>CP126891.1:139876206-140266206 GCA_030440675.1 Furcifer pardalis
GGTGTCCAGCATAACAATTTTCCCTATAGAAAAAATCATTTTCAGTGGGAAAAACTGCTTTCGGATCAGGTTACTGGAGGGGAGGTGCCTTCAGCCTTCCTGATCCAAAAGCCAAGACCCTGCGTGCAGTCTTGGCTTTGGGATCATGGAGGCTGAGGGCACCTTCCCTCCAGCAACCTGATCCGAAAGCAGAGACTCTAATGTGCTTCATTGTGAGAGAGTGGCTAGTGCAGAGGTGAAGTGATCAGTTCCCCTCACCCGGTGGCGGAGGTGTAAGTGGGGGAGCCCAGAACAAAACCCTCCTCTTTCTGTACATTAAAATACCACCTACCCACCCCAAACACAAATTAAACCAGAGCTTAAAGCTTATTCTGGCTAATCATTCTCACACTAGGTCAGATGGAAGGAACTACAGAATGAACTCACCACAAAATGGCTTCATTTTGGCACTTTTCAACTTTTCAACAGTTAAAGAAGTTAGGTACTAAGTCTTTGACTAAACAGTTCTCTAGGATAACATGCCTTAATGTAAAACAGCTGTACCTCCTTAAGGATTCTCCAATTGGAACAGCAATTGGAACAGCACAGGTGTAGCTTATTGATGAGGTCACTCCAAGACTTTGCTTAAAATCCCCAAGCCAGGCTACCAGGCCTGCCAGCTGCCAGGCCTTTTTAGGAACTGTGGTAGTATATCAATATAGTTAAAACTATTAAATACATATTAAAATACACACAGACACACCACATCCAAAGGTGAGTCACTTACCCTGGGGAGCAGGCTATAGGGAGATAGCTGTCAGATAGCTACCAATCATGCTGCCATCATACCTGTGTACAAGAACATCGCAGTCTCGGCTTCTCTCCTGAATATTTGGGCCAATTAATGCTTGTGAAGGCAAAATCATTAGTAAAAGAAAGAATAAGGAACATTGATCACCAAAATGATATTGCCAATGTCTCAGAGAGTTCTATCATCAACTCCTAGGCAGCCGTAAACCCACCACCGCAGGGTATCTTTATAATCTCTCATTAAGCAAATACAGATGGGCCTTCTCTAGAGCTCATTTTCATGCCCTCCCCTCAACAATTTTGGTGGGAAGATTCCAAGGGACTCCTTAACCACAGAGACAATGTCTCTGTGGATCAAGGGAGTTAGAAACCCTGGCCCACGTCCTATTACGATGCCCTTTTTATGATGTTCTTAGAGACGACTTAATTGTCACAGCAATTTCTAAATTTGTGGGCCATAATGATATGTTTTATGTTAATTTACTTCTAAAGGACGTGGATTTTACACTCATGCATCAGGTAACCAAATATTTTTACTAAGCTATTCAATTAAGGAAAACATTTAACTAGAGGACAGCTGTGTTGTTTTATTGTCTTTTATTGTTAACAAAGTGTGAACTGTTTTCTATTGTAAAGGCTGGTCTAAGACTGTAATGACAATAAAGTGAGGACTTCTCCACCTCCCCTCTCCTCTTTCTTACCATTCGGACTTTGGCACAAACCCTGTGGCAGTGGACTGGGCAGAGAAGGGAAGGCGAAGCAAACAGTTCCCAAAAACCTGGTAGCAAAGGCTAAAGAGGGGGAGCCCAGGATGTTGACAGACAACTTCTCTGCCCGGGCCACTGCCACCGGGTTTGAGCTGAAGTCTGAATGGTTTGCGATCAGAGCAGCTGGGGGAAGATTTGCCAAGCTGACCCCAAACTGGTGATCATGTCAGCATGCAGTGCATGTTACAGGAAAAAATTGCACATTGAAAAAAATTGTTGTACAGGGCACGCTTTCCCCCTGATTTCCTTTCATTGTACAATTTTTTCATTGTATGATACATTTGTTGTACAGTCAAACTTCGCATAACGAGGGTTTTGATTAGCGAAAAACTCACATAACGAGCAAGTTTTTTGCTAAGCGGTCCGACTCGCATAACGAATTTTTCACTATGCGAGTCGGACTTTTCCCTATGGAAAAACTCGCATAATGAGCGTTTCAATGGGGAAAACTCACATAGCAAATTTTTTTCGCTATGTGAGTTTTTCCCCTTTAAACGCTCGTTATGCGAGTTTTTCCATAGAGAAAGTCCGACTCGCATAGCGAAAAATTCATTATGCGACTCTGACTCGCATAGCAAAAAACTCGCATAGCAAGCAGCCTCGCAGAACGAATTAAATTCGTTATGCGAGGTATGACTGTACTGTGTTTTATTGTATATTCATGTTGATCATCTTTGATGGAAAGTGATTGTTGCCCTGATTACAAAGAAAGAGGAAATCCAGACATTCATTGTAGCTGTGGCTGAGCAGCAATGGGCACCTACCTACCTACCTACCTACCTACCTACCTACCTACCTACCTACCTACCTACCTACCTACCTTCCTTCCTTCCCTCCTTCCTTCCCTCCTTCCTTCCTTCCTTCCTTCCTTCCTTCCTTCCTTCCTTACTTACTTACTTACTTACTTACTTACTTACTTACTTACTTACTTAAACTTCAAAAACAATATTTCCTGCCAATTGCAGCATTATTCTATGCATTTTAGAAAAGGCAGGGCTATGGTTCAGAGACTGTGGGTTATTCCAGCCATAGATAAAGACATTTCAAATAATTTGTGGTGCCAATGTGTCTCTATAATGTTTTGCACTGTAGTAACTGAATAATGGGACTGCGGTGGCTTAGTGGTTATAATGTTGAACTTGATTACTGATTTATTTATTTATTTATTTATTTATTTATCCACCGCCCTCTTCATCGAGGTGACAGGGCAGTTTACAAGTCATAAGAAACACCACAATAAAAGCATAAACATTTCCTAAAACCGCAAATTTAAAACTGTTAAAGATGAAAAATTTAAAATCTAAAATTTTTAAAAGGTCACCAAATTGCTACACCTTACTGATTAAGAAGTTGAGGGAGAGAGGGTTGATAGGTCAGCAGTTCAAGACTCAAGTGCTGCATGATGGAGTGAGCTCCTGTCTCTGTTCCAGCTCTTGCCAAACTAGCAGTTTGAAAGCAAGAAATTGCAAGTAGATAAATACCTACCACTTTGGTAGAAAAGATAATAATGTTCCATTGCCACAATTCAAGTTCTTTATGGTCTCTGCAAACCATTTCATATTCCCTGCTAGGTATAGCAACAACAGTGGAGGCAGAAAGATAATTATAGTAGTTATTAGAAATGAAGAGCATGTGAAACTGATTATAAATGATCCCATTTCTTTGTTTCTCTGCAGACAAAAAGGAAGTGAAGGTGGGAGAATTTAATGCTATACTTGATTCACTGGAAATTATCAACAACTCTATCAAATTCCAGGGTAAGATGGAAATCTGGCATGGGAAAGATGTTTGTACAGTTCTGTATAATTGTTGAATCACACACAATGCAATAAATATAGATTTATCAGTACTGTGTCTGGGGCAAATTACCTGATGGAGTTCACTGACTGTGATTTATTGTGTGCCTTATCAACAGGAAATTCCTGCCCATTCACTTGTCCCTAGTGATATAATATCAAATAAGAAGTGGCCAGAAAGTTACTCAAGAAATAACAATTCTGCCCCCCCTCCCATAGTTGTTCTTGGTTTCTATAGGTCTCCCACTGGCTTTTATTTTGTTGATTTTATTGGTTTCTTCTTCCTTTTCCTCCTACGCCATTATCCCATTATCGCTCTTTCTCTCTCAAAGATCCAGCGGACTACACCCCCTCCCAAATTAAAGGCAGGAGTAAACTTCCAACTTTAACAGGGAAGGAATATATTTGGGACAGGAAGAGGGAGGTTTCTAGAGCTCATCAGAACTGTATGCTACCTAAATTTTAAATCCTTCATTTCTCTAGTATATAGCTGGGGGCTCACACATGCTAAGGATAGTGTGTTGTGTGACACATACTACCAAGATGTTTTTGTCAGAAATCTATACTATTGGGAATGATAGAATTCACCATTCAAGAACAATTTTAATCATCCTGCCCTTCTAAATGAATGTCTTCATATTTATGAAATTCCAAACTGTCTACTATTCTGAAATAGTATTTTGTAAGGCATTGGCATTGCTCGGTGGTAGGAACATGACTTGTTATTCATTGCTAAGGTGTTACAATACCTTTAAATTATTTATACTATAATATTATACTATAATATGCACTTAAAATGCAAAAATGACCATAAATCTTTCAAAATGATCTGCAGAAAGCAGTGTTTTTGGAGTAATACTTAATGCAAAAACAAGTGACAACATGCTGCCAAATGAACTTGTTATAGGTAATTCTATAACTTGTAATTTATTACTTAAAAATTCTAGTGCTAGTCCTGCCTAAGAGCACAGTCCAGAGCATATTTACTCAGTGGTTAATGCCCTTGTGTTGTAGAATACATTTGTTGATAAATATGCTTAAGATTGTAGCCTATGTTTTAAATGTGTGTGCTTTCACATATTTTTGCCACTGATTCAGAAAACCTTTACACCAGGGAGGAGATAGAAACCTGAAGAATGGCAGTTCTAGTTAACTCAGACTAACATTCTTTTTAAATATGATCCCTGAAATCTTCCTCAAAGCTGGGAATGCAAAAGAGGGAGGAGTTTAGGAAGGATTGGAACACAGTAAACAAGCAAAAGTTAATTAAACATTATCTCTACTTCCCATCCCTGACTTTTGAAAACACCATTCAAGAACTTCATACATTTTTAAAGTTCTGCTGATGTTCCCATGCTCTCTCTATTTCACCACATCTGTGTACTTTTGTCATTTTATGTTTATTTACTCATTTGGCAAGCTTCCATCCCACCTTCCTTTCTGAAAGATGCCCAGAGTAGCTAATAATATCAATTGGGCAGAAAACAAGTCAAACAAAGAAAAATATGCTCAGGTCAACACAAACAAGGGCAGCAGATAAAATACTAAAACAAATTGACAGGATGAATTAAAAGCTTGCCAGGGTAAATGCACCATAAGAAAAAAACAACCGACACCTCCTTTCCACGAGAATCATGGCAGGAGAACCATTACACAATTACTAGAAGTAGAACCATGCTACTATCATGTCCCTATCATCAGACCTATTACTCCCTATGTCATTTAACTCAGTGCTACTGATGGATAGACTTTCTCAATGGAGATGGTCTACTGCACTAGTTTGCAGATACAGGAACTACCTTTATGCCTTTTTTTTACTTTTCCTACTGTAATAAAAGCATGATTAAGTTATATCTTTGTTTCTAAAAATTAATCAGTATTAGAACAACCCAAAAAGGCCTAGTCTTACTTAGGAGAAACTTGAAATTCCTTGAGGGCAGGAGTGTCCAAAATATATTTACCTCCTGATAATGAAATTCGGAGAATTATGCTTATGTATTTATCAAAATGCTGTCCTTAAAAATAATAATAGTAATTTGGTTGCTGCTATGAAAAGTTGTTAAACTTTTGAGAATAGCACTGAAGAAAGCAACATGGAAAATTAATATGTCCGAATTACAATGGAGAAACAGTAATATAATATTTTGTGTGTGTGTGCAAATAATAGCAATAACTTTATATCATTCTGGACCAATTCAACCAAGTAAAGCAGGTATCCAAAACCAGAGACTTTGAACTTGTGACCTGCAGGATGCGGCCCATAGCACCATTTCTTGTGGGAGGGCCCACCGCCTCCACCACACCAGGAAGTGCCATGTGGTGGAGGAAGGGCAAAATGGCCGTCCAGTCCCCAAAGCTGCCTGAAGGAGCGTAACCTGTCTCCTGGCTTAAAAGGTTGAGAACTCCTGTTCAAAACTATCTTCCTTGTGTGAATTCTCACATTTAAATCACAGGACACTGACTTTACATTCTGCTTTTACATCTGTCTGTTTATCTGTCATAGAGCTTGTTTACACTGGCCTTACCCTCTCTGTACTGGTGTAGAGCAGCTTTTTAAAAGTAGATGGAGAAAGGAGCAAAATGTTGTTTGGCATGATTCTCACATCACGCCAGAATTTTGCTTTCCAGATTGGGCAGTACCATTAGCTCCATAGCAGTGTCTGATCAGCAGTGGAGGGACAACACTTGGCAGCTGATGGGGAAGCCATTCTCCTGTCAAATGCAAAGAGGCCACACCCACCCACTGAGTGGAGACTGACAGCTAAGAGACAGGGTGGCCTTTAAGCTACCATTGAGTGAACTGCATCAATATAGAACAAGCACATTTTGTTAAATCCCTGATGGGGGTCTCAAAATGGGGCAGATTGAAATGTGAACGCCACGAGACCAACCTGCCCCAAAGAGTGGACCATAGACCTGTGTGTGTGTGTGTCTAGATATCTGAGTCAAGGGAATGCTGCCACTCTTCACTTCTCTAAGATTTCTCCATTCTTCTTCTTCTTCAACAACCTGTTCCTGTCTAACCAGGGACTAAGTTGCCCACTGTTTGGAATACACAGCATGCAGCTGAGTTTCCTTGTATTTGTTATGTACAAATAACTATATGGGGCTTCAGTCTGGTTTAGTCTCAGGACCATTTTCTGTCCTAAACATTCCTTTCCCCTATTCAGCGATTGAAAAGGAGACAATTTCGTCAAAGCAAGTGAAATGATCATTTGAAATGTTCCCACATTCAAAGGTGGGGGAGAGCCCCTCTATTAACACGTAAGGAGAAGATAGTAAACAAAGCCCTCTTCATGATAGTTTACTCCATGCAAGACACTTTTTATACAAGGGATAATTTTAAAAGTTGATACCTCTCCTCATCAAAAGTCTGCAATGGTATATTCTCAAATTTAGTACTGTAGTATGCTAATTGCTGCTTAGGCAGCTGCAGATGCTAATTCATGACAGAATCTGATTTTTACATAATTCAGTTCTCTCAATCAAGCAAAGGAGCCACTCAAGAAACCCAAAATTTTAAATTTCTGTAAACCTCTTAATAGCACTTGTAATCTAGGTCACAGGCAGAGTTATGGCACTTGCCAGTTTTAGACTGCAGGAACCTTACAGCTAGAATGGCCATGAGATGTGGGAGTTGTAATCCACAAAAGGATAATCTTTCCCATCTCCAGTTCAAAGCCTTCATGATAAAAAGTGCAAGCATCAGATGTGATAGGATAACAAAGTAAGTGGTTACGTGTACATTCCTTTGAAGGTATTGTATACTGTCCAGCCAAGGTCTTCAGCACTACCTGACTACAGTACATGTTATTTTTATTAAATACTGTATTGGTTTTACTGGTTTTATCAATTATTGCATTTTAATTGCTTGATTAATTAGTTTTGAACTGACTTCTAATAATGTTTGTAAACCACCTTGAGTGCTATTTGTCATTGGAAAGGTGGGGTAGAAATGCAGTAAATATCATCATCAATCTTTGATTTTATAGAGTGCAATTTATACATTATGTTTTAAGCAAACATTACTTATATTTCCCTATTCAGTCATCAAGACCTTTGCTTCTACACAGAAGCACTTTTGTTTTTCGTATTATAAGCAGTTTTCTAAACTACACATCACCTCAGTTTCTCAAGCAGCATTGATTATTAGGATAAAAGGTCCTAGGTAAAGCTTTTTCTCTAAATATGCAGAAGCTGCATTGTGATACAGTGCATTGTTTTGTAACATACAAATGGCTTTAACATACAGATATTTGAAAAAAAAGGTCTTAGAGGGTCATCTGGCAAGATCTCAACAAGAAACTGCCCATCAGGGTATATGGCCAGAGTATATCAGGTACAGTAATACCTGGCATAATGAATTTAATTCGTTATCCAAGGTTGCTCGCTATGTGAGGTTGCTCGCTATGCGAAACAAACAAAATTCCTATGGAAAAACTTGCATAACGAGCATTTCAAGGGGAAAAACTCGCATAGCGAAAAAATTCACTATGTGGGTTTTTCCCATAGAAACGCTCCTTATGTGAGTTTTTCCATAGGGAAAGTCCGACTCGCATAACAGAAAATTTCGTTATGCGAGTCAGACCTCTTAGCAAAAAACTTGCTCGTTATGCGAGTTTTTCGCTAAGTGAAACACTCGTTATGCGAGGTTTGACTGTATATGGGTATATGGGTATATAGTCTATCAGGGTATATGGCCATATGGTCGCAAAGGGTCAGAATCGACTGTGTGACTGAACAACAAAACTAGACTCAAAGGACAAGGATCTTGATCAACTGTAGTACAATTCCTTTTAGTGTCTGCCTTGATTGTAATTCTCTTAGAAAGCAAAGGCATCAACAGAGAAATAAATGGGCAGAGGTAGGGCAGCAAAAGGTGTTTGCTTATTTATTTCTCACAAGTAGACTGTATTGGCATAATGCTGACTCTTTTTTCCTCCCTGGATATTGTAGGAATAGAGCCACCAAAGGATAGAACAATTGTCCAAAGGCAGCTTCGCAAGATATCTCTTCCTCTCTACAGTATTCTCTCAGCACTCACTATCCTGGGGATGATCATGGCCAGTGCTTTTTTGTTCTTTAACATCAAAAACCGCAATCAGAAGTAAGTTGTATACTTTAGATTGGAGGAAGGGTGGAGGACCACATTCTCTCAAGAGTATCTTCTTGAGAAGGAAGGTGCATGCCAACAGTTGGAGAGACCAGGACAACATTATTAGGGTCACCACTTCTCACTCCCACCCTTACTCCTCACACCAATCACTCTTGTGGCAGGTCTGAATTAATTCCATGGAGAGGTCTTTTTAAATTGGCAATAAAATCAAACTGAGGTTGCTTATTTAAATGGTAACATTTTGTTCTGTTTCCCACACCCACCTTCCTTGTGTAAATCCTATAAATTAGGATGGTTAGAATTAAAGAGATCATGTAGAACCAGCTTGTAAAGGCAGTGGACATGATCCAGTCAAAATTAATCACTTCTAAAATGACATTTTTAATATACTGTGGCAGGTGGCCATTCTGTTTCAAAGAGACTTATTTCTAAGTTAACATGGGTTGAAATGGGTTGCAGGTTGAATTCAGTGAAGGAATTATGCACATCCTTAAATCTCTCCCATTGAAAATATCTGTCTTAAAAGTGTTTAACATTGTCTGGATCATGCCCAGCCCAATTCTTTTTTTTAAAAAAAAAATCTGCTTAATTGATGTTATTGTATAATATCTTTGTATTGGAACATTTTATTAAATCTTTTTATTCTGTTAGATCAAATTAGTGTTTTCCACTGTGTATTATTAGCATAATCCCCAGCTAATTAAACCACTGTGTAACATAAGGAGTTCCCTTAGTATAGGAGATCAAAGACATTTAGCCATAATAATGTTCATCTAAACTTATTTATAAAGCAAGCACATAGATTTGCATATTTCTACAGTTATTTGCAAAAATGCTGCTTCAGTTATCCTGGTTTAGGCTAATTAACACTTAGGTTGTTTCTCTGCAACCATTATCATGTGCCAGTGAGCTGAAATGCTACCTATTACTTCTGGATCTAAGTCCCTGGTGACCAACCTTGTCACTCCAGCTGTTCTTGGAGTTCAGTTACCAGAAGCCCAAGTCAGCACACCTGCTGATCAGGGGTCCTGGGAATTGAAATCTAAAAACAGCTGGAGTCCCAAGGTTTGCCATCACTGGTCTAGGTAGAATTCATGTTTATGTTGCTGGTCTGTGTGTGAGGGGAACATGTATTTTTCTAGCCCTATTTCTGCTCTCTGAAGTTTCTTGGACCAGACATCCAAAACAAGGCAGAACTTCTTAGAGTTGAGAATGTATAGACCTTCAGACATTGTTTGGCTATAACTTGCATCATCCAAACCATTGGCTATGCTGACTCAGGTGATTGAGAAATGAGAGTCCAACAGGATTTCATCCAACAGAATTTGGAGGACCAAGGGGTTCAAAACGTAACATAAAGAAAAGATACTTTCATATGAACCCCTGAGGAACATTATAGAGCTTTGTTTGACATTTCTCAAGAGAAGTCTGCACACCTCATGAAATATTTTGATTGTTATTGTTCCCTTACATGATCTGGCTTAAGTTATTTTATTGTTGAAATTATTTTCTGGTGCTTCTATCTTACATATTGAAGGCCTTTTATTTTATATGACTTTATATGTCATACTGCAATGCATTTCTGATACCTTGAACTCTAAACCTCCTCTTCTCTAAGACCTTTTAAGAGATCTCCCCTCCTGCTGCTCTGGTTTGTGAAGAAACTACTCGCTATATGTATTTTCTCTTTAGTTTGCATTGTAATTATTAGTTTCAGGGGATTAACCTGTGCCTTATCTCCATAGGTTAATAAAAATGTCAAGTCCTTATATGAACAACCTCATTCTCCTTGGAGGGATGCTGTCCTACGCCTCTATATTCCTTTTTGGCCTTGATGGATCTTTTGTCTCTGAAAAGACATTTGAAACCCTTTGTACTGTAAGTAATCCATTAATAAAATGGTTCTTCATGTTCTGCAAAAGGGAAGACAATTCATGTACAGTATTATACTCTGGCTTTCTACAAAGGTTCTTGGTACTCTTATCTATAGCCATGAGGGCTTTTTGACGTCAGAAAAGTCCTAGTTGTAATTTGTAAAGATAGGGGGCACAGGTATTAATGTTTCAGTGAAAGTTTGGGTTTGTAATGCTTAAAGTGCAAAGTGTGTTATTAAAAAAAAGTCAATGGCCACCTAATATCTTCTTAGGAAACCACTTATGGGTTGAGCTAGTCTAGCTGTTCTTACTGTTTGATCCCTCGGATGTTTTGAATTTCAGTTACCAGAATTTCAGACTATTGTCAGTGCTTGTTGGGTGCCTAGAATTTAAGTCCAAAATGGCTTGAGGTCAAAAGATTGAGAGTGTCTGACTTATCTAGTTTCAAACCACTGCCAGATGCTCTCATGTTTGGTAAAATGTGTAAACCAAGGTTTCTCAACCTTAGGTTCCCAGATGTTCTTGGATTTCAGTTCCTAAGAGCCCTGATCAACAGGTGTATTGACTTGGGTTTCTGGGAATTAAAGTCAAAGAACACCTGGGGACCCAAGGTTGAGAAACGCTGGTCTAAACACTTGATTGAATAGGAAGCTGAATCAGTGGTAGTCCATATCCAGACTTTCCTTGTTGAAAAATCCTTCACTTCACCCTTTTAGTGCAGCTTTTGATCTGGTTTCAGATCTTAGTGAACTTTAGTTGACCTAGCAGGCTGTTTTAATCTTGAAACAATTGAAATGTAGGATAGGTATATTTTCTTGTTGATTTTTCTAGTTTCTTAATTGAATTCTGCTTCTATAGATAAAAGTATCTTTGATGAGAATCTGGAGTATACCAGTAACATGAAGACAGTGTGTTCTTAGGCAGGTGTAAGATCCATCTGTCCCTTGTTGCTATTTCTCAGTGGGTTTATGTAATACATTTAATTAATATTAAACCATCCTTAGGATCAAGAGTAACCATTATGAACTACAAGTATTTTATATAATGGTCCTTATACCCCCTGCTAGGTAAGAGCCTTGTTGGGGTGCAGGTGCTTGAGTAGTCTAACTAGGCAGTGTTGCCTATCTCTTGTCAATGATGTTAGGCCAGGACCAAAACTTACCAAAGCATCCTTGGTCCGATCCCTTGGGCAAGGTGAAAGCGGAGGGCACAAGTCATGGTCCACCTAGCTAGTGGGTGACGTGATATCCAAACAGCTAAAAATATGCAAATGGTCTTGATTTCTCAGGTCCATTTGCACGCGCACGGAGATGTCTACCAATATGCATAACAACTCCAAGGTATCCAAGGTCATTATACGTAGAAGTCAGATGCTTAGATGATCTTAATATTGAACCTTAATACTTTATGATCCTGATAATAAATCAGCATGAAAAAAGCTTACACAAAGAAATGTTAGTCATAATAGCTTTTAAATTTTAAAACCATTTTAAAAAATACAGAATTAATGAACTAGCACTTGGATTTTAGAGTACAGTATGTATTCTTTCTTGGTATCTTAAGACAATGATAGATGATATGCTTTACAGATTAATTAGGTTGTGTCTAAAAGAAAAAACCTTATCTTGCAAAAGGGTGTGCTAGGACAAAAGAAACAATGGCTGGTTTTCCTTTGAATATCTAGAAGCTATGATTTATTTGAATTTATATCTATCGTGAATCACAACCCAAGGATTTTTGTAAGGCAGTAGAAGTAAAAGAAGATGGGTGTCAGTGATTCAGGTTTAGCCCAATTCTGCCTGGAAGGGCTAGCATCTCTGCCCCTTCCACATCACACCTTTCTACCCATTTAACCAACAACAGACTTCAGTGTAGGGCAGCACCCCTTGTGCTCCCCTGTACTCTGCTTGGCTTATGGGTTAGCATCTAATACCCCGCTTAATGTGTGCACCACACAACGTTGAAACTGCACAACATCAAGAAATCTGAGGAAACATTTGCATCACACAACGTTAACTTAACGTTGTGTGATACAAATGTTTCCTCAGATTTCTTGATGTCCGGGCACGCAGGGAAGGTTTCTGGTGGCAGCGGTGATTTTGAGGCCACCAACGCCAGACGGGCCAGGGAAGGACTCCAGCAGTGGCAGCGTTGGTGGCCTCAAAATTGCCACCACTGCTGGATTCCTTCCCCAGCCTGTTTTGAATCGGAAGGAGGGAGGCAATCCCCTCGCCCCCTCCTTCCGAAGGAAGCCGGGTTTCAGAGCCTCTGAACTTGGCTTCCTTTCGAAGTAGGTGAGCCGGGGGGGGGGGTGTCAGCTGAGCCCAGGCTGGCCTCGGAAGGCAAGGGGTGAACAAGCGCTTCACCCCTTGCCTTCCAAGGCCACTCCAGGCTCAGCCCACATGCATCCCCTGCTTACCTCGGTAGGCAAGGGGAGAAGGGCAGGGTTGATATGGATATAGATATGGAGGAGATTGCTTAAGGAGTGTTTCTTGTAAATGGTACCTATAAAAAAAAGTTTCCTGGAAGACAATAGTGTGTATCATATGCCATACATAACCAAGGGCAATGAAAATGGTCAAGGAGAAAGTGGAGGACTGAAGGTGACAGGCAAACTAAGAAGAATGTGAAATTGAAAAGCCTGTCTAAAATGACAGGGTATTTGGTAGAGAGATACTCTGCTGGCATATATCATCCAGCAGTGCATGACTTCAGTGTGACGATATGCCATTAGTGTCATTTTTTAAAATATGGAAGAAATCCATTAAGTACAGAGTTAAAAGGTTAGCATAGCTGAAGTGCCAAAGAAAGGTAAATATCTAAATGCCAAAACAGAGCAATTGATGCCCTCAGTGGCCTTCACTGTACAGGGTGACATGAGATTCCAGAAGAATAGTGAACTCTACAGATTTGAAAGAGGACACCAATCTAACAATCTGGAGAAATGCAAATGTTAAAAATAAGGTAAGAAGACTTGATATTTCACCAGGAAGGCTTAGGAAATTAGAAAATCTATACTTTTAAAATGATTGTTATTCAATCACCTGTGAACTTTAAATGCGCTGCCCAGTGAATTAATGGGTTTTAAAACCTTTGCTATGTATGTGCATTGTTAAGCACAAGATAAAAAGATTTAGAGTTGCTAGTCTGGATCCTCTTGCTCTTTGGCATTAAAGCCCCCACCCCCCTGCAGTTCTGTGTTTGAAAGAAGATTTTTGTCCCTTGGTTTTACAGAAATTTGGAGACACCTGCATTTTCAGAGTAATATCTTTGAGACTTTTTATGTTTTCTCAGCAGAAGTGGGCAGGATGATCACAAACCTTTTGACAAGTTTGTTTTATTTTTAATAGCAAGAGCTGCTTTGCACAATGTATGATGGTTATACAGTCAAACCTCACATAAATGGTGCCTCGCTTAAAGAGTAACTCGCTTAAAGAGCAAAATTTTCTCTGAATGTTCGCTTCACTTAACAAATAAGGACAACCAAAAACTCACTTAACAAATAAATCAGGGTTCACAATCCCCCCCACCAGAAGTCACAATCGGTCACTTACACTATTGTTTCACTTAAAGAGCAAACTCGCTTAAAGAGCAATCCTATAGAACACATTGTGCTCTTTAAGTAAGGTATAACTGTACAGTAATACCTCGGATAACGCTAAGACTTGATTCCACATTTTTAGTGTTATACGATGCATGTTAAAATCCTATGCGATGGATCAGATAACGTTAAAGCTCCATAGAGATACTGTACATTGTAACCGCACAAGCTTTAGCGGTTGTTATCCAATCCATCCCATTAGACCTTAACATTATTCGATCCAATTCTCCTCCCCAGATTACTTAGTGTTATTTATTTATTTATTTATTTCAATTTATTATCCCGCCCCAATCAGGTAAACCCAACTCTGGGCAGCTTACAACATATTTTTAAAAATACATAGTTTAACAATGCATTCCCATTAAGTGTAACCGACTAGACAGTTGCATCATGCCCTCTGCATACAGAAAAATTCACTTTGTAATTCAATGGTGGAGACTGTAATTGATAAATACTAAAAAAAAAGAAGAAGCCAAAAGGGTGGCTGTCCCATTAGATCAGCCACCCAACATGGGATCCCGATTTTAGCGTTATCCGAGGTAAATGTTATCTGAAGTATTACTGTACTGTACTTCTATCTTCTCAGCTTCAGAAGAATTCCACAAGGAATTCAGTGGAATTGACTTTTGAGTAAACTTTTAGGATTGCACGGTTAACAACATTAACACTCTTTACTAGGAAGAGATAGGGTTTTTAACCAGAAATGCTACTAGTGAACTCAAGAGCTAAATTATGGTAAAAACTTTAGACAAAATGGTGTGAGAAGCAAGTTGGCATCAGCATATAATAGAGAACCCCTGAATCCTGTTAGTGTTTGTGTAAGATTTACATAACTTGCAGCCATGAATTGTGCTAAATAAAGGCATCTTGGGTGCATCTTGTTTGTGCAGTCATTGATTAGGCTCATAAACAAAATGTATCTCAATAACTTGTAAATTAGCTGCAATTAGCTGTAGCACGTTACCCAAACCTTATGTGAACATCAGAAGGATTCTGGCCAGTTGTGTTAAAAAAAGAAAGAAAATAGCAGAACTGAACCAACTTACGAAAATCTAATAGCTCAGCAGCCTTACATGCTTAATTTTGTAGACATTAACTGGATGCAGAATTGCAGTTGCAAATGTAAGAAGAAAGTGATGGCTAAATTTGACAAAGTTCCAGGGTTGTCTTTTTGCAGTTGTTCAATAACAGAAGCCCTAATCCAGGGGGTCTCAACATTTCCAAGCCAGGGGCCGGACCACATCCCTTCAGACAGCTGAGCAGGCTGGACTGGTGGTTCTGCTGCCATAAACGCTGCCATAAAATGCATCCGTGGCTGTCATAAACACATTTACAACAGCCACAGGCACATTTACAGCTGTTGTAAATGCATTTACGAGAGCTGCAGGTGCATTTACAGCTGTCATAAACATGTACATTTCCAGTGACAGGGACAGCATGGGCCACATGAAATGGTGCTACAGGCCAAGTCCAGCCTGTGGGCCATAGGTTCTGAACCCCTGCCCTAGTCTAACTCATGTTGCATGCAGTGAGACCCTCTTAATCAAGGATTGCCAAACCTTTTAAGTCTGGACCGGGTCATGCTCCTGCAGACAGTTGAGTGGGCCGGACTAGTGGTTTCCCCGCTGCAAACACTGCTGTAAAACGCATCTGCGTAAATGTGCCTGCAGCTGTCATAAACACATTTACAACAGCTACGGGTGCATTTAGGGCTGTCACATGTGTCTGCTTCTGGCGGCAGTGGTGGAGGCAGCATGGGCCAGATGATTTGGTGCCACGGGCTGGGGCTGGCCCACTGGCCATTTAGGTAACCTATCCCTGTTCCTAATAGTAAGTTGGCAGCCATGTTGGGTTGTGGTAGCAAAATCAATGTAGATTATTATTATAGTATCCAGAAGACTAACTTTTTTTGACACAAATCTTTGTTGACCTCTTCAGTTACACTTCATCTACCTTTGAAAGAAGTAGATTACAGTCCATGAAAGCTTATGCCAAAGAAATCATTTTAGCCTTGTAGCAACAAGACTCCCTATTGGCTCAAGACGAGGAGATGTATCTTTGCCTGTACTAAAAACCTATCTATCCATTTAAATGAGTGTCATAGCAAAAGCATCATGATGTAATGAGAGGATGCATAACTAGAAGCATTTTTGCATCCACAGCAGGTACCCTTGTTTAGCTCTAATCCTATTCACGTGGTGTCTTTTGCTAGATTTAGGCTAACTTACTTCCTGGGTTTTATTGAATTCTGAACATATTGCAGTTATATTATGATTGCATCCAGTGGTGGGTTGTCAAAAATTTTACTACCCCACCGTGACATCATGGAAATCATGGGAGGGGCCAATGTCATGATGTCATGGGTGGATGACGACATCATAATGTCATGACATTGTGGGTGGAGCCAAAGAAAAAATAAAAAATAAAAATAAAATAATAATAATAATAATAAATAAAATAAAAATAAAGACACACACACACCTCAACCCACCCACCCACCCCAAACAAAAAAAACACCATTAACTCACCTACCTAGCTAGGCAGGCAGCATTCGGCAGGCAGGCAGGAGGCAGACAGGAGGTGTGGCGGCAAACCGTAGCAGCAGTGTGGCAGCGTGGCACAGCAAGGAAAGGCTGCCGCCATCACTGCTTGTAGAGGCGCTTCATTCCTTTCCTTTCTGGGCAACCAAAATGGCTGTCTGGAACTGCACATGTGACAAACCTCTATTTGATGCATGCACAGTTCTATTTTTTACTGTGCATGCATCAAATAGAGGTTTGAAGCATGCACAGTTCCTGGCAGCCATTTTGACTACCCGGAAGTATGCTTCCAGAGGGCCCCCAGAGAGGTGACCGAACAAGGTTGCCCGGGGGTTTATTACCACCACCCCGGCAACCCCCTCCTAATGGGTGCTACCGGTTCAGGTGAACCGGTCCAAACTGGTAACATCCCATCACTGATTGTATCTCACTATTGTTTATTAGGAGCCTGCTGTATGATGTGATATCAGTCAATGTCAGTTTCCATCCTGTGGGCAGTCACCTGAGAATACAGTGGGAGTTTGAGTTGAGTAAATGATTGTGTTGTTTTTAAGGTTAAATATTATCTCTGCTGCTTGACTTCCTGGTTTCTTCTTTCTTTTCCTCCTTTGGAACTAATTGGGCTGTTTGGGATTTGTTTCTATACAGTTAAAAATAGTTTCAGGCATGAATGACTAGGACAAAATTTGGCATCTTCCTGATTAGTGATAAGATACTTGGTTGGCACTGTGTTGAGAACCCTGTTTTTAATTTTAAGAGATTATTCTGTGCTCTAATTAAAAGATAATAGACCAAATCTGAAGAAAAATAATAATATGATTGCAAATGCTAAAGTAAGAATACCTCAACAGAGATGAAAATAATTGCCTAAAAACCTGCTCCTTAAGACTGAAACATTGGCACATATTAACCCAATTAAGATTATATTTATGGTTGATTTTTACTGATTGCCTCTAATGCTCATTTGACACCTAGCTTTTCCTACTTAAAACAATAGGGTATTTTGTGATAATGTTCCTCGTGAAAAAAAATGGAGCAGAAAAACTGCCATATAAATGCTAATGATGCAGGATTTTCTCCACTGCATTATTCACATTGCCACTTTATCCCACATTCCTAACTACTACTTTCACAACTTTAGATTCCTGTCTTTCCTTTTCTCTTACACAGTTTAATGTATATCATATACAGTATGTTAAACAACTCTGCTTTGCCTATATTTTATTTCACCTTCTTAAATCTGTTTATTTATTTATTTTGCTCAGTCACACAGTCGATTCCGAACCTTTGCGACCCTATGGACCATTGCCCGCCAGGCACCTCTGTCCTACACCATCTTCCTCAGCCCGCTCAGCCTTTGCCCATTGCATCTACAATACCATCTAGCCATCTCATTTTTGGCCACCTCAAAGTTTAAATGAATAGGAATTAAGAATTTAAGATTGAATTTCACTTTTTGTCATTTTGATTATATTTTGGAATCCTCATATTTCACTCAATTGGCATCAAGTGTTATATACAAAAATAGAATCACATTTACAATTTGCCACTTGATTTTGTACCTATTTCGTGTTGATCTTACATGCTGACAAGTCGTGTCAGACTTACGGTGATTCTACGAATGAACAATCTCCAAAATGTCCTGTCCTCTACAATCCTGGTCACTTCTTCTAAACCCACAGTTGTGGCTTCTTTTAGGGAGTGAATCCACCTCACAATTGGTCTTCCTCTTGTCCATTGCCTTCACACTTCCCCAACATTATTGTCTTTTCCAGATAATTTTCCCTTCTTGTGATGTGCCCAAAGTAGAACAGCCTAAGTTTCATTATTTTTGCCCTTAGATAGTTCAGGCTTGATTTGCTCTAGGAACACTTGTTTGCGTTTCTGACAGTCCAGGATGTCTTCAAAGTTCTCATCCAGCCTTTCTGACAGTCCAGGGTATCTTCAAAGTTCTCATCCAGCATCTTTTTCAAGCAAATCATCCTCCCCCACCCCCACCATATCAGCTTTCTTTACTTTCCTGCTTTCATACATAATGACTGGGAATATATGAGTGTGAGTGATCTTGGTCATAAGGTGTGCATCCATATCCTTCCATTGGCTGTTTACTTCATGTCAAATTCATACCTATATTATTGAAAGTTTTTTCAGCTTGTGAAAGCCTTTTGAAAATGTTTTTGAAGTCTGGGCTTGTATCTTCTTGTTAGAAAAATATTTGATATAGGAAAGAGTTTCAGTGTGGCTACATTGGCAAATAATTTGGCAAATGTTCTGGGACTGGGAGTGCCAGATTCATATTCTTTCCCCTTGACTCCATGATATCAAATGAATGTGAATCAGGGTGAAGTCTCCCTACCCCCCCCCCCCCGCCGCCGCCCCAAACACCCAGTTTTTCCTCCAGTGCTGAGGTTTCTACTGTTTGGAAATCAAATGTCTTTGCATCAATTCAGCCAATGTGATAGATTGCGCTGGTGTGAAAGGGCTTGTTGCCATTCTTTTTCAGACCATTCTACCTAGGTGCAGAAGCAGGTAGAGTGGTAAAGGTTGCTCTTGCTCAAAAGCCAGTCATATACAACTCTAGAGTTCAGTGTTCATTTCCATTTATAGCCAAAGAGCATCTGCAGACGTTTCCATGGACATGTGGCAGGTATAACTAGACACTGGAGTGCATTGGAGTGCTGTTTACCTTCCCACCCAAGTGGTACCTATTTATCTACTTGCCATTTCTTGCTTTCAAACTGCTAGGTTAGCAGGAGCTGGGACAGAGATGGGAGCTCAGTTTGTCGTGCAGCACTTGGGTCTTGAACTGCTGACATGCCAACTTTCCAGTTGTCGAGTTCAGCTTGGAAAAGTAGGCTGTTGTTTGAATTCTCTCTCCCACAGATCTGGTGCTGGTTCTGCTTTCCCCTTTCCTTCCTTTTTTCTTTCTTTTTCATTTAAAGGCTTGCTGCCATACTGCTAGATCAGCTAGGTGATCAAAGAAAAATAAACAGCAAAGAATCAACAGAGAGTGTGAGAGAGAGAGATAGGAGAATGTTATCAATCAGTCTCACTTCCAAGTAGCCTTTGTCTAACCGAGCATCCTGCAGGTTCGGAAGACCAGAGCAGAGTTATCTGGACAGTTTGAAAACAAGGCTTTTGAATGCTGATTTCCTTCCCTCTTTCTGCTTTCTCCTGTGTGGCCAGCTGAAGAAAATTAACCCAGGGGAACCTGCCTTTCCAGATAAGGTTTCACAATGGATGCCTCCAGATTTTTCCTTTTCTGCAGTTGTACCTTCCATTTCTTTCACCCTTTGCCAGGTGCCTAAGCTACTTTCCTCCCTTTGTTTCAGGTCCGGACATGGATACTTACCGTAGGCTATACAACTGCATTTGGAGCAATGTTTGCAAAGACATGGAGAGTCCATGCAATTTTCAAAAATGTAAAAATGAAGAAGAAGGTGAGTCTAAAAATAAATTCTATGGTCTCATGTTTTTCCTCCCCGCCCCCTGTTTTTCTGCCTCTTGATGGAAGAAAAAAGAAAAGCTCCATAAACCAAGTAGGTATAGAAACCCACAATACAAAAAAGGTTACCCTATTTTTTTTAAAAAAGGTAACAGGCAGATTTAGGAACATTAATCTGCATATCAAAGTGCAAATTAAAATGCTTCCGTCTTTGTGTTACCTGTTTTCTGAGAGAAAACTATAATATGCAAAACATTGTCATAGTTTCTTGTATTTTGCACACCTTCTAACTTACCTCATGCAAGAGCCTATGCAAATGTGGAATGATTTGGAATTTTTAATTTTTGGATTACAAACTACTGTAATACTTTCTGCTCATTTTCAGTTTTTTAATGCTTACGACTCTATCTTTTCTCTTTATTTTCTTTTTTTTTAAGAAGGGAAGTCTGGTGTTTAATTGAGAGGTATTTATGGATACTTACAGTCCTTTCATCAGATTTGCTATCCCTATATATTGGGGGACATCCATGTCAACAGTTTTTGCTTCTTAATTTCTTCAATTCTGAAGTAGGCATCTGGAGTAATAATGCAGCTAATGACACTTGTATCTAGAAATGCTTCTCTTGGGGGGGCTGTGGAGTTGGAAAGTAATTATTTCCTAAGAATAGTTACAGTGGTACCTCGAGTTACAAATTTAATGTGTTCCAAGGCATTTTTCATGTTATGAAAAATTTGTAACTCAAATTTCCCACAGGAATGCATTGAAAACCAAAATTCATAACTTGAAACATGGTTTCCCATAGGAATGCATTGAAAACCAAAATTCATAACTTGAAACATGGTTTCCCATTCCCATAGGAATGGTTTGAAAACCAAAATTCATAACTTGAAACATGGTTTCCCATAGGAATGCTTTGAAAACCAATTAATCTGTTCCAGAAAAATTCATAATTTGAGACATTATTTTCAATTGATTTTCATGCATATTGTGAAAGTTTTATAGCTCGAACCATTTGTAACTCAAGGTACCACTGTACTTCCTTCACAGCCAGGGCAAGCCCAAGGTATTATGCTGTCTAAGGTAAAGTACAAGTTTTTGCCAACTTCTTCCCATACAGAAAAATCAAATAGATTTTGATTGAACTTTACTTCCATGTTGTTATCTGAAGACATCAGAGCAGTTTGTGGGGCACAGGCTTGTGCTTTAGTACCCCCAAACCTTCAGACAGAGGAAATAATTTTGTTGAATTGGGCAGTAAACTCGGGAGGAATATCTGGAGGGTTGCCAATCACAACTTCCTTCATTTGCTATTTTCTATTTGCTATTTTCAGTTGCCTAACATGGCTAGATAGTTCAGTACCTGGGTTGGTAGCTCATTGACTTGACTGGATAGCTCAGTGATTTAGTTACCTGGCTGAAGAGATTGAGAGTTTGATTCCCCATTGTGCCTCTTGAGAGAAGAGCCAACCTATACAGCCATGGGCAAACTGCACCGTCACAAGGTGCCCTCAGAAGAAGGGAATGGCAAGCCAGTTTTCAAAACCTATACAACCCTGAATAGGATCGCCATAAGTCAGTATCAAGAATGGTATTATTCTTGTTGTTAACAGTAGGTAGGACTAGTTGTGTGTAGGTACATGAATAGATGACTTCTGGATGTCCCAGCTGTTTCAAGTCTGTGAACAAGTGAATCTCTGGAAAGAGCGGAACGTCATTCTACGTGTGAAATGAGTGGCTGAAGTGGATTATAGGGAAAAGCTCCAGCCTCCTTCCTTTAGAAGAGCTGTACAGGTATAGCCCACAGGAAGACTGAGCTGCACACTTCATTTAGTCAGGAAATTTTAATGAAGCATTTATGGACAGCACACTAGAACATGTAACCTGATCCCTCCCACTTGGTTTATTTCATCAGTGGAAGTGATTTAGGATTAAATCTGTAAGGAGGATCCAAATAAGCCAGGATTTATAAAAAAATTATAAACTCTAGTTTGCAGTTCTGGCTTGTTAGTGAGATAGTTCAGCTAGACACAACTTTCCAGGTGTTAACTCTGGTTGAAGATGCTGTTGTGTAGCCCTCTGATGTCACTAAGCAGTATAAAACTCTAGGGACCACCCCATTTTATTGTTTCTTTACATATTTATATCTCAGTCTTGTAGCTGTTGAGCATCATAAAGTACTTAAAAATTAAAGTAACAACTTCATCACATAAAAATAAAAAACCCTGAAACTCTCTATAATTATATACAAACATAAAAATCAGCCTCAAGCAAAAGAGAAATTTCCATATAAAAAAGGGGTATCATAACACTTTCCATTTTATTCTACTCTTCTCAAACAGGTGAGATTTGATTTAGGCTCCCTTTCTAAGCTTACTCTACCCTTTAGTGCCATTGAGCCTTCATAGTCAATCATCAGCTTGGCATACAGGTGTGCAGTGAAATGTGTAGGTTTTTTCCTCCAGGTAGTTGAAGAAATAATATGAAGGATTCTCTTGAACAGAATTATTTCTGCCTTCCCTCATTCATGCCACCTATGAACTTGAGAAAAGCTTTGTGAATGAGGGCCATCTACTCTGATGGCAGGTTGCACACATCTAAGAGTTTCACAAGCCAGTCATGAAAGGAAACAGCGTTCCTTTGATATTTATCTCCAACATCTGATGTTCAGGGTTTTCCTGTCACAGAATCAAAGCAGGAAAGATTTTTTCCCCCTGCAACTCCCAGAAATCTTTCAGCCTGAAAGGCAAGTAATTGTGCTGTTTGGTAGTTTCTGTGAGTTGTGCTCCAAAAAGGTAGTTTACTACACTCTGTTTAGTATATGCAGCTGTCATATTTAACGTATCTGTTCTTAAACCATTTGCCTAGTCTTTAAATATCATCTAAGGTAGGGCCATTATTATATCTTGTGGCAATCAACTCCCTCATTTTCTTCATAGGTAAAAGTAAAGGTCACCCTTGCTCAAAAGCCAGTCGTATCTGACTCTAGGGTTCAGTGCTCATCTCTGTTTCAAAGCTGAAAAGCCAGCACTGTCTGCTTCTGCAGATGTTTCCATGGTCATGTGGCAGGCATGAGTAGACACAGGAGCACACAGAATCCTGTTTACCTTCCCACCAAAGTGGCCCCTGTTTATCTACTTGCAATTTCTTGCTTTTGAACTACTAGGATGGGAGGAGCTGGGACTAAGATTCCGTCCTGCAGTATTTGGGTATTGAACTGCTGACCTGCCACCTTCCAGTCAGCGTCTTAGTCACTTGAGCCACTGCAGTCTCATATTGTGTGATTAAGTACTTCCTTGTGTCTGTTTTAAACTGACTGCAAAGTGATTCCTAGGATCTCTCTTTTCTTGCTTAGCTATTTTAGGGTAAAAAACAGAACAGTTCTTCCACCCATTTACTGCTTGCAAAGTTTGCACCCAGCTGTCAGAAAAAGAAACAGTAGGGGAATTCTGGTGGTTTATAAGCATCTGAATGTCTTTCCCAGTCCTGAAGTTGCAATACTCTGACAGCTATGTTGACCTAAGTTCCCCTGGTGAATCTTGGATTTTGTGGTATCTTAAGTTTTAGTTTTAGTTAGAAATACAAAAGTGTACTTTGCTTGGATGCTGGGAAAGAAAATATTGCCCTTCAAGACATGGAATAGCTAGCAACCCTTAGAAATAGATGACTCGTAATCTAATGGAAACCTCACTCTGCCTATCTGAGATGACATTCCCTTCCTCCATATGTTTGGCCCACAGACCACCACTTGAGTAAATGTAAAGTGAACTTAGAACTATTGATTTGTAATTATTGCTTTCGTTCTTGAAAGAAAATAAAATGTGTTCTTTGGTACAGTAATCTGTAACTGTAGCTAAAGTGTTGTGTATTTTAGAGACCTGTGCACCTATACTCTGTATAAAAAAAATGTCTTCCTCCTCTGTGCTTGCATTGCCTAAGGCTAGCTGACTGAGAGTGTGTGACCCGGCCCCCAGCTTGAAAAAGTTGGGAACCCCTGGTTTAAACCATATTTTTCTGCCCTTCCAGAATCAGAACTATCAAATCCATTACATATGGAAGAACTGGGAGGCAGGAATAGCCTGGCTCCTCCTCTTCGAGTTATTGCTATATCTACTATTCACAGATTAGCCTTGGGATGGGTGCTTATGTGGATGACTTGATCTCTAGTTTACTGCCACCCTGTGGTACCACTGGCAGCAGGCACCAAGGATAATAATGCTTGTCTAGCATGGACATAAATCACATAGAATCTGTGGGTTTGTCCTAAGATTTTAGTTCTGTGTATAGAACCCAGTTTTGTCCAAGGTTAAAAACCAGTCCATTAAAATGTGTCTGTTGCAAATCACTTGTGATATAAATTCTAAGTTGATGAGGTGAACAGTGTTTAATTTTTTTTACAAACCTATGTGTAGCACTAGTTTGCAATGTATTTGCAGACAATAGTCTTTCGTAGATTTAAATCTGTCTTGGATGTAATAAACTGTGGCTGTGGCAAATAATGGGGGGGAAATAAATCTGTGCCTGGAAGAAAGGACAGAGCATAAAGTCTAACAGCATGTTTCTGATCTTGAAGCTGCAGTTTGGAGATTTGAGAAAAGTAATGGATTCTTGAATAGAGATGGGCAAACATGTGCCTTTCGGTTCTGCTCAGTTTCTGATTTCTTTTTCAGCCTCAGCTGAATATGTATCTGTGTGATATGTATCTAAATCTGTATCTATGTGATATGAAGGCATTTTAATTGCCTGCACATTTTAATCAGTGCAAAGGTAAAGGTTTCCCTTGCTCAAAAGCCAGTCATATCTGACTCTAGGGTTCAGTGCTCATCTCTGTTTCAAAGCCGAAGAGCCAGCACTGTCTGCTTCTGCAGATGTTTCTGTGGTCATGTGGCAGGCACAGAACACTGTTTACCTTCCCCACCGAAGTGGTCCCTATTTATCTACTTGCAATTTCTTGCTTAAAAACTGCTAGGTTGGCAGGAGCTGAGACAAATATGGGAGCTCATTCCATTCTGCAGTATTTGTGTATTGAACTGCTGACCTGCCACCTTCCAGTCAGCATCTTAGCCACTTGCGCCACTACAGTGTACAGTATGTATTTCTCCTCAATGTATGCAACTATAAATATTTCCCTTAATGCAATACAATTTTTACTTATTTCTCCCTCATGTGTACCTTTCTCCACTTTTCTATATGTACTATTTTAAGTTGTATGACTGAGATGTGCCTCACCACCTTATTAATTAGCTGCAAATAGCTGGGATGCAAACACCAGTAGCTTTGAACTTCTGTACGTTTCCCACAGCCATTGGAGGAACAGAAGTCTAAATCATTATGGTATAGAAGACTCAACAGCTCTGGGGCAAGTCCACCCCCCACCTCACCCCAAACAGTGGCTTACATAGGCTGCTCACAGGAATTATGTTTGCTGTGCAGCCTTGAATGCATTTACTACACATGCTCTGGAATGTTTCAGTAATTTTCTACACTATAATAGTGAGATGAGATCACATCTGATCACACCTGAAAGAGTTGCTTTGAGGAGAGTGATGTTCTGTATGGGAATTGCCCCAGCCCAGCTCCCAAAAAGAGAAGTTGTGCTCCTAGATTAAAAAGTCCAAATTGAGCATGGATCATCATTGCCCATAAATTGTGAAATCACTGGCAAATAGCTGACACCAGACTATGCCACATTCTTCTCCTTCAGGTGCTGTATCCATTCCAGATATTAGCTATCATCATGGCAATGGTCTTCCTGTTCTTAACTCCTTCGAACAGTTCTTCCGAGCAAATGCCACACCAGTCTCTAACGTTCTTCAGCCAAGAAGTCCATCTGTGTCTAAGGCCTCTCTTCCCAGGGATCTTTATTTACAAAGGAAGTTGGAGTATTCTATACATTATATTGTTCCTCAAGATATGGCCAAGGTATTGGAGGTTTCTTTGCTTAATGGTCTTAATGAGTTCTTGTTCTTTATCCATTTGGTTTGTTGTTCAGTTGCACAGTTGAATCCAACCGTTTGTGACCCTCATGGACCACCACACCCTGAACATCAGATGTTGGAGATAAATATCAAAGGAACGCTGTTTCCTTTCGTGACTGGCTTGTGAAACTTCTGCCATCCTTTGTAGCCTGCCCAGATCTACACCCACTGTGTCAATGATGGCATCTAGCCATCTCATCCTCTGCCACCCCTTCTCTTTTTGCCTTCAATCATTCCCAGCATCAAGACCTTCTCCACTGAGACCTCTTTTCTCATTTGGTGGCCAAAGTACTTGAGCTTCAGCTTCAGTATTTGTCCTTCTAAGGGGCAGTCAGGGTTGATTTCCTTTAGGATTGACTGATTTATCTCCTTGCAATCCAGGGGAGTCTCAAGAGTCTTCTCCAGCACTACAGTTCAAAGGCATCTATTCTTCTCCACTCAGACTTCCTTATGGTACAGCTCTCATAACCATACATTACTAATGGGAAGATCATTACTTTAACTATGCAGACTTCTGTTGGCAAGTTGATGTCTCTACTTTTTATTATACTACCTAGGTTTGTCATAGCTTGCCTCCCAAGAAGTAAACATCTTTTTATTTCATGGCTGCAGTCACCATTTGCAGTGATCTTAGATCCCGAGAAGGTAAAGTCTGTCACTGCTTCCATTTCTTCCCTTCCTATTTGCCAGGGAGTGATGGGGCCAGATGCCATGATCCTGGCGGGGGGGGGGGGTAATGTTGAGTTTCAGACCAGCTTTTGCATTACCTCTTTCACCCTCAGCAAGGAGTTCTTTAGGTCTTTTTCACTTTCTGCCATTAGGGTAGTGTCATCTGCATATCTCAGGTTGTTGATATTTGTCCCAGAAATCCTAATTCCAACTTGTGTTTCTTCCAGCCCTGCATTATGCATGGTGTACTCTGCATATAAGTTAAATACGCAGGGTGACAGTATATTCAATCTCTGATTGAATCCTGCTTCACTTTTAGCCTCTTACTAAATATTCTGTGCAGAGGTGACAATAAGATTGAGACTCAATTTCCACAGTTTTTATTAGCACACCTAATCCATGTTCCTTTATTCTTAAAGGTAGGATTAGAGCTTCTATATAGGTTTTTGTTGTTGTTTGTGTATATATGTCTCATATATTCACGTGGCTGATTTTATCAGGGGGAAAACCATCAAGGCTACATAAAATGAACACCACCAAATGTACTATCAAAAAACCATCTGTTGAAAATTAACCAACATATGGCAATTTATATTTCATTTTCCCCAGCTTATTTTATAAAAAGAAAAAACCCAACTTGCTGCTTAAGGTTATGGTAATATAATAAAAATAATAAAAGTTTGCTTGGTTAGTGAAAGGTTCATTTTAATCTCAGAAGTATATGTCAATTTACTTTATTTTATTTAATATAATGTTTATAATGCTGAATACTGTAATTTTTTGGTTATATTTTAATGTCTTTGTATTCAATGATTTTATATGTTGTAAGCCACCTGGAGGTGCTTCGTCCAGGGGGTGGCAGCACAAATGTGAATTATTAAATTGAATTATCAGCATTTTATTATCAAGCCAACCTAGCAGTTCGAGCAAGAAATTGCAAGTAGATAAATAGGGACCACTTTGGTGGGAAGGTAAACAGCGTTTTGTGTGCTCTGGTGTCTAGTCATGCCTGCCACACGACCACGGAAATGTCTGCAGAAGCAAACAGTGCTGGCTCTTCAGCTATGAAACAAAGATGAGAACAGAACCCTAGAGTCAGATACGACTGGCTTACAAGCATGGATGACCTTTACCTTTAGATAAGGTTGGTTGAGTTTAGACAGATACTGTAATTCTATAAGTGCTTAACTGGAAAGTATGTCCAGCTGAATTCCCATTGAAGTCAATGAGTCTTCTTAATACCTGTGTATAGGACTGTGCTGTAGATCGGTTGCATTTAATTCAGAATGACAAAATAGAATAAGGTACTGTACATCATAACGAATGAACCTCATTAATTCTAGTGAGACCTAACAATTTACTTTGTTTATATCCTACATTTAAAAAGCTGGCTGGATAGCTTGGTAGTTAGGCATCTGGCTGTGGAGCCAAAAGTTGGGAGTTCAGTTCCCCACTATGCCTCATTCCTGGAGTAGAAAATCAAAATTAGCTCTCCTATTTTTAGTTATAATTAATCTTGCTGTCATGGCCAGTATAACAATCTATTCTTTTCCCCCTCACTCCAGCTGGACATCTTCAAAATAAAATAATAATGCAAATCTTGGGCACATGTTCAAATTAATAGAGAATATTTCATGCATTTCATCAAATACCACTTTCCATATTTTCTGTATTGCTGGACATTTCCACCATAAATTAAAGTAAGTACCAATTTCTGTTTCTCTTGCATCTTTTCTCTATGATGATGTTTGTCCTCTTTCCTTATCATCACCACAGCAGAATGTAAATTCCATTCTTTGAACAGTTAGTTTTTGATGATCCAGCAGTTCACTATATACTGTACCGTTATTTTCCTCTTAGCAACATTGTAGCTTTTCCATTCCTTCCAAGTTTGAAGTCAACTTAAATTGCTTTAGACTCCTCTAATGTTTTGATAATGTTGTTGTTACATGCCATCAAATCCCTTTCCATTTATGGTGCCACTATGAATGACTGGAAAGTCGGATGCATGATGAAGTGAACGCCTATCTCTTTCCCAACTCCTGCCAACCCAGCAGATCAAAAGCAAGAAATTGCAAGTAGATAAATAGGGACCACTTTGGTAGAAAGGTAAACAGCGTTCCATGCACTCCCATGTTGAGGCATGCTCGCCACATGTCCACTGAAACGTCTGCAGATGCAGACAGTGTTGACTTTTTGGCTATAAACAGAGATGAGCACTGAACCCTAGAGTCAGATACGATTGGCTTTCGAGCAAGGGCGACCTTTACCCATGAAAGAGTGATCTTCTAAATGTCTTCAACAGCCCTGCTCACCTCTTTTATACTCAAGGCTGTGGTTTCTTTAGGCTGGGACTCAATTCATCTTGTATTGGTCTTTGCCTTTTCTTGCTGTCTTCAACCTTTCCTAGCATTTTCATCTTTTTCAGAGAATTCTGTCTTCTCATGATATACTTGAAGTACGAAAGCCTCAATTTCATCCTGTTTGCCTCCAGAGATAGTTCTGTTTGTCTTTCTAGCAGTCCAAGAGTATTTGCAAAGCTCTCCTCCAAACCCACATTTGAAACAAATCATTGTTTCCCTGTCAGCTTTCTCCACTGGCTTGCTTTCACACCTGTGAAATACAAAAGTGTGGATGATCTTGGACTTAATCTCCAACAACATGTACTTACAACTGGTTGATCTTTCCTAATTGCGTCATTGCTGCCCTTTTGAGTCTCAATTTTCTTCAGATTTCTTGGCTGTAGTTTCCATTTGGAATGATGATTGAAGCAAGGCATATAAAACTTTTTGCTATTTCAATTTCTTAATTGTCCACATTGAAGTTGTGCAATTCTTCTATAGTCATGTTTTTTTCTTCATGCTCACCTGCAACACTGATATTGATGTATTTTCCAGCAGTTTTCACATCTCTCTTATCTGAATCTAGACTGTGTTTCCATATCTTTCTGCATTTGGACTGAACAGATAAAGGAATAAAATGCAACCTTGCCTATAGGAAACCATTCTCTCTCTCCATATTGCCTCTTAACAGTAGTTTCTTGCCCACAAGACATCAGGGAAATGAAGTGCTGAGGCACACCCCTTTCTTTCAGAACAAGCAGTGGTGGGCTGTTCCTGGTTTGGACTGGTTTGCCCAAACCCGTAGCAGCAATCCAGAGGGGATCGCCGGGGAGGTAGTAAACCCCTGGGTGACTAGTTCGGTCGCCTCTCTGGCCACCCTCCGGATGTCGCTTCTGGGCAGCCCAAAAAGGCTGCTCGGAAGTATGGATGCATCAAAACTCCTTTTGATGCATATGCACTGAAAAATAGAAGTGCGCATGCGTCAAATGGAGTGCATGTGCACTTCCAAGCAGCCATTTTGGGCTACCCACAAAAGACGCCGTGGCAGGGGAGCGACAGTGGCGGTGGCCTTTCCCCCGTGCACCGCTGGGCCAGGCTAGGCCAGGCGACCCTGCTGGGCTAGGCTGTGCTGCAAGGCCAGGCCGGGCTAGGCCGCGCCACCAGGCTGCCGTGCTGCTTTGCCGCACATGCCACTTTGCCACCACACCGCCACGCTGCCGCTGTTCCTGCCTACCTGCCTGCCTGCTGCTCCCCGACCCAAGGTAAGTAATGGGTTTGTGTTTGGGGTGGGTGGGTAGGTTGAGGTGTGTGTGTGCTTTATGTAGTGTGTTTAATGTCTATTTTAATTTGTATTTTAATGTGTTTTTACGTCTATTTTTATGTGTACTGTATTTTTATTTAATTTATTTTTAATTTTTTACTATGGCTCTTCCCACAACGTCATGACATCATGATGTTGGCTCTGCCCACGACGCCATGACATCATGATGTTGGCTCCGCCCATGACATCAGCTCTGCCCACAGTGTGGTAGTAAAATTTTTGACAGCCCACCACTGAGAACAACCCATGGTTTTTCATTATCTACACCAAGGGTTCCCATCCTACAACCCATGGGTCTAGGCTGCCCCACAACACCATTTCATATGGCCCATGCTGCCTCTGCTGAACCCAGAAGTGGAAGCGGATGCATTTAAAAGAGCCGTAAATGCATCCGCTTCTTCTTCTAGAGGGCATGGTCTGGCCCACTCAGCTGTCTGGGGGACGTGGTCAAGCCCACAGCGTAAAAAGGTTGGGAACCCCAGATTTACACAGTTAAAGGATTTGCCACAGTAAGCATAGACTAATCTTCTGAAATTCTTTGGTGTGCCCCAGTAGCCAGTTAATATTTGCAATATGATCTTGAGTGCCTCTTTTTCAGAATCCAGTTTGAACATCAGGCTTTTCCCACTCACATAAAGTAAATGCTTTCCCCCCAATACCTTGAGCATCACTTTGTTTGAATGGGAAATTAGAGCAATGGTCCATACTTACTGCAGATCTTGGGATTATCTGTTTTGGGCTTGGAATATATATTGTTTCCAGAATATGAGCTATTGTTTTGTCTTAGCATATTCTTTTAGGACTTTAACAGATTCAGTACCTATGCCATGAAATGGTTCTATTGGTATTCCATCTACTCAAGTAATTTATTTCTTCCCAGTGCTTTCAGAGCAGCCTTCACTTTCTAGAATTGCAGGTTCTTCATCATAGGATTTTTCTTGAAAGGAGTCTGTCATCCTCTTATCTCTTCTGTAGAGCTTTTTAGTATACCTTGTTCACCATTTCTTTATTTTCTCTTGGTGAGATAATACTGGTATGCTTATATGTTGATCTTTTAGCATTCCTCATCTAGGCTTAAATTTCCATTTTATTTCTTGGCTCTTCTGAAAGAGATGTCTTATTTTTGCAGTTTTGTTCTCTTTTTCTCAACATGATAAAGCTGCATCTATTTCTGTCTACTTTTACTTTTGCAGTTCACCTGTCCCTAGCAATTTTAAGTATTTCTTTCAGCACCAATCTAGGTTTTTCTTTTCTTTTGACTACAAAAATAGTCTTTTGAACTTTCCCTTATACTATCTCTGGATTCAATGCACAATCTTTCTGGTTCATGGTCAACTGAATTTAGTAAAACAAATACATTCTTTATGTGGACTTTAAATCCATCAGGAATGTTGCTTAATATATATATTGACTCCGTGATTCTTTTAGTGTTCTTTTTCAAGTTTTCTCTTAATGTTGAAGATTAACAGTTCATGACTATTTTTGGAATAGTAGCAATGTTAGTCTGTGGTTCAGGCATATGAGAAAACAAAACAAAACAAAAATAAAATAGAAAACACTGTAGCACTTTAAAGACTAACTGCTATATTTTTATTGTTAGCTTTTGTGGATCAAGTCCACTTCTTCCGACAAAGGCAACACAGAGAAACCTGTCTCAAACCACTTCAATCTAACTGGACACTCTGTCCAAGACCTGAAAGTTACAATTCTGTAACAGAGAAATTACAAAACTAGGATTGAAAGGGAGACAGCAGAAATCAAATACAGTACATCCATCTGTTAGACACCCATCACAGGGGACTAAATATTAGCGAAGGGTTTCTGGGACATTATCAAATTTGATACACAGACTTCCAATTCTCTTTAGCAAAACAGAAAATAATCAGGTACAGTGTTTTTGTTTGTTTTCTGACATGCAGGTCAGAGGTTGGAAGCAAGTGCCAAGGTTGGCCTTCACTGCCCTAATTTATAACCCTTTATCTTTCCCCACAAAAAAATACCCATGATTACAATCTTTATCCATTATCCACTGATATCCCCAACATAAACAAAATAATTTCAGAGCATGGAGACTCTTTTTCTGACAAGTTATGTTAAGTTGCTATTACTATTATGAGGGCAGTTTCGGTTTTCATTTTTTGTGTCAGAGTTTCTGGGTTGAAAGGGTTTTTTTGCAGGGGACACCCGAATGAGGCTCCTTTCATGTCCCCCATTATGCAGCTCTCAGGAATCAAACCCATCTTTCCAGTCTCCAAGCCTAGCGCCTTAACCACTAAGCCACCGGAGGAGCTGCATGAGGGTAGTGGTAGAATATTTTCAGATGTTTCATTTTCTCAAGTTAAAATCTACATTAGTTGTGTTGTAGCTCTTACAAGATAAATGCAAGACTAATGCTTGTCCTTTGGTTATTCTGTTCTAAGCATGTTAGTGGGTACATATATGATTTGTAAATCATAGGATGGGTTAAAACAAAATTGCTAACAACAATAAACAATTTACACATTTTTCTTGTGCAGATTAAACCAAAACTTAAACTGATTAAATTTTGTTTCACTTTCATCTTATTAACGTGTCATTTATTTTCTTGAGCTTTGGTGGTTGTTTTTTTTTAAATAACTCTATATACTCACTGCTGTATCATTCTGGTTCTTCAGTTCAAGTTTTCTATGCTCAGCGTGTGTTTCAGATTTACAAGGGAGGTGAGGCCAAGATCAAGTGACATATCCAAGGTTATGCAGCAAAGCTCATGGCTGACAAGTCTCGCTAGTTTTCATCTGATAATTTAACCTCTGTATGAGTAATTCTTGATTCGAATTACTTATGAGCTGCTGGGACTTTTAGAAAACATATTTAGTGAATGTAAGTGAAATAAACACACAAAATTATATCACACTCCATTTAGAGCACTGGAAAAAATTTCAAGCATTTTTAGAGCATTTTTTTCACCCACAAAAACCTACCAACTCACATGGAGAGGGTTTGCAAACAGTGCTGGAAGCTGACAAGGCTAAATATTTCCAGGTGCCTAGGCACATGGAAAGGCCTCACCTCATCACAAGCACAACAGTGTAATTCTTTGTACTCGAGATGAGCATCTTTAACAATTCATATCAGATGGGATTTCCAGAGGAGTCACTGTGTTTACTATGTAGAAGCAGAACCAGCACAAAAACAGCAGTCTTGTGTTTTTTTGAAAACTAGCAAGCTTTATCTGGGCTGCTACTTCAGATGCAACAATATAGATTGTATTTGCCAGATCACACTGCATCTGAAGAAGTGGGCAAATACAATTCTTCCATGTTTAGGCCACATGTGAAACTGCCAAAATGAAGGCACCTTTTTGGTGAGTACATTCTGCAGTTCCCATTGTCTGATCTAGTGTGAGAAAGACTAGCCAGCAACACAAGGTTGCTGTTACCGAGGTATGCCATATTGTGGTTCAAAAAATACCACAATCTTCGAGGCGGCTCTTTCTGTGTGCCTCAGCAAGTAGAATGCAAATATAATACAATAAAGTCAAATAAAACTTGTCAATCCTTAAAATACCATAAGACTCCTTGGTGTTTTTAGTTAATAACCAGTGGTCTCCAATGAGGACATGTGTTCTTTGTTGTTTTTACTCCTACAGGAAGTGGGAGAAAAATATGTCACAAATGGCTGGCACAAGAGAGAGCTCTCTCTCATTCCTTGGCTTTTTACTTCAAACATTGGGTGAAGCAGATACTGATGGAGCCAAGGTCAGGGATTAATCATGCCCCCTCCCCAAATGGAGTCATTGAAGCTACCCCAAGGCAAGAACACCATCACTGACCAGCCAATGCTGGACAGGTTTCCTTGCCACCTTGGTACTGAATTGACTGGTAATGTTGGTTATGGAGAGGAGGGCATCTTCAGTGGCTCCAGTTTATATTTCAGCATCAATAACAACATAAGCAGCATCTGGAGGGGGGGGGGTTGTATGTATGTGTAGAATATTTTTAAAACGTTGCTTGCCTTTATTCTGCTTGGTTTTCATAACTGTGTGTTGAGACAATGCAGACAAGCAGGATATCAAACAAAATGTAGCTTGAGAGATTATCTTTTCCTGTCTCCTAGTCCCATAATTAAAAAGCCAGTGGTATATAACTTTATTTGTGGTACTTAAGAGAGACGCCACAGGAATCTCAGACTTCTATGGGAAAGGTGCTCCAATGCTCTTTTCTTTCTCTCCCCAGATCATTAAAGACCAAAAACTGATGGTGATAGTAGGAGGGATGCTGCTGATAGATCTTTGCATCTTGATTTGCTGGCAAGTTGTTGATCCATTAAGAAGAACAGTGGAAAAATACAATATGGAGGTATGTCATTGCAACTGCTAATACCTTCCCATTTATTGATGGGGATTAGAATGCAAGGCAATGAATGGTAGGCATAGATTTGTTCTGTAAAATAAAAAAAAAATGTATCACAAAAGAGTATTGCATCTACAGTCTAAAAACAGCCCTCCATCTTTGCTTCCTTCAGAAGCTTTAGATGCAGTAATATAGTAAACACTGGGGAATTGTCTCCAATGGTCTATAAGAGACAGTGTTGCAATAAATAATAGATTTTTTTGACTCCATTAGCAGAATTCATGGGGAAATGATTCGAGAGAGATGCGAAATAAAGACATAAAATAGTCATCTGCTCAGACCACTGTTATATCCACAGCTCAGCTCCCTTTGCTTTTTTGTATTATACTGCCATTATCTCTTATTTTACACTGACTAGTTCTGATTTTAACATTATTAAAAAAAAAAGGTCACACTTGAAATACAAAGGTCAGGGATGACAAAATGTACAATATTCTGACTGATAAGCTTTTCCAGTTGTTTGTAATTGCTCAGGAAGTAAAATGTTTTAGAAGCAGAAGAAATAGCTGCATTGTTTATCAAAAGCATTCTCTGTGTGCAGTTGCTGGACGTCTATTTGCATCAGAGAGAAATGTGTCTTGAATATAATTAAATTGGAATGTTTGTTATATATCGTTTGCCTTTGAATAAGGAAACAATAATTTGAAGGTCTTCTTTTTTAATTAGTGTGAATTCCACTTACCTTGGCCGCCTGCTTTCTCTGATCTGGGTTGTTGTATTTCTTGTTGGGCAGGTTGTAGCACAGTCAAGTTTTACTTTATATATAAGGAAAACACGCATTGAAACAGGAGTGTTTTCTAAAATTTGAGATGTTTCCGCCTAGGTGTTAAAGCCTCTGGTAATTGTTGTGGGAGATGGTGGCTGTTTCAACGCTTGTAAGAGGCTGTGATACCATCTGGGAATCTACACAGTGTTCTCTGAATGATAGCTCATATTGTTCACTTGAGAAACTAGCTAAAAGATGTGTGATACTACTCCAAAGAATTTTTTAAGACTGTGAAGGAAGTTACACAATGATTATGAATAGTATTTGCCTATGTTTGTTGCATACTTGACTGCTATTATACTTCTATTTTTTAATCTCAACGGTGGCCAACTGCTGCATTCTCGTGGGTCACTTTTCCACATAGTGGTCAAGGGTGCCTTTGTCATAGGAATGAGCTTCCAAGGATTTGATCAGTTGGTTCAATAATGTTGACATCACCAAGCAACAAGGGCTGTAAATTGTTGGAACACATGCATTACAGGCGCAGCTGGCATATTACATATTATGTACAAGATTTCAAGAATGGGTTAACATTAAAATGTGGACTATGACTACTTCCTGTAGCTTGAAAAACTGTTTTGTTTTTCTCATGATCAAAACTATGGGCAGATGTTTCTCCACATCATTTCTTAAGGCCCTAGTGGCCCAGATAAAATGTCAGAATTATGGTTCAGTAGCAGAACAAAACAAGGGTTGGGCAGGTTGTACCAGAATTTTCAATGTGTAACTGAATCACCACCCAGTTTTGATCAACCTCGCAAGATATGCACTAGCCTTAATAGAATATGTACAGGGCACGGTAGATGTGCAGACTTTTTGCATAAATGAGGGAAACTGCCATCATCAGCATGTGAGTGCGGGGCACCGCTACAGACTGTGCCACATTGTAGCCTTAGAGCAGGGGTGCCCAAACTTTTTGGGCCACAGGCTGGTCACGTGGTTGAGTGTGCCAGTCACATGGTTCCTCCCACCGGAATAGGGAGTAAAATGTTCATGTGTGTGTGCATAATGTGCATGTGCGTGCACATAACACTGCCATAAATGAACCATGGCTGTCGTAAAAGCTTTTGTGACAGCTGTGAGTCATTTACGGCAGCATTATGCACATGTTATGTGTTATGCACACATGCATGCATGTTTTACTTCCACTTCCAGGAGTGGCTTAAGTGACACAGGCCAGATGATTTGGTGCTGTGGGCTGGATCCAGCCTGCAGGCTGTAGTTTGGGCACCCCTGCTTTAGAGCATATATGGGCAACAGAGGAGTTTTTTTAAGGGCAACTCCTGGTACAATCGAATATATAAACTGTTTAGCTGTTTGTTTATAAATTAATGTGTGTGTGTGCGTGCGCACGTGCACGCACACCTCTGCCAGGGATCTTTGTGAGACAGTGTCTATATCAGTGAACACCATCTACACTGGGCCCACTAATAAACAGACTTTTCCGTTTAAGGCAATATCTTACATTCATACATCTGAGAACATGTGTCTTTAAATGATACATCTGGCATGTGGGCTACTAGTTGGCCACCCCTGTTTGAAAGATACCACGAAGTTCATAATCCTCATTAATACTTCAGTTGTTATGAAGAAAACAATCATTCAGAATGTATTAATTTACAACTACAGTAAAACCTCATATAACACTAAAACCTGGTTCCACAAGTCTTGATGTTATATGATTTTTAGTGTTATCTGATGCATGTTAAAATCCTATGGGATCCATAGAGATACATTGCAACTACACAGGCTTTAGCGGTTGTTATCTGAAGCATCCCATAGGATCTTAATGTTATCTGATGCAATTCTTCCCCCCAGATTCCTTAATGTTATGCGATTTTAGTGTTATTCGATACTAATGTTATATGAGATATTACTGTATATCAGAAAACATAACAAAATAAACAAAATAAAATAAAAATAAAATAAAAAACACTGTAGCACTTTAAAGACTAACTGATTTATTTTTATTGTTAGCTTTCGTGGATCAAGTCCACTTCTTCAGACCCACAGACTAACACAGCTACTATTCCAAAAAAAATTAATTTACAAAATGTTTCAAAACTTTGATCTTAATTATTTTCATAATAATATCATGCCCCTGGACTTAGGTTTCTACTTTCCTTGCCAAAAAGAGAGGAAGGGCAGTGCTTTTTATTTTTATTTTATTTTATTTTGTTTGTTTTGTTTTCTGATATGCCTGAACCACAGACTAACATGGCTACTATTCCAAAAAGTTTAACAACTGTTTGTTGAAGATCATGACTTGATCAAGGTTGGGTCCTTCATCCTGGTAATGCTGGAGATGTTCCTAAATGTGTCATTTTTGTAGGAGTTTCCATAGGATCCTTGATTTTGTAGCATAGTGGTCTTGTGGTCTTTTGAATTTCAAAAGCAAGAGCTTTTCCTGGAACTGCTATTACAATAAATGTCTTGCCATTGGTTACATTTAAATTTGGGCTTTTCTGCCATTAATAAGGTCTAGTGCTTTTATTATGTGATTTTAAGATGTTTTTTAATGTGTTGTTGTTAGCCGGCCACAGTGGGGAAAGGTACAAGTGGAATGCATCCATGAATGAATGAATGAATGAATGAATGAATGAAATTTGGAAGAGTTCCATATGGGCAATCATATGTGTTTCTTCATTAACAGTAAAGTGCTTTTTAACCTACATTGTTTCAGTCAATCACTTTCAAAACTCGTCATAAACTTATTAATGAAATATTTAAATGGTCCACATCTTACCTTGATGCTGGACTTTCTCTACTTATCAGCTCCTTTTAATCACACCTGGCTATAGAGCTTGTCAAGTAGAGATAAGAATAGGTACTTTCCTGGACTAAAGTTCCCAGAAAACCTTGGTCTCGTGTGGCAGAATAGAAGTCAGAGGCAAATACATCATGAATTACATATTAAGGAGTAGGGAAAGCACCAGGGAAATACCAAGGCAGGAGTCAGGGAAGAATCCTTTGAGTAAGCCATATGAAAAGCAGAACACATTTACAAAGATTTCATGAAAAAAGAGGAAATAAAACCAAAAGCAGTATTTACCTTTCTTAGAATCCTTGAATTGTCTCAATTCTGAGTGATCATAGATATTTTGGAACTCATAGTTTCACAGACACTTGGAAACTTACATTTTCACTTTGGTCCTTCAAGTTTTGGGTTATGAATTCAGAGTTGGGATAATCATGTCTATATTTTTGACAACAAAATGTATCCACATCCTATTGTTCACAAAATCACAAAAGGACAATTTTGGGCTGCTTTGTTATGGGGAGGACAAATGTCTATCCTAAGACATTATTGATGATTGCAAAAGTCAAGTAAGTTTTAGATACAAAAGCAGAATTTGAAATGGACAACACACAAATTAGATCTCTCTTTTGATCCTGACAAATGTGAGGCAATAAACAATATGGTCACCTTCTGGGCTTTTTTGTCCTACATCTCCTTTGAGTGCTAGTTTGCTTAACCAATGGTGAAGAGTTCTAGGGTATATAGGCCAAAAACATCCTAAGGGATACAGTTGCTCACCCCTGCAATATATTCTGAGAAACCACATGGCATACAGCTTTTGTTCCAAGGTCTGCATTGAAAGAAGGGATAGACCTCACCAAATATGCATGGAGAAAAAGAGGAATTAAAGCTTTAAGGCTGTCTCGTAGGAATATGCATATGTCTCATTCTCTTCAGTTCTTAATACATTACCCTGCTTACCTGTCTGGCCAGAATCCCGATATGATAATGGAGCAGACCGTAAAGCCAGCAACTCAACACTGAGTGGTGGGTGACAGTAAATAACTATCAAAAGGGGCCAATGGCTACAGGTGGATGAGCTCCTTTAGGCAGGGGTCATGGTCCCCTCATTGGAGGAAATGGCACTGGAAACCATCATATTGAGCTCAACGGCAAAATGAATGAAGAGAAACTCTGATTCCCAATGGTTATGGAGGTGGAAGAGGCCATGCCAGATGGACTGGCTATAAAAACACACCTTGGCCATATCCTCAGGGCTGTGGCAGTCCATTGCATTCCCAGTGTTAAATCCTGCATGTCTCATTTCATATGTGCCGCAGGAGATGGCTCTGTGATCATAGTGTGTGCGTCACTTCATGGCAAGCTGAGATCCACCTTAAACAAACTCATGCCAGTGGCATTTTTCCTGTTTCAGGAAAAAAATGCATTCTCGGATACAAGTTGCAGCCACAAATGGGTATTGTTGGTTTATAAGGACATGCTGATTTATTCTTAGAACACCTGCAGCGGCTACACTGTATACATAAATCAAGACAGGCACTAAATTTATTTATTTATTTAGTAAAGGTAAAGGTTTCCCTTGTTCGAAAGCCAGTCGTATCTGACTCTAGGGGTCAGTGTTCATCTCTGTTTCTAAGCCGAAGAGCCAGCGTTGTCTGCTTCTGCAGACGTTTCCGTGGTCATGTGGCAGGCATGACTAGACACCAGAGCGCACGGAACGCTGTTACCTTTCCACCGAAGTGGTCCCTATTTATCTACTTGCAATTTCTTGCTTTCAAACTGCTAGGTTGGCAGGAGCTGGGACAGAGACGGGAGCTCATTTCGTCCTGCAGTACTCGGGAATTGAACTGCTGACCTTCCGCCTCCCAGTCAGAGTCTTATTTATTTATTTAGATTTCTATACCGCCCTACTTGGTGCAACCAACTCAGGGCAGTGTACAAAAAATAGTATACAATACCAATACAAACAATAATAGGGCAACAATACTATGATGGAACACCCCCGAGCAAAACAGCAGTAATATAGCAATACAGTTAAAGCGATAATACAGCAATGCAGTATCAAAAGAATCCCATCTAGAAATATAAAATACAATATGATAGAATATACAATATTGCAATATAACATCAAAAAATCCCTCCTGCAATACAAAGTAACAAGGTCAGATATTACAGATACAACAAACATAAATACAAGATAACAACAAGGTTGGATGTCACAGATACAACGACCTCTCCACTGACCGCAGTATTCTCCTCTGGGCCGAGGTGGTGGGGGCCAAGAGGGCTATTCCTTTCTTTATATACTAGATATCCAAGGTAAGAAAAGTGGGAAGAAAAGATAGAGTAGGGAAGTCAGTTTTGACAATGTCACACTGAAGACGTTTACATCCCATTCAGTCCATCAATTGAGCATTATTTTGAGTTGTGCAAAGAGACTTGGTGATGATACTGGAGAGCAGATATAGTAACCAAGGATATGAAAGCCTGGTGTTCTTATTCTTCTTCTCAGTCCTTTGAAATACTCTGGTTTAGCTACACACAATTTTAAGGTCAGGAGGGACTGTTGAAATAATCTGTTCTGATGTGTTACATAACATCCACAAATTTAATTTCCTTTAGTTATTACAGTATCAAGCCCAGTTAATCATAATTCTCGAAAAGATGTCTTTTAAAAGGCCAGTTAACTCAAGATGACCTGGGCTGCTTTATAAGCTGGATAAGTTGTTCACACAACTGAAGAGACCCTTATTGGGATCTTTGAAAAGAAATCGAACAGCCCAGCTTTAAGTGTGCTTTGTCAAAATAAGCTTCCACTAATGTCTTCCTAAAAAGCATGCTAATACAGTAATGGCAGTCTGAAAGTTAGAGCAGATGTACTATACCATAGATCTGTGTGAATGAGTTTTACCATTGCAAGGTTCCATGGAGGCAGGGAGTGATAAAATACACTCTACACTAATCTGGAAAGGAGAACAAGTCTAGTTACTGCAAAATTTGTTTGCATTTTTCCATTTCCCTTTGATATATGCAGAAACCCACTTACTGTTCTTTTGTTGATGTTGATATATGGAAATATTCTTTGTGTGTTTTCTTATTTCATTAATTGTTACTTTTCTGCTTCAAATGCGGGACAGTTGTGTGCCACCTTGTCTTTTCATAGGTACTGTATTTGCCAGTGTATAAGACACATTGGAGTATAAGACGCACCCCATTATTACCAAAATAGCCCACTATATTCAGTACAAGATGCACTCCATTTTCCAGTGTATTTTAAGTGGGGGAAAGTGGGTCTTATATGCCAGCAAATAGGGTAAATCGCATCACTTTTCATAGGTAAGTACAGGGTGTCCCAAAAGCCACCACACATAGGGAAAGTGGGAAATTGTAACTAAATGTACCTTTATGTACAAAACACTGATCCCTGATTTTTACAAAATGTTTGCAACATATTCTCTACTTGTTAGCCACTTCTTTCTACACACACACAAAGTCTTCTCCCATGGCAAACACCTTTCAAGATATCTGTTGTTATGCCATTTCCCCCTATGTACAGCGACAGCAATTTCACTTATATACCACCCCATAACCCTTATTGCACTGTCTGGGATTAGCATCCCTCCCCCAACATGCTGGGTACTCATTTTACCAACCTCAGAAGGATGGAAGGCTGAGTCAACTTTGCCAGGATTAAACTCACAACATCACCAGTTTTGGCTACAGCACAGTAGTTTAACCACTGCTCCGTGAAGGTTCTATGTATGGTGACTTTTGTGACAGCTTGTAGAATGGCAGTTTTTAAACTAGCCCCTATTTCTTCCTGCTAAGAATGATACTCTGCCTAGTAAACACATCCTGAATCACCAGAGATTCACTACATCTCATTCTCTTGTAGTATGTCTTAAGTTCTCTGTTCTGAGAAAAATGCAAGAGAGAAATGAAAATAAATAATGCTATTATTCTAGCACTGGAAACCATCTGAACAGCTTTTGAAATGTCAGCCAGACTCAGTGTAAATTTACAAAGGCGTAAATGTAATGGCATAAATCACAGCAGCAAATTGCCACTAATTAACAAGTTACCTTTTGCATTCTTAGTCACTTGTAGTCACTGTGATTTGTGCTATTACACTTCCATTTGTGTAAATTTATGATAGGATACTGACCATCAGCAAATTACTATCACCACATAATTAAAAACATTGGCAATTTTCACTTGTAGTAGACACATTTGAGGGCATCTAAATTTAGCACAAAATGTTTGCTGTATTACCACAGGCAGTATTGCAGAAAATAATCATTCATAGTTTTAGATACTGTACTCCCAAGTGGATTTGTTATTAATGGATACAAGAGACCTCTGTTATGAATTAAAGATAGTACTTAAGGAATTGCTCATTCTGCTTTTTAGTTTGTACTGCTCGTCCCCACCCCGAGCCCCTATTAGCTTGGTCTTCAGGCAAGCAAACGCTACATCAGCCCTTGGCTGTTTCACTCAAATTTGTTTTCCTCATATTAGTTTAGTCACTGTATAGCTGAATGCAACCATTTGAGCTTTGCAAGTGAAGGTATTGCAATGACTGTCAGTACTGAAGCCTGATTTTGAAGCAAGCCACAGATTCATCTAGCCCAGAGCTTTGTACTCAGACTGGTAGTGATCTACGAAGGCAGGGGTTCCCAACCTAAGGTCTGTGGGCCAGATATGGCCCATGGCACCATTTTATGTGTCCCCACCCCCTCCAAGGGCATTCGAGAAATGAAATGGCTGCCCCTTTGAAGCTGTTGTGACAAAATGGCCACCACCACTCCATCGTCCAGGCAAAGTAAAATGGTCATCCGGCCCTCAAAGCTGACAGAGAGCGTGAATCTGGCCTCTGGCTTGAAAAGGTTTGAGAACCCCTGTGCTAAGATTTGAGCAAAATATATTTATTAAACTTGCTGATATCTTTATTTAACTTGATGTACCAAGGACTGAACATGGTATCTTCTGTATGTAAAACATGTGGTCTACCATTCTGTTTTCAGACTTTTAAATAAAATTCAATTCTTCAAAAACCTTTAAAGGGATATTGCTGCTACAACTATCTACAACTTAGAATGTCAGGAATTGGCCAGACATTGTTTTGCCATATTGCATCCACACTGTCAAACTTTACATAGCAAGGACCATCTTGAATGTTCATGACTTCAAAGTCAGTAGTCAGCATGGTCAGGAATATGGGTCAACAAACTTGGCTCCAGTGGTGGGCATCAGCAGGTTCGCACCAGTTCGCCAGAACCAGTAGCAGAAATCCTGGCTGGCCCTGCCCATCCAAGTTTGAAATAGCCCTAATTCGAGTGCAATGCAGTGCTTTCCCCCTGGCCATGCCCATCATACAATGCCCCACAGTGTGGTAGTAAATTTTTTTGGAGCCCACCACTGGTTGGCTCTCCAGGTATTCTTGGACTTCAATTACCAGAAGCCCAAGTCAGTACACCTGCTGATCAGGGCTTTTGGGGGTTAAAGTCCAATAACATCTGGAGAGCCAAGTTTGCTGACCCCAGGTATCCCTTAGATTTGCTATCATTCACAAATAAACACAAAGCAAGGGAAAATACCAGAACTTGAGTCCTTTTTCATCAGTTAACCATTTCTCACCAAAACACAAAAAAATGGCATGGCTATTTCCCTTTGAATATTTGCTACCTGGAATGCAAAGCAATCTGAATGCCTAGACCAGTGATGGTGAACCTTGCCAGTCCAGGTGTTCTTGAGCTGGAGGCCCTCTGAATCATGTAGACTCCCTATCTAGTCTGCCAAGTCTCTGTGTTAGCTGGGGAAGGAAGCCTCATTATATCTGAATGCCGATTGGCTGTGCTTGCTAGGGAGGCTCTCCTTTTACTACTGAATAGAAGGGAATCCCTTCCTTGTCAGCTGTTGCAGATACCAGCTGACCTGTGTTGTCAAAACTCAGCTGAAACTTGTAAGCAGTAACTGAGAATACCATGTTCTTCTTTCTCCTCCCCTGAGCACATAAACAAGGCATTTATCTTTGGTTCCCTGTATCGTATCCTCTCTTGCTATAGAACCTCTTCTCTGTTCCAGGCCTTTGCCCTTAGAAGCTATGTGAGGTTTTAATCCAAGATAAACTAGCAACTTTCTCTTCACAGAAGTTAACCTGCAAATATTGTGACAGTTTTATTCTCTTGGAAGCATGCATATTTGATAAATAGCATTCTGTATCATTACACTGACTCAACCAATTAGTACAAAGGTTTTGTTGGTTTAGAATGTTATGCATAGGGTTATATAATGTTCAATGAAAGGTGATCAAAACGTATCACAGCCTTGTTTTGTCAAATCAAATTTTAAAAAATTACTTCAGTATACTGTATCAGGTTTTGACAGCTTCAAGTTACAAGTGAAATAACAAGTAGCATATAGTGTATGTGTATGAGAGAGATATATAATACCTCATATAACATTAGTATCGAATAACACTAAAATCGCATAACATTAAGGAATCTGGGGGGAAGAATTGCATCAGATAACATTAAGATCCTATGGGATGCTTCAGATAACAACCGCTAAAGCCTGTGTGGTTACAATGTATCTCTATGGATCCCATAGGATTTTAACATGCAACAGATAACACTAAAAATCATATAACACCAAGACTTGTGGAACCAGGTTTAGTGTTATATGAGGTTTTACTGTACATACAAAACCTATATGTATCTGTATAAAGAGAGAGCTTATTAAGTCTGTTCCTGGAATACCATTACATCCGTCCATTTCTGCTCTCTATTTATATACACACGCACATGTATATATAGAATTTGCATCCTGAATCACTGTAGAACTCTTAGGAGCCAAATGTTTCTCCATTGACAGAATGCATTTGCAAATCAAGCCATTATAGTGCTCAGGAGAGGGGCAGGCAGCCAGAAACGGAAAGTGAGCACTCTCTCTTTCAGCTGCTCCTCCTGCCTTCTGGCTACTGGCAGCCATGCTATGGTGGTGAAAATGGTTTGGTCTTGCTCCTGGAAAAAGCCCCCTTGCAACACCCGTAATTGCTTAAATGGAGGCTGGCTTCAACCCAGTTCAAAGAGACACTCTCTGTCCCTAATAGAAAAACAATTGCTTAATTTTATTACAACTATTCTTTTTTATCCTTTTACATCAGTTTCTGGGGAAACAGTTGACAGTGTGATAAACGGAAGCCAGCAGTAGAAGCTGACTCAGCTGGTGACCAGTTTGGTTTCTGTTTCCATGGAAACAGATTTGAAATAGGCATACATAAATGCATAACATTGAGACAATTCATAACGTTGAGACACAAAGATTTGGTGGACACACAGCTTCTCCCAGTCACTTACCTGGCCCTCCATCCTCAACAGGCATTGCCTGGGACTACAAGCTGTTGAGCCCAGGCAATGGCCTCCAAGAATGGGCAACCCTGGGTCATTTTAGACAAAGCTGTGTGCAAAAGGAGCTGTATGCAGTCCAGCTCCGTTAAAATCAATGGCAGTTTTGTAATTTACTTTAATAGGTGAGGCTTTTCACTCACAGCAATTGCATATGTGCTGATTTGTCCCCTGAGAACACTTGCAGAGTCCACGGGCAGAACTAGATAATATACGAATGCTCTGTCTACAGTCTAGAAAGTAGTGACCCCACAATGTCTTACAGTAAAAGGATATTGGTTCTCTCAGCTACACATCCCCATTACATTTCCTCAGCACTGTTCAAGCTGAATGGGCCTGCGACCCCCACATTAATTTCTTACTATAGATTATTACATTACAAGCATTAAAGTACATATAGAAATATACCAGCCACTGTTGCTATGCTCTTTTTACAAGGGAAATTCTTCCATTAGTGCCAAAGAGAATAGAAGTTTTGAAAAGTTGGTTAACTTCTGATTACGTGGAGATCATGGGAGCATTCCTAGGCAAATTACACAATTGCAATGTAAAACACAGTAGTTGTTATATGCATTGAGTTGCTTCTAATTTATAGCAACCCTAATAGGGCTTTCAACATAAGTGAAATATTTAATGAATGGTTTTACCAGTGCCACACCTCCTGTGAGCTTGCATGGCCAAGCAGGAATTTGAACCCAGCTCTCCTGAAACCTAGTCTTTCAATCTGTACACTACACTACACTACACTACACTGGCAGTGTTATGTACAATTAAAAGTAGTGGAGACAGGTACCATACAGTATGAGAAGGAACTACCACCATCACCATCATCATCAAAGAACAGCCAACCTTCAACAGCAGCCAAACTTAAGTGCTAGATGCCTGTCTAAGTAAAAAGAGCCTTTGGATGTTCATCATAATAGTTAAAGGAAAAAAATAAAAATGAAATTACTGTACTGCAATCACTGTTTTTGATACTTTGCCTATTAAATAATCCCTCATTCACATATTTCCCCTCCTCACATACAGACAGGCTTACAAAACCACATACAAAGCAGTGGGCTTTTTTTTTAAAAAAAATTTCATTTCTTCTGTGACTGATCAGATGCCTTCAACCTAAGAAGTAACAAGTTAGTTTTAAATTTAAGTGTGAACATCCTTTATCATTGCCTTTTGGCTCTCCTTTGTGTGTGATACTGAAAATAAAAGCCTGGCCAACTTTTTTTCTATTTCTCCTGCTTTTAAGAATATAACAGTTTCTTAAGGTGTAGATTAGAGATGGGCAGTTTTAGCAGAGCTGAGGTCTGTTTTTCAGATTGGTCTGCTGCTCATGGAGTCTTCACTTCTAAGAGAACATGAGCAGCGTGGTTACATACCTGGTGTTTCTCCTTTTCCGCCCAAATAAATTGCACTGCTATTAAATACTATTCCATAAATAAGATTAAATGTTGCAATGTGAAAAAATTGCCAACCCCAAACATAGACAACCATCCACCAATGTAAAGTCTAGACTAGGGGTTGCCAACCTTTTTATACCATGGGCCTTAACACACACACCCGGACAGCTGAGCAGGCCAGGCCTCCCCCCCCCCCCCAGAAGTGGACGTTAATGCACCAGCTTCTGTGTTTACGACAGCCAGGGTGCATTTATGACTGACATAACCATGTTTACGCATGCACTGGTATGTTTTATGACTGTCGTAAATGTGAGTGCTTCCACTTCCAAGTACGGTGGCGGCAGTGCAATGGGCAAGATGGTATGGCATCATGGGCAAGGTCCAGCCCATGGGCTGTAGGTAGGGAACCCCTGGTCTAGAGCCTGGGGAACTTGTGGTCCTTCAGATACAGTATTGTGGGGCTGCATCCTGCATTTGCTTTAGCCAGCACAATCAGTGTGAAAGTGGATGGGACTTGTAGTCCCACAACACCTGGAAGGTTACACATTCTCTGCCACTGATCTAGATCAAATGGAATTTCTCTTTGGCTCCCTGCCCTGCAGTTCTCAACCCTCCAAATTTCTGTTCCTCACTGCTATTTTCCTACCTCTGTTGCACAAATTTACTTGTTCATAGCACTCCATGTGGGTTTTGCCTCAATGCCATTTCTGTTTGGTTCTTCCTTACTCAAACTCCTGTGTTTGAAAATACAATTTTTTCCTGAAGTCTCTGCTGCTAAAATATTATCTGTTTTGCTCCTCTATTTTGGCCATCCTATCTCTTAGCCACCCTCTTTAGTATCTCAGAAAACCTCCAAACTGTAGTAGTCAAATCTTCAGTTGCTGTTGAGTTTTTTTTACCAATACCATCCTCATTTGCTTATTTTCTTCATTTATTTATTTTTACTGGACATGTACAGCTCTCCCATCAACATATAATCTTTGGCCAGCTTATAGAACGAAAAATAAAATACGATCATTAAAGTACAATACAATAAAAGAAATAAAATACAGAACACAATGTTTTAGTGGAAGAAAAGTAGTCACTGAGGGCACCATTGGCTAGTCTATCTTTTCTTCCCATAATAGGTTTTTCCACAGTAATTTAGAAGCAGTGAAAAACTTAGGGTTACAAGTGAGGAGAATGGTGTGATAAAAGCCTGACCTGAAACCAGTGGTGGGATGTCAAAAATTTTACTATCCCACTGTGACATCATCAGTGTGGGTGGAGCTAACATCATGATGTCATGACATCATGGGCGGAGCCAAATAAAATAAAAATACACACAGACACACACACCTCAACACACCCACCCACTCACAACACAAACCCGTAAATAAATTAAATAAATAAATAAAATAAAAAGTACATTAAAATACACCCACCCACCCACCCCCCAAAAAATCAACCCACCCACCCACCCCAAACACAAACCCATCACTTACCTGTTACTATAAGTGCCTGGGCAGCACCATGTTGCAAGATGGATAGGGTCATTGTACCGGTTCTCTAGGACAATATGCCTTAATGTAAATGTAAAACAGCTGAACCTCCTTAAGGGTTCTCCAATTGGAACAGCAATTGGAACAGCACAGGTGTGGCTTATTGATGAGGTAACTCCAAGACTTTGCTTAAAAACCCCAAGCCAGGCCGCCAGGCCTACCCACCGCTGGGCATTTTTAGGAACTGTGGTAGTACATCAATATAGGTAAAGGTATTAAATACACATTAAAATACACACAGACACACCACATCCAAAGGTGAGTCACTTACCCTCGGGAGCTTCAGGCTATAGGGAGCTTCAGGCTAGCAGCTTCTCTTCCTCCTCCTTGCTTGGGAGGACAGCAAGGAGGCCCCGCATACGCGCCAAGCACTGTTAAGTGTGCATGCACACCAAGTGCTTAGTGTGCATGCGCAGTGGGGGAACCAGTGAAAAGGTAAGCCCCAAAGGTAGTTCCCCCCAAAAGCTGCTACCGGTTCTCCGGGACATTGGGAAAAGTTACTACCGGTTCTGGGGGACTGGTGAGAACCTGTTACATCCCATCACTGCCTGAAACCACTGCAAGAATAACTCAAATGTTGAAACCATATGTATGTGTATATGTGTCTATGCGTGCTTGACAACACAAGTTCTTTTAAAAATGCTTTGGTGAACAGAGGCCTAACTTCAAACATGATAGCAATAGCAAACTTTGCCACCCTCCTTGCTTAAATTAAACTGCAAGTAGCTGCACTGCTTCTGCAGTTGGTATTCTCATGGTTACCATGTTTTCCCCATAATGTCTTGGTTGAAATAATGCTGTCATGACTGAGTATCATTCTTTTAAACCCCCAAAATGTCTACCTGTGTAAATACCTGTCTTGTTACATCTGTGTCTCAATGATAAGGATTACAGGAAGGGTTCTCTTAAGCATACCAACAGTGTCAGAGGCCTACCTGGTAGGCTTGTAGAAGACAGATTTCACTTGTGTTACCCAAAATTTTGAGTGCCCAGGTACGTTTCTCTGGCAGAGGTGTAGAAAATTCCAAGAACTTACAACGAGACAGGTAAATCGATCAAAACAAAGGTGATTTATTGGGAGCAAAAGCAAAGGAAAGCTATTCAGGTTTATAGTCTGGCCAGGCCTATAATCTAAACAGCTACCTTCCCTCAATCGTTTTGAAGAAAAACTGCTCGTGATCTCAGTTCACAAAATTTGGTGAACCAAAGATCTCCCCCACCCACCTCTAAAGCCTTATATCTGCTTTTTAAACTAACTTCTAGGTGACAAGGGAGAGGGGACTGAAACTGGGAAGGAGGAAAGGCAATTAACATATTTTTTTTAATATATATTTTTTATTAACACATGTATATTGTGACAAACATACAGTATAAGACAATATTATAACATAAAATAAATGAATAAACAATAAACAAAAACCAAAATTATACATCTAATAACAACTGCGAATACACCCACCCATTCCCATACTAACTTGTAAACAAAGCACATAAATCATGCCAGGTCATATTGTACATATAATCCCAGAGAAGTTGAGTATCTTGTAGATATTGAAATCTCAATTCTGCCAAAACTTCAACATTTCTTGGCTTGGTTTAATGCCTTCATTACTAGTCATACCAAATATAACAAATGGTTCCCAAATTTCCCAAAATACATTCTTAATGTTTAAACCTCTTCTAATCTTTATTTCATTTGCAATTAACATATTTTAATTACATGCAAACATAAAACAAAGGCAGCTCTGAGGTCAGAGACTTTAGTTACACAAAAGCGGCAGATTAAATCAAAAGCGGAGAGGCTGGTTCAGCAGAGAGGCAACATTGTTGCAAACTAGGGTCGTAAAAATTCCTGTGGTTTCACAGCTATTTACAAAGGAAACGATGTATCTTCTGCTGGCTGAGTCAAAGGGGCAAGAGGTGGGAGCAGCAGCGCGTCTCCTCCAATGGGAGACGGGCAAGCAGAACAGGCAGCCAATGGCATGTAGCGGCGGGGAAACAGTGGATTCCGGCATGAATGGAGCCTCCGGACGCAATTGGTTTAGCGTCTAGCGTGTAAGCAAAGAAACAAAGAAAGATGTTAGAGTCAATATGTCTTAATTATTTAGTTAATGGGAGATCTTGGAAGAAGGGAAATCAACATTTTAGCCCTTGTTTGTCCTTTTTAATCTGTTTGCTGCATACGTGAGCGACGGGATATCTGCTTGTCCCTGTGCTGTCAGTTTACTTCGCTTGCTTCCGCCCTTTCCCTGATCAATTTTGGGGTTCCATGGTTCTTGTGTTCCCCACAGAATCCTGCCCATGTTGGTCTCTCTCTCTTCTGCTATGTCTTGTGTCAGTGTTCTGGCAATGTTTAATTGAACTTTAATCAAACCAGAGGTATGAGTCATTCAGCTTCCTTTGTGAAGGAATTTCTGCTTATCAGAAAAGTCAACAAACCGGTTTTCACACCCTTTGACCCAGTGCACCGAGACAATGGAGGCAATCAGGGACATGTCTAGTGGATTTTAATTTTCCCTTCCCTCTGGCAAGGATTCCAATCGTATGATTTTAAACTTTTGGCTTCTACCTTATTTTCCATGTGTGTGTGAGTGTTGTGATATGTGGCGTTTAATAAACGTTTTGATTAATTATAATGCTTTATTCAAAATTTCAGGTATCAACTTGTGTCAGTCCCTTCAAACTTGCCATCAGTTTCCACCCTGGCTGATTCTAAGAAGGTTGAGGTATTTTAGAGAGATATGACAGCCACACCTGAAATATCTGTTCTTACTTTTTGCTATTTAGATCATGCAAGAATAAAGTGGGGTCTCTTACTGCTTCTTTCAAGGATATGCCCTAGCCAAAAAAACAAATATCACCACCCAAGTCACATAAAGTTGGTGAAACACAATGAAAATGGACAGGGGTGGGGCACTTTCAGCTCAGTAGTTGCTTAGATTAACACAACATGTGGCATTATCCTGTAGAAAGATCTGACGGGAAAATAAACTGTAAGCCCACAGGTACATGTTCCTTTGTACAAGTTCCTCTCTGTACTTCCCCTTTTAGACATGAAGATACATTTCTGCCTGTGTATGCTCCAGTTAGGGAAATGATCCCATATTTCATCCAATAAACCTCTGTAATTGTTATCCCACTTGAATTATCTGTGTAAATAGAATTATAGGCGATGTTTATATCAATGAAACTCAATTAGTAAATTGACTTATGCTGTGGAATAATTGTGTTTTTATTTTCTCAATTTGATCTTTAAAAAGGCAGCTAAGTGGTTTAACTTGAGCAAAGTTGTACTGAACTGATATGCCTTTTTTTGGCAGTTCGGGGCATCTTATGCATTTTGCTTTTTCTCCCCTGACTTTAATGGATAAAGACTAGCATTGGTAAGACATTGCTTGAAGCGCTGCAAGACAACACTGAAGCATTTGGGTTTTAAATAATTTCATTTGTGCAATTTGTGGACTTTTTTGTTGTACGCAATCAGCAGAAAAACAGCTTTCACATTTAAAATCATGATGTCTCAGGCATGCACGACACCTGTGTTGGATTTTGGCCATCAATTCACTATGCTGAAAGGTGCAACCTGTGATTTTTTAAGGTGGTAATAACGCGCGCACGCATACACACACACACACACACACACACACACACACACACGTATTAAGACATACAGTTCCTCAGGTGCAGTCTAAAAGGCTACAATCCCCAAACACTCAAACTGTCTAATGATTCCAAATGTGTAGATCAGCTTAGCATTAAAGACATATTAAACACAACTCTCTTTTCTGGGATTGTATTCAAGAGAACAGGCTACCAGTGTTTTACATTTTTGACAACTGATTACATGACTTTTACCCATGCATAAGGGCACTGTAGATGATCCTAGCACAGCTTGGGGAGGACAATCTTTTTGCATTTGGGGAGGATACAGTCAAACCTCGCATAAAGAGTGCCTCGCTTAAAGAGTAACTCACTTAAAGAGCAGCATTTTCTCTGAATGTTCGCTTTGCTTAACAAATAAAACCAACCTAAAACCTCGCTTAACAAATAAATCGGAGTTCACATTCCCCCACCCCCAGAAGTCACAATTGGTCACTTACACTGGTGTTTCGTTTAAAGAGCAAACTCGCTTAAAGAGCAATCCTGTGGAACGAATTATGCTCTTTAAGTGAGGTACCATTGTATATTCAGGGACTATACAAACAGGTAGGTGGTCTGTTTGTTTATAGTATTTGTTATTGCATTTCAACCTTAAAGCTGTCTTTGAAAGCAGATTAAAAGATTATTGAAAAGCAGATTAAAACACTCTTTTTAAATAAATTATAATTTGCATAAGGGACAACCTACTGGTTTATAACTTGGTTGCCCTATACCAGGGATTATCAACCTGCAGCCCGAGGGCCGGATGCAGCCCCTGACATGATTTAATGTGGCCCACCGCCACTGCTACCACACTCAGCAGTGCCATGTAATGAAGGAAGGGCAAAATGGCCATCTGTCCCCCAAAGCTATCTGAGGGAACTTGACCCAGCCCCTGGCTTTAAAAGGTTGAGATCTCCTGCCCTGTACAGTATACTGTATAGGCAGATATTTTCTGCCTGTTGACAAATCAGTTTAGAATACATGATATGAAGAGCCCTGGTTAAACCTGCACAGACATTTCACTGTTCATCCCCAAACTGAGTTATAGTCTAATCTTGAGTTATTTCAGAATCTCCATTTGAACCTTTGGTTTTTGGACTTCAATTCCCAGAAGCCTAAATCAGTTCCCCAAAGTACTGATCAGACAATGTACTGATGTAGGCCCACATTAGGAAACACTCCATAAGAATGTTTTGCAAATGTGAAGAGTTTAACATGCAAGGGGTTTATTTGAATTCTCTTAGGGTTTAGATCTTTCTTTCCAAAGCTAGTATCTTGGTAGAATTGCAAAAGAGGTTAGTGGGTACTCTGAGAGCGCATGTGCCCATGTGGTCAAGCTCCTTACTTGATTTATCCAAGCTGAATCAAGATAAGAGAGATGCACCTCCAATGGATTCCCTTTCTGACATTACTGGCAGAAACTTTCAGAAATCTGGGGAAAGTGTGGGAAAGAAGATTTGGAAAAAAGGAAAGTCCTGTTCCCTTTGCAGTTGATAAGCAATGTTGTGTAGAAGATATGACCAGTGTGTATATGCCTCCTGGCTCTTCATGTGGAAAGGAATCTTAAGAGAGTCTACCAATTCAGGCATAAAAATCAGGGTATAGAGTTCTTTTGCAACTCAGTTTTCCTGAATAAAATAGCTGCAGTCTGTAACTAGCGTTCAATGAAAGCTGATAACTAATCCAGCCCAGTTAATCCACTATTGGACAGGCTTCAGTCCAAAGGAAGAGAGCACTTCACCCTTTCCTCCTACGTTCTTTGGTTTCAGAATAGCCCCCATCTTTGCTTTCTTCCTAAAGAAGAGGAAGTAAAACATTGTATGACATGCTGTGTCTACTTCTGAATATTGAAGTTGCTTAAATTGACTCTGCCTCCTCCAAGTGCCTCAGCTGAGTGGAAATGCAGGCCATTTGGGCTGGCTCCATGGGTGACTGCTGTTGTTTTCTCCGTGCAATGGCATCCTTATGCTAGCTCAAGCTAGTCATCTTTAGCACTCCCTTGGGCAGCCCTGGTTGGGGCAACTCCAGCATGTCCACCCAGGCCTCTTCTTTTTCCATTCTTCCTTCTCATCCACTGGCTACTGACAGACTGGTCCACCTCCATTTCCTTCTTCCTTCTTTTTTCTTCAGATCTCCCTCTTCTAGAACCTTTGGGCATTGTTCCTATCTCTAACCTTCCAGTCCCCTTCCTTAGACCCTACAGAGCCAGCTCTCTCTGATATCTTCTCCTCCTTAAATATCTCGCACATTGAGATTTTTATTTGAAAGAGGCCTGGGGAGTGTCTAGTGACCTGCTGCTCACCATTTCAAAGGCTTCAAGTAGCTCATTGGCAAATGTAGTCAATCCTCCATTACTCATGCCAGCTATCAAAAAACGGAGTTCCACAAAAAGACCTTAGCATACTTGGATCTATTGTATAACTTTATGAAAAATTATTGTGAGTTCTTCCAGTCATCAGGTTCAGCATCTTAACCACCACAGTCCCCTGGATGCAGAATTATTAGCAGGGACACCTTTTGTCAAGAAATCACACATGCAGTAACTGGTGCTTTGTGAGCTGTCTGGTATTTTGTTTGCAGTAGTGCATGTTAATTAATAGGATGCCTGTCGCCATTTCTCACTGAAGGATAAACATTATCTTCTATTGCCCAGATGCAATTGGCGACCACACAGGAAGAGAGAAAAAGCCACAGCTATCATCACATCTTCTCTCAAATGGTTCCTTTGCCTTCGGCTTTTGGATTTCATAGTAATGTAGATGAAAGGTTGATTGGCTGACTGATGACCTACTTTGAAGAAATGAAAGAGCAGGTGGCTGGCTGTGGCCTGACACTGAAAGTAAAAAAGCTGCACAATGAGGCAGAGCGATAGATGTTCTAGGGGTCGCCTGTCATATCACATGAAGCTACTGTATTTTCAGCAAAGAATCATGCGTACATGGCTTTAAAAGGAAATACATTTATCTATTTATTGCTTATTACACTGATAGTTATTGTTACTGCTTTCCAAGTTCTGGTTTCTATTTAAGTAAATAGTGTATTAAACCCTTCCCATTAATACACTGGAGAGCTCTAAAAGCTTAATACATCAAACATCATGATCATCTTGTATAAATATTTGCAAAAACTCACTGTAATTGAAATGTGTCTAATCTCTGGATAGAAAATTATTGTTTTTTGCTTTATGGCTGGGGATGATCTTATTTGTTAGCAGAGCTTTGATGCCTATTCAATCCATCTTGTCACTATGTAACTATGTAGTAATTAACAAAAAGAAACTTCAAAAGATGTTATGTGCCATCATGTCACTTCTGATGTTTGGTGACTATATGAGTTAATGACTTCTGAAATGTCCCATCAGTAGCAGTTTTGCTCAGATCTTGTAAACCAATAGACTGTTTTTTTCTTATGCCCCCTGTTCATTGCAATATTGTCTTTTCCAGTAGGTTCTGCACAAGTCTTACAAAATAACAGCTGTAACTTCCTTTATTGAGTCTTCCTATGTCGCATCTCATGTTAGGTTATCCTCTTTTCCTACTCTCCATCTTTTCCCCAGCAATGTTTTCTTTTTCTGGTCAGTTCTGCATTTTCATCATATGTGCTCAGTTTTCTCATTTTTGCTCTAATGAAAATTCAGGTTTGACTTGATTGAGCATCCACTTTTCTGTCTTTCTGGCTGCCAATGATATATCTCTGTTCCAACATTACATTTCAAATGAGTTGATTTATTTATTTATTATTTATTTATTTATTTATTACACTTGATACCCCGCCCCAATCGGGAGAACCCGACTCTGAGCGGCTTACAAAACACTAAAAGTAAAAGCATAAGAAACAGTTTACTCCAATAAAACATCAGTTAAAAGGTCATCAAAATATTACCACAAAAATTAAAAACAGTACACAGTCCCACTTCCAGACCCAGGTTGGCAGTCCTTTAAATAAGCCACCTGGTAAGGGAACTCGTATTCCCAGGTCCCCAAACCTGTCCAGCCAGCCAGGTTTTCAAACCCTTCCGGAAGGGCAGGAGCTCTGTCTGAAGGCGCAGTTCAGTGGGCAGGAGGTTCCAGAGGGCCGGGGCGGATTCCCCCCCCCCCCCTTCGGTCTTTCCTCTCCATCTTTCCTTTACATAGTATGGATGATTTTGACCTTGTTTTTCAGTGACAATCTTTGCTAACTCCCTCTCTCTTTTTTAATTATTGTAAAAGATTAGGGGACATCTTTTGAAAAGCATGCACACAACATATATATAGAGCCTTTGGTCAGATATTGCTTTTTTCACTCAGGATGCCTAACCCAAAAGAATGGGTTTGCAAATTGGAAGATCACTTTCTAATCTGCATTCTGTGAAGTAGACATAGCAGTTTTACTCTCCTATAGCATATAGTCATTCTACATGAGGAAAGTTTATTTATTTATTATTTTATTTATTTATTTTAAAAATTCTGTTCCGCCCTACTCGCCTGAATGACTCAGGGCGGATTTTTTGTTGTTGTTCATTCGCACAGTCGATAAAACATATAAAATCGCAAATTCCAAAATACATTATTAAAAAATCTAAAATCAGTTTAAAACAATATCTCATTCCTTTCCTAAAAGAGAGAGAGAGGATATAAGATGTTAAATAAGCCAATGTGGAGGAGCCAATGAACCATCACTGCCCCACACCTATCCCACCAGCCAAGTCTTCACACCCTTCCTGAAGGTCAGTAGCTCCGTCTGGAGACTTAGCTCTAGAGGCAGGCAGTTCCAAATGGCCAGAGCAGACACAGGCCCTCCTTCTAGTGCTAAAGAGGTGAGCTAATAGAACAACTAGGGAGCCTCTGGTGGGACAGACAGATAATCTTGGGGAGATGTGGTCCTTTAAGTATCCTGGCCAACTACCATATAGGGCTTTAAAGGTAATAACCAGCACCTTGAATTGTACCCGGAGGCAAACTGGTAACCAGTGCAGCTCCCAGAGCAGTGGAGATGCACGGGAATAATGCCCACACCCAAACACTACCCAGGCAGCTGCATTCTGGACCAGCTGCAGCCTCCGGATGGTCATCAAAGGCAGCCCCATGTAGAGCACATTGCAATAATCCAATCTGAAGGTGACCAGAATATGGGTGATCATGAGCAAGAAGTCCCGGTCAAGGAGTGGGTGCAATTGGTGTATTACATGAAGCTATACAAAAGCCTTCCTAGCCACAACTGCCACCTCCTCTTTGAGCAGGAATTGTGAGTCCAGGAGGACTCCAAATTGTGCACCAGGTCTGTTTGGAGCAAGCTAGCCCTATCCAGAACCAAAAATTAACTCCTTAGTTAACACAGGACCCCCGACCCATAGCCACTCAGTCTTGCCAGGATTCAGTTGTAGCCCGTTGTCCTCCATCCAGACCCTCACAGCCTCCAGGCACCTGGATAGGACTTTGACTGCATCACCAGAATTCCCACTGGCCAAGATGTACAGCTGAGTATCATCTGCGTACTGATGGTATTTCACCCCATGGGAACGGATGATCTCACCCAGGGGCTTCATGTAGATGTTAAATAGGAGAGGCGAGAAAACCGAGCCCTGAGGCACCCCATAATGACGGGGCCTTGAGTTGGATCTCTCACCCTCCAACCACAGCAACTGGGTCTGGCCCATCAGAAAAGAGGCAAACCAGGACCATACAGTGCCCTGGATCCCAATCCTTGGAGCTGCCCCAGAAAGGTACCGTGGTCGACGGTATCAAAGGCCGCTAAGAGATCAAAAAGAGCCAGGATGGTCGGATAACCACCATTGGAAGTTGGAAGTTGTGGGTAGTGTATATATACTTATACTTCTGTTTTAAAACCATGTTATTCAGTTCTTCAAAAAATGTTTAGTTTATGAATGTGGGATAGAGTGCAGACTCCTTTTTGTATCAGTTAACCACTTCTCATCAAATATATTGTTGTCAGCTGCAACTTGTATCCGAGAATGCATTTTTTCTGGAAGCAGGAGGAACGCCATTGGCGTGAATTTGTTTAAGGTGGATCCAAGCTTGCCATAAAGTGACCCACACACTATGATCACGGAGCTATCTCCTGTGGCCCATATGAAATGAGACATGCAGGATTTAACACTAGGACTGCAATGGACAGCTGCAGCCTTGAGGATATTGACAAGGTGTGCCTTCACAGCCAGTCCATCTGGCATGGCCTCTTCCACCCCATGACCATTGGGAATCAGAGTTCCTCCTCCACTCATTTTGTCATTGGGTCTAATATGATGGTTTCATAGTGGTAGTGTCAAGGAAAAGTTACTGTACCAAATGGTTTACTCTTGCTTTCTCTCTTAGTTATTGGCTTTATAAATAATTCAGTTATACAAATAACTCTGTTACATTTTAGATGATTGTGGGATGTAGTCTGGAATGTAATAGTAAATTATATACTGTACAATGTATATGTATTTCTGTCTGGTCAGACATCCCACTATGGTAATGGAGTAGACCATACAGCCAGTGACTCAACGCTGAATGTTGAGCAGTGGTAAATAATCTGACTCCCTCCGTACAGGCAGATCAGCCCCTTTAGTGATGGCCCTCCTCAGTGGAGGAAATGCCACTGGAAACCATCTCATTAAACCCAAAGCAATTGCCAAGTCTGTTTTTCAATCAGTGAGATTGGTAGTGAGCACAAGCAGGTTTCCTGTATATTATCTTGACTGTTGCTGCCATTGGTGTTATCAACATTCAGGCTGTCTTTTGCTATCTAAAGCCTAGCCTTGGTGATCCTACTAGCAATGTGGGTACAATATCACAAATTCATAAACCAGAGGGTTTTTTAAGAACTGCATTTTTCTAAACAACAGTAGACCCAGAGGAGCATAGCAGCTTCAACTGGCAGTCTGAGGGCTGGCAAACCTGCCCTCAGCTGCCATTCATACACTGAACTTCAAGACAAAGACTATTTTTAAAATTCAACATTTTCCAAAGGGCCAATTTATTTATTTATTTATTTATTTAAATTTCTATACCGCCCTCCTCGCCGAAGGCGACCCAGGGCGGTTTAACAAATCCCAAAAAACATCAAAACAATACAGGCTAAAATTCTAAAAGCTCTCAAAAACCACAGTTAAAACCAATTAAAACTATGACTAAAACTTTGTATGATTTAAAAACTTAAGAACTTATGGGAGCAGGGGAGGAGGTCAAACCAGCCAGCAGGCTGAGGTCGTTGTGCCTCCGGTACCCCAGACCTGCCCTGCCAGCCAGGTTTCTACACCCTTGCGAAAGGGCAGCAACTCTGCCTGGAGGTGCAGCTCAGTTGGCAGGAGGTTCCACAGGGCCGGAGTAGACACAGAGAAGGCCCTCCTTCTAGTGCTAGAGAGATGAGCTGATGGCACAACCAGAGAGCCTCTCCGGTCTGCTCTAGTGGGACAGGCAGATGTCCTTGGGAAGATGCAGTCTCTTGGGTATCCTGGCTCACTACCATGTAGGGCTTTAAAGGTAATAACCAACACCTTGAATTGTACCCGGAGGCACACTGACAGTCAGTGCAGCTCCTGAAGCAATGGTGAGGCACGAGCATAAAGCCGGCACCCCATCACGACCCAGGCAGCCACATTCTGAACCAGTTGCAGCCTCTGAATGGTCACCAAGGGCAGCCCCATGTAGAGCTCATTACAATTATCCTGACCTTCAACAAGATTTATATAAATTAAGAGGACCACACACATACCCTGCCCCTCAGAAAAACAGCTTCTCAGCAAATTTTATTGAGATCAGTGGAGTTTAACTAACAAAAGGAAAAAGAAAAAAACCTGTGTGGTCATTATACATAATCTGGAACCAGGAGTGGGTCTAATAAAGTATTGTCACCGTGTTTTTAAATTAAAATTTAACTAGATCTCTCTGCCCCAGTTTTTCTCCTCAGCCTTTCTTCCAGGCACCCACAGAACACGTAAAATTAACCTAGTAATTTTTCCTAGTGTCTTGTTTTCTGTGCTAGGCAAAACACAGGGTTTCAGACAGCAAGCAGCATTCTTCTCTAAATGAGATTTTCAATGTTGTTTTCCCAAAAGACCATTCTTGCAATTTTCTTGTCTCATGGGGTTCTGTGAGGAATCAGCTCACAGAACCCCAGGAGACATGACAAGAATATTTCATCCAGAACTGTCTCATGTCAGTGCAGCCAGAGGAGTTAGTTTTCTCACTCGTGTGCCTGCCTGTCTAAACCTTATTACCATAAGTATTTAACAGCCTAGACAGAGTATGTTACTGAAAGATTACCATATGCAGTGTTGGCAGCTCTTGTGAAGTTATTGTTAGCAACTTGGTTTGGATTCTGCTGAACAAATTCTGACAGAAGCATGATTAACCTTCATGCAACTGTGGAGAGGCAGAGATAAAACCAAAGTCCCACCTACTCTGCCACATTGCATTGGAAGTAACAGATGATACAATTGACTTAAATGTCAATGGCTACATCATGCAATAGTAATTTAATGTCTGATGCTTGGCTATCACTTCCTAGCCATCAAATTTGAAGCCAAGCTAGAGCATTGCACCAATGAAAGCTATTCTGGGTGAAAACAAACATGCCAGTATTGTTTGATAATGATTTCTTATGTGTACTCTCAAGGTGTCAAGTAGTCATGTAAAGCCCATGTTATCACCACTTATCTGATCTCTCTCTCTCTCTCTGATTACCACCTTAAAAAAATCACAGGTTGCTCCTTTCAGTATAGTGAATTGATGGCCAAAATCCAACACAGGTGGTCTACACAAATAGCAACATTTTGTGATGCACTTAGAAAGAATGCACCTTCTTTTTCTATGCTTTAGTCACTGCCTCTCCAACTCAGTAGACTACCAACAGATTGGTAGGCGGGGGCTACAAATATAAAGCAATGTATTTTGTACTGTACAGTAATACCTCAGGTAACAAGTCTTTGTGTTATATCCGATTTTTAGTGTTATCCGATCCATGTTAAAATCCTATGGGATAGATCGGATAGCGTTAAAGCTCCATAGAGATACATTGTAACCGCACAGGCTTTAGCGGTTGTTATCCAATCCATCCCATAGGACCTTAACGTTATTCGATCCAATTTTCCTCCACAGATTACTTAACATTATGCGATGTTAGCATTATCCGAGGTAAACGTTATCCGAGGTATTACTGTACTTTGGTCTTGAGTTTATTTTATTTATTTATTTATTTATTTTGTCAAATTTATATTCCACCCTACTTGCACAAGCGAGTTGTGGACCAAAGGCCCTAAAACATGCTCATCATGGCATAATTAAGAGCTAGTCTTCTAAATGTTATTCAAGAACACTGTTGTGTTCCCACCTCCAAACAGATACTTGCTGAGATGAACTAGATGTATGGAATCAAAGAATGCAAGATTTTGGATTCCATTTGAGTTCGAAGTTGGTATTGCTCTCTATACAAATTTGTCTTTAGAGATTTTTAAGCAAAGGATTCCTTTTCTTAACATTCTAAGGGTTTTTAAAATACTGTACAGGGATTCAAAATGCTATATGTTCACTCACACACAACGTGCTTAATATAGATTGGTGTGAAAAGATAGCAAGAAGAATTCTACTCTGAAAGGAAGCTTAACCATCTTTTTAAATAATACATGTGATTTGCATGCATCAGGTAGGCCATCCCCTGGAGTCAGAGTTCCTCTGCCCATTAGATTGGGCTGAGCTATCTTGCAGAGTGGTTTACTTTGAAGAGCTCCCACATGCCTAATCTAAAAAGGTTCCTTTTGTACTTTTCTTTAAAACAGTATGTATGTTTGTCACACATCAATGCTTGTAGTGTTATAATTGTTGTGCATATACCTGTGCCCAGGTGGTATAAACAATCCAAACAACAATGAGATAAGAAGGATCAGTTGGTAATTGCTGATTTTCAAATTCCCTTAACACACCAGGAGCTTTCCTTTAATTATAGATCTTGTAATGAAAGGAGTTTGCCACCTAGACACACCATGATTGGAAAGAGTCTTCTGCTGATTCGCCTCTCAACCCTTTCCAAGTTTGGTTAAGTTTGGAGCTAGGGTGTCCAAGTTATGCCCACCCAAATCACTCACTGAATTTCCCCAAACCAGCTGGTGGTAGCATAAGACTTTTGCACAGTACTGTATTGTAAATAAGGATAGATTTCAACAGTGATACTTTTAATATTACAAGTTCTTCTGTACATGATTAGTATAAAAACATATATGATGTTTTTAAAAATGTGGTATTTTAATTGTGTATTGTTTTGTCCATGAACAACAATACACAAATTATTGAATCTGTGTGTGGTTATGAAATCAGAAATTATCTACATAGAATTAACTGTATATTATTTATTTATTTATTTATTTATTTATTTGATTTTATTTCTATTGCTGCCCCCTCGCTGATTTGACTCTGGGCGGTTTACAATCAACCATGAAAAACACTCAAGTATAAAAAAAATCCCTGCAGCAATTAAAATCATAAAAAACATTTAACATTCAAAAGCCATTAAAATGCCCTCCCAACATTCACAATAGGTTTAAACTAAAACCCAAATGGCCTTTCATATAAGCCAGCCGGGGGGCGGGGGCTGCCCCACCGGCAGCACCCCACACCTGCTGGGCCAGCTAAGTTTTAAGTCCTTTCCTAAAGGTCAATAGCTCTGCCTGGAGGTGTAGTTTGGTCGACAGGAGGTTCCACAGGGCCAAAGCAGATACCAAAAAGACCCTCCTTTTAGTGCTAGAGAGGCAAGCCTGTCTAGCCGATGGAACCATAAGGAAGCCCCTCTGGTCTGCTCTGGTGGGACGGGCAGATGTCCATAGGGTAACGCAGTCTCTTAAGTAACCTGGTCTACTACTAGCCTAGACAGAAGGATGTAACCAAGTCTCTGATGTAGTTAAGCAGACTGACATTTCTTTAAGGACACATACCTTTTTTCTCCACAAAATACAAAATATATGTTTTGGGAGTAATTTAGTGAACCTTTGACATTAGGATTCTAGCATTAGTTTTTGAGATAATGTTAGTTTCATCATCATATGAAGCTTTGGACACATGATTTTTACTACTGATTAATTTGGTGTTTATCAAGCCAAAGTTAAGCACACATAGGTCTTCTTGGTTGAAACAGGAAAATTAAATTATAATTGACTCAATCAATGGCATATAAATATGCTTTCCTTTAATTGCCCCATCTTCATTTTGCCTTGATAGCTTTCACAATATCCAGAATATTGCCAGGATACATCAGAAGTATTTGTGAACAGTCCTAAGTAAAGTTCTTTGAATTTTCTAGAACAAATGTACTCCTCACCTCTTTTTCTCTCTTTATTTGCAAACTCTGATCTTATGAAATGTGAACAATAAGCTCTTTTTTTAAACTGAATATTTTATACTGAATATTCTTCAAATGATGTTAATCTTCCCTCTTAAATGTAAATATGTAAATTTGTAAATGAAATGTATTGAATACCAGCACCAGCAGAAATGCCTCATACCATTTGTTGTTCAGTTGCACAGTCGATTCCGACCCTTTGCGACCCTATGGACCATTGCCCATCAGGCACCTCTGTCTTCCACCATCCTCCTCTGCCTGCCCAGCGTTGTACCCATTGCATCTGCAGTACCATCTAGCCATCTCATTTTTGGCCACCTCCTGTTGCCATAATTCTCTCCCACAAAACCAGGACAGAAGTATACTTGACAAAAATGGGTGGGTTGTCTACAAAATAGCCTTTTTAAAAAGGAACATAATATAATGACAGCTATAAAACACTTTCACATTAAATATATCAATATATAAATTAATTTATTTACAACAGTTAATTCTTGTTGCAAGATGATCTGTTGTACTTCTGAGAAGTTGCATTGCGGTCAACTCTTAACATCCTCAGTTCCAGGAAAGACACTAGTCACACTTATCAGGCAGTGGTGTGAGGTGAGGACATTAAGATTTGTCTCCAGGTATACTCCAACTCCAATGCGGCAGAAAATCACTTGTTTGATGATGAGCGTTTGAATTTATTTTAATGGTGTGTTATAATACACAATCAGTAAGTTTTAAAAATCCGGGACTTTAACATGATTTTTATTGAACTGGCCAGGACACTTTTTCCAAACTTGAATCCGGGACTATTATTATTATTATTATTATTATTATTATTATTATTATTATTATTATTATTATTATTATTATTATTATTATTATTATTATTATTATTATTATTATTATTATTATTATTATTATTATTATTAATTCAAATTTATATGCCGCTCTCCTTGCTGAAGCAACTCAGAGCGGCTAACAATGTTACAGTATGAAATATACATAAAAAACACCATATAAATATAACAATATAATACAATCAATGTGGTCAACAAATCATCATAAAACAAATCATCATAAAATAAGAATAAAAATACAGTACAATCAAAGAGATGCAAAACAATCAAGGATATACAGTACAAAACAATGGGGAAAGTCCTTATCCCTTGTACATAATTCAATTAGAAACAAATATACAGTACATTTATCCGTGGAGTGGCTGGCCGCGATACAGCTGTGGTGGTCAGCCAGCCCGTCCGTCCAGCTGGTCCTCATTCTCCCCGCCCGACTGGCTTGGGAGAGCGTCCGGGGATGGTCTCGCGGTGGCGGCGGGCGGCAGGTCTTTTTGTAGCCATCCGCTCTGAGCTCCCAGCTGGTCCTCATTCTTCCCGCCCAACCGGCTGGGGAGAGCATCCGGGGATGGTCTCGCGGTGGCGGCGGCCGGTGAGTCTTTTTGTAGCCATTCGCTCCGAGCTCCCAGCTGGTCCTCATTCTCCCCGCCCGACCGGCTGGGGAGAGCGTCCGGGGATGGTCTCGCGGTGGCGGCGACCGGTGGGTCTTTTTGTAGCCGTCCGCTCCGAGCTCCCAGCTGGTCCTCATTCTCCCCGCCCGACCGGCTGGGGAGAGCATCCGGGGATGGTTTTCCGGGACGTATGGCAACCCTACTCATACCCCAAGTGGGGAGAACATCTCAGCTTAACATATCAGGATAACACTGCCCTGATCTGGTCCTGAGCAGCCCTTGAGTCCCAGTACTGTGCCTGCTTCACTCTGTGTACCTGAAATAGGTTGTAGGGCACAAAAGCGTTTGATGAGGAAAGCTTGTTATTCTTTAAGGTGCCACAGGAGTTATTTATTTATTTATTCATTCATTTATTTATTTTGCTACATGAAATTAGCTCAATCTGGCAACGTTGAAAAGTGTTCCTTTGCTAAGATAAAAGAAGTCTAAATAAATGCTAAATTAGTGTGGTAGCTCTGTTTTCACTCTTAACATCACCATTCCATATTCTTCTTCCTCATCCACTCAAAATACAGTCCTTTTACTAGCAAAAGCCTAAACAAAACAGGGACTTCTTAATAAAAAATTGATGCAAAAAATAGTGCAATGCAATAAACAAACAGTCAAACAACATTTTAGGTCGTCTCTCTCTCTCTGTCTCTCTCTCTCTCTCTCACACACACACACACAATTATTTCATTAACTCTTTATTGTCTCAAAATCTACCACAATAGAAGGGTCCAGAATGGCAATTTCCAAGTAGGATCATTCATGACAAGTGTGGCTGGATGAGACAGTTGCACCAAGCCACAAATTATCTACCATTTCTGGGCAGATAATTAGTACAGTAAAACCTCAGATAATGCTAAAACTTGGTTCCACAAGTCTTAGTGTTATCCAATTTTTAATGCTATCTGATGCATGTTAAAATCCTGTGGGATGCATCAGATAACATTAAAACTCCATAGAGATACATTGTAACCAGCACAGGCTTTAGTGAACCTTATCCGATGCATCCCATAGGGTCTTAACGTTATTCGATGCAATCTCTCTCCCCCCCCCCAATTGCTTAACGTTATGCGGTTTTAGCATTATCCGATGCAAGCGTTATCCGAGGTATTACTGTATGTCAAAAAAGAGCAGGAATGGTAACTTCCAAGAAGGACAGCTAAATGAAATTCATCCATACATCCAACTTGATGAGACTGATGGCAGCAACCCCAAAACTCTCCCAGGAGATACATTCTTGTATCTGTTCTGGGCAGAAAACATCTCAGAATGGTGACTTCCAAGCAAAGCAGCTCAGCAAAATCCATCTTTTTCATCCAACTAAAGGAAACTGATTCAAGCAGCCCCAAAATGCCCCTGGCAACAATATTCCAGTAACTGTTTCTGGGGGGGGGGGGAATCTATGTTGCAAAAACCAGCCCAGAACAGTAACCCAAAAATAGGGCAGGCCCCACCCCAGCCCCAATTCATCCATCCCATCATCTGACTAGAGGAGAAAGATGCAACCAAAACACTTGGAGAAACAAAATTTCAGGACCTGCTGGAGAAGAAAAGATGGAGAGAGCATACACTGTTCTGTGCCTTCAACCTTTGTTTCATTTGTTTTCGGCGATGGGTAAATTTGATTGGTGTCCTATTCTGAAGACAATGTTCCAGGCTATTTTTCACTATATCAAATTTCTGCCTAGAATGTTGTTCCCAGGAGTATTTTGGAGCTAATTGTATCAGCCTCCTATAGTCACCTGGAACAGGTGGATTTTGTTGTGCTGTCCTACTCAGAAGTCACTGTTCTGGGCTGCTTTTCTCCAAAATGGGTACTGTTCCCAGGGATATTTTGAGGCTGTTTATATCAGTTTCTTCTAAGTGTGTGGTATGAGTGAATTGTATTGCATTGCCTACTCGGAATTTACAATCCCTGACAATTTCCCACAATATTTTCTGCCTGAAATGGCTATTAGAATTTCCCCCCAGGAGCTTTTTGGAGCTTGTTGCATCTGTCCCCATATATTTGGAGCAGGGTTCCTCAAACTGAGCACTCTAGGTGTTCTTGGACTTACCAGAAGCCAAAGTCAGCACACCTGCTAATCAGGCCTTATGGGAACTGAAGTCCAAGAACATCTGGAGAACCAGGTTTGAGGATCCTTGATCTGGTGAGATGGGTGAATTTTGTTTGGCTGCCCTTACTGGAAGCTCTAGGCTAGGTTTTTTTTTAATGCAGTGCTCGTGTTTTTCTTCTTTTAGCATATCAATTTTCTGCCCACAACAAGTACTGGGATGTTGTTTCAGAGGATGATTTGTGGCTTGCTACATCTATGTCTCATTTTGTCACATATCTGTCATGAACTTGGAAGTTGCAATTTCTGGCCACTGTGTTAAATTCTGGCAAGAGGCAGAGAGGCAAGGGTCAAAACTGCTTTTGGACCAAGTGGTGCTGGAAACAGGTACAAGGTACTCCATTCAGAATAGTACAATGTCCCCAACTCCCATCAGCTATGTCTCCAGTCCTCCTTCCCTCCCACCTCAGCTTTTTTGTACACCAGCATTGCATAAATGTAATACTCATAAAATACCTTTCACTGAGCCAGTGTCCCCTGGTGCCAAGGAATGGGTGATTAAAGATACCAAAGAATGCAGGAGGGAGGTGATACCTTTATTGGATCACTATTGGATCCAACATGCATTTCTACAAAGAGCACCTGGCATAATAACACTTTCATTAATAATTTTATACCTGCCTGATGAAGAGACCTTGATCTCGAAGGCTCCCGCAATGTGTTTTTTTTAGTGCTCCAATAAAGGTATCACCTTCCTCCTGCATTCTTTGCATTTTTAATGATTTGATCACAGCTCACATGGCTAATTTCCTTTGTTTGCCAATAGATGCCAAAGTTTCCAAGGCACTTCACTTTGAAAGGTCAATTTTTCATCTCCTCCAACTCCACTTGCCCTAAGATTTGTCTTCCTGCCAAAAGAGCCAGAGAAAAATCAATTCCCAAGGCTCCAGGGAACATGTGATAGAGCTGACAACTCTAATTTTACCTTCTCGTATTGCCTTCTTCAAGACTCTTCCTATACTCAGGGTAGGACCCACTTCAGCTCCCTGGTGTCTGTGACAGATGAAATGGTAATTGATTCCCCCTCCCCCAAAGACTAGCAAAATGCATATTTCCAAGTTAAATCCATTACCACAAAAACAACAGATTCAGTGATCCCTGAAATTATATTAATTTTATTATGGTCCCAGCAGTTTTTACCTTGCTTTGCATAGGCTTTTTGTTTTGGTTCTTTCCTGCTCCAACCCCTCCCCCTTCATTCCTGTGGCTTCATTGATTTCTGTGTATGGGTTGCAGGCGGTTCTTTGAAGCACCTGTCTACAAATAGGTTGGGCATTCTGAAGACTGCAAGATTGACCCAGGAATTGGGAAAGGATTGGTTACTTTATTTATAGCCCTCTTGATCAACTTGTTAAATGACTCATTAACAATTGCTCATTGGCTAACCACAGGAAAAGTCTGGTTCCTTTCTTGCAAAACAATTAGATGGAAAAGTGACCACACTCTGCACTTTATATCTCAACTTCTAAAAGAGCCAGAAATACAGGGAGAAAGGTGGGACTCAGCTAGATTGTTTAGGAAAATTTCAAAACAATCGTAGCAGTATGTAAACCTAGAAAATCCTGGAAAAAGGTGATGTAAGTCAGAATTCACTTGACAATACACAATTATTATTAAGCATCATACAGCCAACCCAACTGGTCATATGGCAGTATATCTGTGAGCAAGAAAAGTTAAGGTCTGAAGCTAATTGCTAGTCCCAGTCAGAGCAAACTTCTAGAGTAGATCCCTTGGCCCATATGTATGTAATGACTTACTGATTTAGGTGGTCTGCTATGGTTGCAACTAGTAATTATTTTTCAACCAGACAGTGAATTATCTATCTATCTATCTATCTATCTATCTATCTATCATGGTAGATAACAATACTGTATAATATTTAGCTCAAGTATTGGTCAATATATACTCCCTGTATTTAAACTACAGGGAGAGAGAGGACTGCTTTTTTCTTTCTTTCCCTCCCTGTATTTAAACTATAGGGATGGGGAAAGAGAGAGATGTGATTGGTTCTCTAGAGAACCAATCATGTCTTTCTATTTCCCCCTTCCCTGTAGTTTAAACAAAGGCATGGAAAGAAAGAAAAAAGCAGTCTCTGCGACTGCAGTAGGGTCGGGGGTAAAGGCGGATGCTTTTCCCGACCCTACTGCAGTCGCAGAGACCACTGTGAGTGGGAGGTGGCTTTAAAGGCAGGGAGGTCTCTTTCTTTCCCTGCCTGCCTTTAAAACGGTTTATCCCTGAAGTCAGAGCTTTTTTTTTAGCGTTGTTCGATGCATGCATCAGACAATGCTAAAAATCTGATAATGTCTTGACTTGTGGAACCAAGTCATAACGTTATCCGGTGTATTACTGTATATTGTTTCTCATTCGGACTTTAGCCACAATGTCCATGAACAATACAAAGAGCACATTATGTCAAAAGATGACATAATCCAGTTCCCACCCCCCAACTACTGGAATATTCAGAGAGAAAAGAAAATGTGCCATTTTGATAAAAATGCAAAATTGAACATTTTGGGACTTTTCTTTCTGAAGGAGGAGCATGTATTGATTCAAAACAGCACCTTTGTTTTCAGTGAGTTAATGCAGTTTCTGCGTTCTTTGCTCCCTGAGCTGGGGTTGAAGAAAGCATGGGAAATGGCCTTCAAACCAAGTGATGATTAGTTTACTGTTGAAAATAGTCAAAACAGGGTGAAACTGTGAGTATTGAATTAGGAATGATAGCCATTGTATGCTGTTATATTATTGGTTAAAATAAAGGAAGAGAGGTAGAATCAAAGTTAAAAATTTGGTTTTGTTATATTGGAATGTAAAGGGGAAGGACCTTGATTATTGTTATGTGTCACATGTACTTATCAGGAGGAGAAAAGAAGGTGCTTATACATGCTTGTGAGTAAACAATAGAAAGATGCAACCAAATGTGTTTGCTGGCTAGTCCAAGAAATATACATAGATACATCTTTTTTTTTTTTCTTTACGGAAAGGGGAAAAGTAAAAATGTTCCTTTTCATTTTTGTCCCTGCTTTTTTATACAGCTGTAGGTATAACTGTTTGTTTGTTTGTTTGTTTTCTTAGATTTGTATCGCCTCCCCATCACTGGGGCAGCTCTGGGCGGCTTACAACAAACATCACAAACCCGACATAAAAAACATCCCCATAATAACAATTCATAAAACCTCAAGTTAAAATCATTAAACCTTAAAAAATCCTCTACCTCCTGTTCCCCATCTAAACTAACTAAAACTAAGATTAAAAAAGCTATAACCACCCCAGACAGCCCTTATATCAACCAACCCGGGGGGGGGGTTCACTGCCCCACCAACAGCACCCCGCACCTGGTAAACTAGTTGTATCACCTTTCTAAAAGGCAATATCACTGGAGGCGCAAATCGATTGGTAAGAGGTTCCACAGGGCTGGAGCAGCTACGGAGAAGGCTCTTCTTCTAGTGCTAGAGAGATGAGTCTCTCTGGCAGATGGAACCCTTAGGAAGCCCCTCCGATCTGCTCTGGTGGGATGGGCCAATGTCCTTGGTGTGATGCAGTCTCTTAACTACCCTGGTACTCTATCATGTAGGGCTTTAAAGGTCATTAGCATAAGTATACAGTATGGGTGTATTTTTTGAATATGAAAAAGCATTCAACAGCATTGAAGTAAATATATATATACAGTAATACCCCGGATAACGATTGTACCGTATAGCGCTAAAACCGCATAACGTTACAAGATTTTTGGAAAAATCTTGTATCGAATAACGCGATTTTTAGCGTTATCCGGAACAGTCGTGTGGGGGGGAGGGGTTGGATTGGGTAAAACATCTACCCAATCCAACACCCCCCCAGCACCCACCCGCCCAATGTTTGGAAAGGATACGGGTCCCCGTACCCTTTCCAAACACCGTGCAGGCGCGCGCATGTCAGACGGGGTTTGGGGAGGATACAGAGATTTTCCCCGTACTCTCCCCAACCCCCGTCTGACACACGGGGTCTCCCCGGCCTCGTAGCGGCTCGCTACGAGGCCGGGGAGTCCCGGGCTAGGAGAGGCGCCTCTCCGCGGGGTCTCCCCGGCCTTGTAGCAGCTCGCTGTGAGGCCGGGGAGTCCCTGGCAAGGAGGCGGCTCTCCGCGGGGTCTCCCTGGCCTCGTATCGGCTCGCTGTGAGGCCAGGGAGTCCCAGGTGAGGAGAGGCGCCTCTCCGCGGGGTCTTCCCGGCCTCGTACCGGCTCGCTGCAAGGCCGGGGAGTCCCGGGCAATGAGAGGCGCCTCTCCGGGAAGGGCTAATTAACCACCTTCTGGATCAATAAGATTCAGCCCAGGCGGCGGCAGGGGAGGGAACGAGCGAGCGAGGCAGGGAAGGGAAGGGGGGATGGCGGTGGCTGGGAGCGAGAGGGGGGAAGAGGAGGGGCTGGGAAGGCGACGCGAGGGAGGAGGAGGAGGAGGGTACACACACCCAAGAGAGGGGAAAGAGGAACCCCCGGGGGTGGGGGAGTTCAGACAAGCCTCCCCTTGCTCAGGCGTGCGGTCGCGTGCCTAAGCAAGGGGAGGCTGTGCCGGTTACAATGTACTGTACGTACTGTATCTCTATGGAGTTGACGTTATCCGAGCCAGCTCCATAGGATTTTAACGCTATCCAATACATGTATCGGACAACGCTAACAACCGGATAACGACATGACTTGTGGAACCAAGTCATAACGTTATCCGGGGTGCTAGAGTAAATGCCGAATACATCAACCTGCTCAAGGAAGCAAACTTGAACTGCTCCACTACCAGCACCTTATTTGAAAAAGGAATAAGAATACCAGTGGAGAAAGGCATCAAGCAGGAAGATACAATCTCACCAAAGCTCTTCAATGCATGCCTAGAAAAAGTTATGCAAAGATTAAATTGGGAAGACGGTATCAAACTGAATGGAGAGAAGATAAACCATATCAGGTTTATCAGAAAATAAAATAAAAAACACTGTAGCACTTTAAAGACTAACTGCTATATTTTTGTTGTTAGCTTTCGTGGATCAAGTCCACTTCTTCAGACAAGGAGTAAAACTTACAGGCATGATTTATATACACCAAATGCAGGGGGTTACAGGGAGAAGGGTTTGCTCAAGCAGAATGACAGACAAGCAAGCATAACAATACAGCTTCCTACAGCTATCAGGTACAATAGATTATTCATATTAGTTTTAAATGTCTCCCTTTCAATCTCAAAGGTGTGGAGAAAGCCCATTCTGGTTTCGGATTAACCTCTTACTTGCATGTCAGAAAACAAACAAAAACACTGTACAGTCAAACCTTGCATAAGTGCCTCACTTAAAGAGTAACTTGCTTAAAGAGCAAAAATTTCTCTGAATGTTTGCTTTATATGGCCTTCCTGGATAGGTGTAGGTCTCTATCAGATGGAACAAGTCCTATGGTAGTGGGATAACATGGGTGTGTTATCCTTACAAGTAGTTTTGGTTGATCTAGTATGCTGAAAATTAGAGCCAAAAGTTAAACTAATATTCTATTGGCATTAAACAAAAAAGGATAGAAGCAGACTCAAGTTTAATTCTGAATTATAAAGCAGAGAGTGATGCTTTTGCTATGATGATAATTTCTCATATCTTCTATACTTGATGGATTGCCTCATGGATCAACTTTCAGTGGTGGCCTTTGTTGCTTCAGTTATTAAGAAGCGTACTTGGTAACTTGGTACATGGTAACAAATAGGGACGGCTTCGGTGGGAAGGTAAATGGAGTTCCATGCGTTCCGGTGTCTAGTCATGCCTGGCACATGACCACAGAAACATATGCAGAAGCAGACAGCGCTGGCTCTTCAGCTTTGAAACAGAGATGAGCATTGAACCCTAGAGTCAGATACAACTGGCTTTTGAGCAAGGGAAACCTTTGCCTTTACCTTTGGTAACTGAGATGAGATGAATGAAATGAACAGTGATATTTGGAATGGAGACCCTTGGGAAAGCTGCCTCATTATGAATTTTGTATAATTTTGACTACCTGTTCATGATTTATTGATTTGTAACACATGGAAGTCATGACTCATGCCATAACAGACTGAGATTTCTGAAATCTCTTTGTGTTTTGTGTGTGCATTTTTCCTTTAGCATTCCATCCTTATCCACATGTTTTGCCTGTTTGTCTAACTCTTTCAAGTGAACTGAAACTGTAGCTTCTTACTTTGATGTGCTTCCCTTTTGGGTTAGGAGAACATCAATTATTTAGCATTTCCAAGCCCTTGGAGCCCAATACTTTGAACATAACAGTATAAACAAAGCAGTCTGAACACGATTGTCTTAAAATAGGTCACAGTTTTCAAAAGGCCTTTAGCCATCAAATGCTTGAAATATAAGGGCAATCCGTCTCTAATTAATCTGCATTTGTTATCTATAATACCAAGTTGCTTTGGAAAGCTATAATAAATGTAGCATCTTCCATTTACAGGAATGATGCTACATGGGCTTTTTTCGGAACAGTTCTTTATAACTGAGAACAATTTTTGTTGATCACAGGCTCAATATTTAAAGGCTTTTGTCAGGAACAGAGACTTCAGTGCATTGAAAAATGGAAAGTATGTAATTAATAATTTAACATATTCCATTTTGTCTTGAAATATGCTATATATAACATAAACAATGAACATGAAGGCCCAATATGTCTTATTTAAAAGATTTTTTTATTCTACTCTTGCTTTTCAATTTATTATTTTCTCCTACTGTGTCTATGTGTGTCCATAATAAATAGCTCTACTGAATACTTTATTTTTAAAATTGCCCAAAACATTCTGTAAAACTTTTTTTCACATCCTATTGTACTGTGTCTTGTTTGTGTGTTGCCAAGATGCTGTCAGAACAATATTTCAACAATTCTGTGTGACAGAATCAGGATGAACAACACAGTGTGGCTCAAGAAAACCTACTGATCTTTACCACCCAATGGAGATTTGAATTTGAATTTCTCAGCACTCATTCTGGCCTGCCAATATACCTCACCACCCAAGCCCTCAAACACGTGCTCTTACATTCAAGTGTTATATGGTCTTTTGTCAGTTGTGTATAAACTGTGACATAACTGACTTCCTTCCCTGACTGAATGTAATTAAATCATCTGTGCCAAAAAGTATGATTGCTTTTGAACTCTGACATAATTTAAGAAAGACACATGATTATAATATGGCTTAGGTCTGATGCAGCACTTTTTCTGATTGCTCAGAACACATAGTGTACCCGATAAAACATTATACTAACTTGAAAAGATAGTAATATTGTCTTCAGGACAGAATTATGTGGAGTGGGTGAGATTTCTCAAGTGCATTTGCTACATATCCAATGGAGGGGCAACATTTGAACCAGGACCTAGTTTAGCTCAGCCTCTCTGTCACTGCATTACATTAGCTTCTTTTTAGTCTTTGCTTGGTACAATTCTGGACCATAAACTTTAATACAGTATGTGTTTGACAGATAGTTGAAACATTATAAGTTGTCCTCCTCTCCAGTATTCATGGGGGATATATTCCAAGACCTACAATGGATATCTGAAACCACAGATAACAGCAAACCCTTTATTTTATATAGCAGAGAGTGTCCTCTAGTGGTCAGTTCTGGTAATGTGCCATAGAAATACATCTAGAGTATGTACTTCAGGATTTTATTCAAATATTATTAGAACCACGGATAACTGAATCTGTGGATACTGAACCTGCGGCTATAGGGGGCAGTCTGCAGTATTCAAATGCTGTAGAAGGGAGTCCTGGAGTTAAGTTCAGCAAGGGCCCATCAATGACAAGAATGCTTTCCTGAAAGATATCCCATACTGCCATTCAGTGAGCAGCTCTGGAGGAAACTTGAGTGTGTTCTATTGTGCACTGCAGTTCTATAGGGTGACACATAGTTTCAGTGAGTGTGGCTGGCATGTTCCATGAGAAGAGTGCATAGTCTATTTTAGAAGCTGATTCTTTGCAGTCTGTATTTTGTGGACGATGCAAAGTAATTCTTGAGGTGAGTGTGAAACAGGTGAGATTGAGGAGGGAATGATGACTCAACTGTGCCAAGGCTTCGGTGCAATAGACTAAACACAGCAGGTCTTTCTGAACCCATTGGAAAATGTTGGAAAAGTTGATTGGAAGACAGAATATTTTCTGCTGCAGATGTGAAAATGCAGCTGCATTTTTACTTTATTAAGACAAACCCAAAAAATGATTACTTGGCACTTTCTTGAGTTTGAGGACCAAGATTTTATTAAAGTCATCATTTAGAGCAAGAAGAAGACTTGCCTTCCCCGATATTAGCCCATCTGCTTCCTGTTTCTAAAAAGAGAAATGTGACAAAAGTAAAGATATTTGTAAGCCATTTATAAGGGTATGGAAATCAGCTAGGAAAGTCTAATGTTGGCACTCAATTTCAAAAATGTTTGTATGGTAATTTAAGATGCAGGAGATTAATGAAAACAGATGGCATTATTAAATTGTTCTTGGCTAAGCAGGTTTAGGTGTAAATAGGATGTTTAACAAATATCATAAAGGCAGCTCATATTCCTAATTCCATTTATTTCCTTATAAGATTAGAAAATGTGAAAATATTATGCAGCAGAAGTGATTCTAGTACCTTGTTAATTGCTAATTAAGTGAGGTGATTTTAGCTGGAAAGGAAGGTGGGAGAAGAAGCTAAGTTATTTTAACTTCTAGAACAGGGGTACCCAAACTTTTCAGGCTATGGGCTAGTCATGTGGTTCAGGGGTGCCCAAACTATGGCCTGGGGGCCAGATCTGTCAGCCAACACAATTCATCCCCGCCCATGCCACCCTCATTGGTCCCAGAAGTGGAAGTAAAACATGCCTGTACGGGTGTGCTTTACTTCTGCTTTTGGAGACAATGAGGGTGGCATGGGCTGGATGAATTGGCATCCGGGCCCTGGGCCATAGTTTGGGCACCCCGTTTTAGAAAGTATGGGGTGATATGGGACCTGAGTGCTGGAATCTTCAGGACGGTGGATGATGGGTATAAAAATGGTGTGGAAAAGTCTTTACTTGAGCTAGCTACTCTTAAGACACAGTTATGCTCACTTGCTGTTCTGCCAGTCAATTTACACTCTGTGTATGTTCTGGAATTATGCTTCAGTTTTGCTGTAATGTAAGTATTACAATAAGCTTGGATTTAAAAAAAATATTTGGAAACTATTCCTAAACTGTATAGCCTCCAAGTTTTGAATTTGGTTTGCTCCACATTTTTATTGATTTCCTAGAAGTTTTTAATCTTCTTTTGAATCTTTATTTTCTGTTTTGTTTGCAACCATTTTACACCTACTTTAAGAAAATAATCAAAATTTCAAACCAATTTTATTCCTTTCGGAGCAAGGGGGTTGGTTTCCAATCCTTACCACTTGTGGAGTCTTGCATTTTGTGAATGTTCAGCTTTTCTATCTAAGAAGGTTAGTGTACAAGTTAAAATTGTTGGAAACTTTTTGAAGGATGGTGTTTAAATAAATTAATGTTAGCACCCAACGTACTCATTGACATCAGTGATGGGATGTAACAGGTTCGCACCAGTTCGCCAGAACTGGTAGTAACTTTTCCCAGCATCTTGGGAGAACCGGTAGCAGCTTTTGGGGGAAACCACCTTCGGGGCTTACCTTTTCACTGGTGCATGCATGCCTACAGTGCTTGGCACGTATGCACGGCCTCCTTGTTGTCCTCCCAAGTGGGGGGGGGGGAAGAGAAGCTGCTAGCCTGAAGCTCTCTATAGCCTGCTCCCCAGGGTAAGTGACTCACCTTTGGATGTGGTGTGTCTGTGTGTATTTTAATGTGTATTTAATACCTTTACCTATATTGACATACTACCACAGTTCCTAAAAAGTCCTGGTAGCCAGCAGGCCCGGCTTGGGGTTTTTAAGGAAAGTCTTGGAGTTACCTCATCAATAAGCTACACCTGTGCTGTTCCAATTGGAGAACCCTTAAGGAGGTACAGCTGTTTTACATTTACATTAAGGCATATTATCCTAGAGAACCAGTATGATGACCATATCCATCTTGCAACATGGTGCTGCCCAGGCACTTACACTAACTGGTAAGTGACGGATTTGTGTTTGGGGTGGGTAGGTTGATTTATGTTTGGTGTGTGGGTGGGTGGGTGGATGGGTGTATTTTAATGTAATTTTTATTTATTTATTTATTTATTTATTTTACGGGTTTGTGTAGTGGGTGGGTGGGTGGGCTGAGGTGTGTGCGTGTGTGCTTATTTTTGTTTTATTTTATTATTTTATTTTATTTTTATTTTTTCTTTGGCCCCGCCCATGACAACATGATGTCATGATGTTAGCTCCACCCACACTGTGATGACATCACAATGGGGTAGTAAAAATTTTGACATCCCACCATTGATTGACATAATCACTGGAACTCACCTAAGACCCAGAATCTGGAAATAATATCCTTTCTCCCTTCTGACTGTTCAGTACCCTAACTCTCCATAACGGGCTTCTGACTTTTTAAATACAGTATATGGACAGCATGCAATTAGAGGCAAACTTAAGTCTAACTTTTGGTGATTGAGCTAATGAGTGTGTTGTCTTTGGGGCGACTGACAAGCAGCTAGACATTTGAGACATTATTTTGCTAAATATTTTAAATAAAACTTTTCCACATAAAATCCATATTTTCTAACAAAACCTTTTCTAGAGGCTGACTCAGGAAGTCAGTCCACTGCTTTCTCATACGAAGCAGAACACTTTGTACAGGAAATGTCTTTCAGGCAAATCTTCTTTGTTCTCTTAGAATGAATGAGGATGTATGACTGTCACGCACCCAAAATTTTTAGAGATATGAAATGTGACATGCAGATCAAGAAGACTTTGGGGGAGTGCATCTCAGGGTTACTTGATTTTTAAAATGTCTTAGTTAATCTTAATTAAATGTCTCCTTCTTTGAAACATGTAGTTGCATCCTTAGTTACTAGGTGAGACACTTCCCTAACAACCATTTAGATTTACAGTCATCTCTAGGGGCAGGATGAAATCAGAGGGGTAGTATTGTAGAGCTGCTCCCTCCTTCTGTATAGGAAAGCCCTCCAAGGATCATGCAGTGGGAATATCCCTCCCTTGTGGGTTTTCACCATAAACTTGGGGTATTACATACAGTTTTAATGCTCACCATTTCTCTTGAACAAGGTGAGCACAATGTTCCAATTCTGAAATTTGTGGAACTTCCCTTGAGGGCTTCCTTGTATCTAAGGTCTTTTTCTAGTACAGCAGATTCTTTTGTCAGGCAGTAAGGATTGCCAAAGGTTTTCCACAATAGCTAGCTCTTAAGCTGTCTGCTGTTCATGGTTGGGGTGGCTCAAATGGTTGGAAGGTGGCATGTCAGCAGTTCAGGAACCTGGTACTGCGTGATGGTTTGAGTGCCAGTCTCTGTCCTGCCGACCTAGCAGTTCAAAAGCAAGAAATTGCAAATAGAAAAGTAGGTACCACTTTGGTGGGAAGGTAAACAGCATTCCGTGCGCTCCGGTCAGTGGTGGGTTGTCAAAATCGCTGCTACCCTACTGTGACGTCATGGACATAGCCGACATCATGACGTCATGACATCATGGCCAAAGCAAAAATAAAAATTAAAAAAAAATAAAAAATTCTGTGCATGTTACAAGACTCCATTTGATGCATGCACAGTTCTTTTTTTTTAGTGTGCATGCATCAAACCTCTATTTGATGCATGCACACTTTAAAAAATAGAAGTGCGCATACATTTTTGGAGGGGGCTAGAGAAGCGACCGAAACGGTTGCCCAGGGTTTTACCACCTCCCCGGTGACCCCTCCTGATGGGGTGCTACTGGTTTGTGTGAATCGGTCCGAACCGGTAACATCCCATCACTGGCTCCGGTGTCTAGGCATGCTCATGGAAACGTCTGCAAAATGCAGACAGCACTGGCTCTTTGGCTATAAACAGGAATGAGTACTGAACCCTAGAATCAGATACGACTGGCTTTCAAGCAAGGGTGACCTTTACCTTTAAGCTGTCTGTTTGGATAGCTATTTGTTTGGGTGCAGTTTGTTTGCCAAGTAACCACTTGTAATGCGAGAAGAGCAATTATCTTGCTTACACGCATGCTACGTTCACTAAGAATAACAAATTGCACTCACAAGTTTGCACTGCTGCCCTTTTCAATAGGTACAAAAGGTAATTTTTCAAGTATTCATGCTCATGATGTCTCAAATCCCCTCTCTACTGCTAATTTTACTTTTGTTGCTATGGTACAGGAACCAAAGCAGAAAAATGAAACCAATGATGCTTACAAGTAGTTTCTTGAGGGACTAAGAACCTGAGTATCATAATTGAGTCCAAAGAACAGAACAAAAAGACTCTGGCCTTCTTCGCTGAGTTGGGGAGGCCAGAAAAAAGAATAACAGAAGCAGGTTCATAAAGAATGAACTGAATCACAACTCATGTTGTCATTGTCTCTACAGCACAACATAGTACTCTCGATGCATTGTTGAAATTTTATAAAATAAAAACAAAACAAAAATAACAACAAAAATAAAATTTCAGAATGAGGTTTTGAGAATTATAATCATTTTGCCGGTCTTGTGCCAATATATCCAATTTGAGAATTTGCCCCTTAAAAAATCCTGTCAATGTCTAAAATCTGCAAACATTTTTACTGCTTGCCAGAAAAATTAACAGGCACATAAAATGCATACAGTGCAGGCAACAGATTATTGAACATGAATGTGTCTTTTGTAATTATCTTTTTAAAATACCAAACTTGTTTGAAAGGAAACAATATTTTTCTTTCTCAGGGATTCAAACATTATGGTTAATAGATGCAAGAAGGGAATTGGCTTAGTGGAGGTAGTTACCAATGAACAAAATTTATACAAGAGATCCTACCAAAACACAGTTTTTAAAACCAACTTTAAAAGGTATTAGGGACCTGTGAACATTGTATAATACACCATTATCATGTATTATGCCTTTAAATAATCTTAAAACTTTGGTATAACCAAGGGTTCCCAACCTTTTCAAGCAGGGGGCTGGGTTATACTCTCTCTGTCAGCTTCAAGGGTCGAACAGCCATATTGTCTTACCTGCACAATGGGGGTGTCCATTTTGTCCCAACAGCTTCAAAGGGATGGCCATTTTGTTTCTCAAGTGCCCTTGAAGGGGTGGAAGGGGCACATGAAATGGCACCACAGGCTAGATCTGCAATTTGATGGCACATCACACAACAATCTATAAACCGTATTTTATCTTATTATTTTGTAAAATACATTGAGCTATGTATTATATAAATATAATTATTCACACTTGGAGTGGAAGGCTTTGGGGCAGAGATCTACTGAGGTTCAGAGCACAGCAGCAGCATGGCTGGGAAGCAGACTGGGGGCTCCCTGTTCTGCTCTCCCAATATGCCGCTGCTGCACCCTTCGGCTCCCCGTTCTGCTTCCCAGTCATGCCGCTGCTGCAAAGCGCACAGCAGTGACTTGGTTGGGAAGGCGACCGGGCGCCCTCAGTATCCTTCCCAACCAAACCGCAGCCGCACACTTCGCAGTGGTGGTGTGGCAGGGTAGCAGAAAGGGGATCCTATGGTCTGCTTCCCAGCCACGCCGCTGCCATGCACCCAGCCTCCCCCCCCCCCAAACAAACCTGTGCTTGGCTCGATCTGCCTGCCTCTTTGGAAACCCAGGGATTCAACACATTGAATCCCCACTGCCCTTTCCAAAGAGGGCAGGGAAAGGGAACCGGGTTTTTTAAAAAAATCTTGTGCAATGTATGCATCACACAACGTTAAAAACTGGATAATGCTGAGACTTATGGAACCAAGTCTTAGTGTTATCTGAGGTACTAGTGTATATGGATATTGTTGGGATTCGTGGGATAAATGTTCTGGATAGGTGGCACTCCTTTTTTAATCATAGTATTGGAGCATTTAGTTAAAACACAAATCATGTACAGAGTAGGCATAGACATAGGTTAAGAAAGTCATGCTTATTTATGAAAAGCGATGCCATCCCTTCCAACCAAGGAATACCGTATACATTAATAGTACAAACGCATGAGTGGGTATAATGAATGTGTGAGTCTTTCCCTTCTGCTCTGATGATTAAAAACAATTCATTAGTCTTGCCTGTAATGAGGTCATTTTTCAAGTCACATCTTGGAGGCCAGAACCAGCCATTGACAATGGCAAGGAGATACAAACGCTTTGCCTGTCTCCTTGTTCTCTGTTGCTGTTTCTTTGTTAAGTAGGAGAGGCACTTCAACAAAGCTCTTCCTTTTGAGTAGGGTCCTTGGGTGGTCAAAGGACTCTGGCAGTGAAACCCACATGCCCTTCTCCTTTGCAGATGCTAAGGGAGGATGGACAGGAGATCCAGGTTCCCCTGATATCTACAATCTTCCCATCATTTTAATGTATCTTGGGGAAGGGTAACAGGAGCACTCACAGCTGGACTGTGGCTCTGGAGAGTTATTTGGGATTGTGACAGTTCTTCAGAGTAACAAGAGCCCTATCTAAAGGGGGAGCAAGGGATTTGACATCTCCACTGTCATACTTCCTGAGGAAACCTTCTTCCTAATGGTAGGGCTGGCCCTAAGTCTTGTTATTTAAATCACATCACAGGTGGATGAAACAACACTACACAATTCTTTCCATGTGTACATGCTAAATTTTCACCACTAAATTTTCACCTTCAGGCATATTTCCAAGGAGCAAATTCATAAACGTAGAGAAATGGGTACATAGAAAGAGTCTCCTTGGAGAGTGTGGTATTTTTGAACCACAATCAGGGGTACCCTGGTAATGGCAACCTTGTGTTGTTGGCTAATCTTTCACACTTGGCCAGGCAAAAGGAACTGCAGAATGAACTCACCAAAGATGCCTTCATTTTGATAGTTACATGTCTGGCCTAGACTTAGAAGAAGAATGTAGAGAAATTCACTTAAAGAATATTGTATCCAGAACAGGGGTATAGAAGTACTGTATATATTTGCTATCTCAATTACGAGAATGTCTGTCTGTCTTTCTTTGTCATGAAAATATGGCTAGGTTTGTAACAGAACATTTCTTAGTTTGAAATAACGTGTTTGTCTATATTCACTTGAGGCACAATGAAAGTAGAGAGATGCCTACTTTGAAGTCCTACCAAGTATGCCACAATGCTCCCAGGGGATGGGAACTCCAGGGTTCTGTGTTGCAAGGCAACACCTGCTGAAAAACCTCTAGTGGCAGGCTGTTTACTAAGAAGGTTAAGATCAGGGAGTCTGGAGAAACCACAAGACAGGATGAAATCATGTAAATTCTTTTTGCCCAAAGGAAGCAGGCAGGATAATGCAGGCCACCAAGTTTACAAGTAACTAACAACATTTAAGAAATTTAGAGAATTAGAGAAATCAAGATGCCTCAGACTTTCTTGCTGAGATGTTTCTGAGTCCCAAGCAGAATCTTTAATCAAGGTGCAGTGGAAATAAAAGAAGCACGTTTTCGCCCAGTTGTCATTCTCATCTGAGCTCTGAACACAGATAGATTAACCTTCAGGGAATGGAGAATGCAACACTGTTTGAGAGTCTTGAAGGCAGACCTTTGGAATAAAAATTCATCTTGAAAATGTAGATAATCCCTCCACAACTATCAGGTAGAAAAATGAAGGGGAAAATGGGGTGACATTTAGCTTATAACATACTTTTTGTTCTCTTCAGTGTAGAAGTCAAAATAGTAGCATTTTATGCAGAATCATTCATAAAAACTTAAATTACTGTCAAAACTTGTCAGTAGCAGAATTTGACATTACAGTACTTCAGTTTGGCTATAATAAATATCACTACTACCACTAGCAGAATCTGAGTTGAATTCTTGAGATTTCTGAATGTAGAACATTCTAAAACTTTAGGCATCTGGACCTAAATGTTCAATACAGTACTTTCACTGCAATCCAAAGAACAGTCATCTAAAGGCTTACAGAGTTTTCTGTGCTATTCTTCATCTATTTAGAGTTTTTAATCACGAACTTGCCACTGTTTATTTGTTTTATTTTAGTATTTTATTTATAGGCCAATATTTTATTTCAAGAAGACTCTTTAAAAAATAAAAATATGATGCAGAATACAGTGCACAAAGAACAACCACAAAAGCGCAAAACTGAATCATGCAAGACTGAAATTTGGACATCAGTTTGAAAGTTATGACAAAAGGAATCAAATCAATTGAATTAGATTTTGAATAACTAATAGATATTCTCAATGGAAATATATTACTTTGGTCTGAGAAAACTGTTTGCCATTTCCATTCCTCAGAATATCTGTCTGGTGTTTTGTTTTTTCAACAGACCTGAGATCATCCCAACCAGTAGCAAGTGGAAATGTTTATAGCTAGGCTAGCCTTTCACTTGTAGAGTGAATATTTTTACCTTCCTGTTCTGCTGTAGTTTTTTACTCCTGTAGTTACTTGGTTGATTCATACTTCACACGTCTCGTTTGACTTGGTGGATCGAAGCAGCTTCTCACCATCGGGAGGTCCAACCGCTACTGTAGCAGGGTCCAATGGTGCATGGGGGACTGAGGCCTGCATTTTTAATGCTACTTGAACCATTTTGAATACAACGACACAGCTGGCTGGGCTCATGTTAAAGTTGGCCATGTTAGAGCAATGCACTGGCCAAGTGCATTAGCTTACTACCCACCCCTAGTTAGCTGACCTGTGGGTTCCAGAATTGAGAACCCTTCTGGACTGCTAGCTGACACCTTTGTGGCATGGTTGAACCTACCAGGGGAATATGCCCCCACCGCCATAGCTGTCGGATGGCCAGGGACACTATGGTGCCACACTGAGGTGTGAGGTGGGATTTGCGCCATAACTACTACTGTAGTTATGGTGTTGAATTTTGTAATGATTTTTTTTGATTCTATGATATTTTCAGATGGAGATTTGTCACTTTTTAAAAATAGATACAAAGCTGAATAATACAAAAATAAAATGGAATTTACCTCCACTTAGTAAAAGAAATGGGAAAGGAAAAAGAAAGGGGGGACGAAACTGGTAACAATCATGTGCCTTCCTTAGCAACTGCACATACCTCTTTAAAGAGCACCATGGGTTTTGACTGGTAACCACAGGAACTCAGAAAATAACATGCAAGATAAATTAATTGCAGTTGGAGACCTGCTGTGTTTCACTATGCTTCTCTGCTCTTCCTGCTTATTCCTCTTATTCAACAGATGCTTTTCAAAGGCCATATTCCTCATTTTCAAAACAACAAAAAGTATATAAAATTTATAAAAACATGTTATAGTTGGTAAATGTGTCAGGTAATACATCAAATAGTCTCCTTTTTGTCCCCTCCTCCCAACATAGAATGTAAGTAATAAATGTCCACTGGAAGTAAGAAAGAATATTTAACTTGACCTGCAACTGAAAGTTAAGTGATAAAATGACCATAGGTGTATTTCTGCTAGCATGAGATATCTATTCTTTAGATAGAAAATGTCTGGCTATGGTAATAGAGTAGATCATACTGCCAGAGGCTCACCATTGATTGTCAAATGGCGGCTAATTTGATCACCCTGAGGACTTGGGTGGTGAAGTCCGCAGGGAAAGGTGATGGTCTCCGAGTGGATTAAATCCCACTTGAATCCATCTTGATGGAGGGCAACAGCTTCATCAATACTGAGGTTGAAAATAATTTTGCATGCCAAAAGAGGACCAGAATGTGACTTGTGGGACTTGATCAGTGGTACAAGTGTCACGCTGCAAAGCAGAAGGCAAATGGAAGGAGGAGGAGAAAATAAAAAGCTTCCAATAAGAGCCTCCATGGCAGAATGATTAAGCTGCAATACTGCAGTCATAACTCTGCTCACAATCCAAATTTGATCCTGACAGGCTCAGAGTTGACTCTGCCTCCCTTTCGAGGTCATTAAAATGAGTAAAATGAGTTTGCACCCAAACTGTAGTTTGCATAATTATCTTGTGAACTGCCCAGAGAGTGATTAACACTATTGGGTATCATTGGAAACAACAACGACACAACAACATGGTGTTGTGTTCATGTCACAGCATGGACCATACTGAGTGGTACTGAGACAAAAAAATCCATCATCCTGTTAGATGATGTCCCCTGGAAGGCTGACAGCAGCAATATGTCTCTATTAGTCCTCTTGGATCTCTTAGCTTATTTTGATAATGTTGATTGTGATATATTCCTGGACAGGATTTTGGGTTTGGATATCAGGAGTTCAGCCTTAAATACCTTTCTCAGTTACTGGGTCCAGAGGTGCAACTGGAGAAGGTGATGTCACACCATCTCAATTCTCTGCCATGCTGTTTAATATCTATATGAAGCCACTGGGTAAGGACATACAGAGGTCTGAAGTGTGTTATCATCAATATGCAGATGACACACAACTCTACCTAGATCTCTGTCTGATCATGATAAGGGCTGGACAAGAGTGAATAGGTTGAGGTTGAATTAAGACAAGACAGAGCCCTCGTTTGTTGCAGGGACTCCTGCTCATTTGGATGATTACCCTTTTTCTCTGGGTGGGATGATCCCCCCAACCCCACCCCATTTGAATCATCTATGGAGAGACAAATATCTGTCATGGCCTGATCTGCCTTTGTGCATCTCTATCAAATTGCCTAGCTTCACCCATTCCTAGATAGGAAATCCCTCTTGATATCGGTTCACGCTTTGGTAATCTTGAGGCTTGATTACTGTAATGCACTCTGTCTGGGGCAATCTATGAAGATAGTACAGAAGCTGCAGCATATAGAAAATGCAGCTGCGAGGCTGTTGGTAAAATTGCAAAGTTTTGATTGCATTGTGTCTGCACTAACTATTTGTAAGTGTCTGTGCCAAAGTCATGATTTTGGTATTAACCTATGAAGCTCTAAACAGTTTAGGACCTTGATACCCACTGGAGTGCCTCTCCTTAAAAATCATGCCCGGACTACATGATTTTCTTAGTCAAGGGACTTATGCTACCTACTCTGAGCAATGTTTAAAGACCTGCACTAGAAACCAGTGTGATTCCAGTGCTATAGACTGTCTTCCTGCCCCATATCCATCAGGCGCCATCTTTGTCTGCCTTCTATAAGCTGACTAAAGCTGAACTATTCAAAGAAGCATTTGAAAACTTGCTGTTCCCAAATTAAATAATTGTTTTCTCTTTTTTTCCACCTGAATGTTTCTGCTGCTAGAACTGTATTTGGATTTTGGCTTTATTAGTAGTAATTTGGTTATGTTGGGTTTTCTAACTATTGTCCGATAGATTAATCCCTCCCTCCCTCCCTTGAACAGATAGAAACCAACATTACCAAATAACAATAAAGCCATAAAATCCATATATATTTGTATTGACATTGCTCAGAATAACTGATATAGCTAGATAAGCAGGATATAAATATAAATAAATAAACCTGTATTGATGGACAGGATTTTTTTATGTTTATCTCAAGTACACAATAAGCCCAGCACAACAATACCCATTCCTTTCCAGGGTTTGCAGTAGGAAGGCTCAGAGTATTTGGGTGAAATATAAAGACAATATATCTCTGTATGTCTAGGATGATAGCATAGTACATATTTAAGTTCCATCACTTCTATACCTATAGTTCTTTTCATAATGATGAATTCTACTGCAAAGTGAGATAGCTTGCCTGAAGTTTGAATTGTTGAGGAACTCCTACATGGAGTCAGAAAACCTAGTAATCCTGGGAGAAAGCCAATATGTGGTACTATTAGACATCCTATTAAATCATAGTATCTTCCTGGCATGGGTGCATGAGTGTGTGTTTGCCCTCACAATTATGAGGTGATCAGTCTGTGGTGATGCAGACTGAAGGCAGAACTAGACTTTTTTGCAATGTAGACCAAAGGAAAATCAGGTTTTTATCTATATTTTTATACTGCCCTCCAAAGAGATTCTCAACCTAAATACAATGAAATGGAAATAAATCAGAACAAATTAATGGCCCGATAAAACAATAGTAACAGTCAACAATTAAAAGCAGCAGAAGCTGAAAACACTGGCGGCGGCCAGTGCACCCGTTCCTCCCCACAACACAAGCCCTGATCGATTGCAGCACACGATCAGCGCTTGGGTTGGGGGGAAACTGGCATGCACACCCATTGCTCTGGCCACCACTGCTGCTCCCACCTCTGCTCCCGCCACCACTTCTGCTGTCACCATCTCCATATCCTCCTCTGCCGCTTTGCCCTCTGCTACCACCACTGCCTCTGCTCTGTGTCTGTACTGCTCCCAGTCCAGGTGCAGAAAATGGTCACTTGACTTAGCGTGCATGCGCTAAACTATAAAGTAGTGCATGCGCGCTGAGCAGAAGAAAGTGACTGGCTATGACCACCCTGACACCTGGCCATGCCCACAGTTAGCCACACCCACAGTGTGGTAGGACCACCACTGGTCCTATATATCATGCACTTCATTAATGAATGGCATGACCTGTTTAAAAGATGAGTCACCATTCCTTAAGGCCTTTGGAAGCTGCAGTTCTTCTCATTTTGCAGCAGCCAGGAGGCTGGGTCTGTAAAATAGTCTTTATGTGCATATGTATTGCCAGAGCAACATTTCTAAATATTATATAATGTGCTGAGTCTTTGTGCTACATAAGCAATTCACCATGTGATCTACATGCCCACCACAAAACCAGCTCTCTATGCTTCTACTGACTGGATATGGATACCACACTACCACAAAACTGTTGGCCACTTGAGGAGGCTCAAACAGTTGTACATCCATCTATCAAGAGAAGAGATCCTTCTAAGGGATGTTTCTCCCTTTTTCAGAAGAACACCCTTCTTTTCTAAGACCATCCTTCTCCAGTGATCAAACAAAGAAGTCATATTCATAAAAATTAGCCCAACACATTCTGGCCAAAAGCTTGACCTGTTGACTTGCTCAGAGAATCAACCATGTTGCGATTAGGATGCCACACCTTGGGGTGACTCATGGACCAGGAAGGAGAGATTTCCTCTAAAAATATGGAGAGAGAGAGAAATCCCCACCTACCCATTCACAAACCACCTATGCCCAAAGGACTCTCCCATCATCCCTTCAGCTTTTCTCAGCTGTTGCAGTTCAACTATTCTGGTCTCAAGAGAACAAATTTGCTGTCTGAGGGCCATGAGCTAATTGATTGAGGGCACAGCTCCAGCTTCTGTCTAGCAAGCACGTGGTCACCCATGTGCCACACAGAGCAATGTACGATAGCCTAATGCTTTCTGCCTTCGTAGAGGTTTTTATATTTTATTTAACATGTTAGTTTGTTTGCCAAAAAATCTCAGTTGCATGCTAGCAGAAGTTGGAGAATGGGTGACTAGCCCATCCTTGTCACCTTGTAGATAAACTAGCATGGCTGATTAAGTCAAACAGATGGTTCACTCCTTTTAAACTGATGCATTTTACCTAAGTGAGTTTGCAATCCTTTTGCTGGATAGTCTGCTAGATGCAGCTACAGAGAAGCTAGTTTTTGGTATGATTGCCTCAATTTTGCAGGTGAAATAGAGACACCTGCTTGCTTAAAGCCTTCTAGTGCTCTTGTAGCTGAGGCAAAATGAAAATTGGAGGTTTTGAAGGAATTTTCTAGGTGGCAATTTATAAGCTTGCTGCCTTTGTTGAGTTATGAGAACAGTTTTAGTGGATCTGACATCAGGCGTGTGCTGGTATATCGGGCAATCTGGCATTGTCCCACCCCACCATCACCTCTCTGGCACCCTGGGGCATCAATAGCAATGTATGGGATTCTCCCCCAAACCCCCCCATGCACCCCACCACTCCCTTTCAAGCACCTTCCCATGGTGTCCTGCACACCCCTGCCTGACATTGCCTAGGTTCTTTGCAGATATGTAGTAAAAGTTTCCTCATCAATTGGGGCAGAATATTACAAGTGTATGTACATTGTCGCATACTGGAGAGGGTCACCTGCCATTATGTCCATCTGCAGAATCATTTGAACTGTAGCTGTACCTATATTTGCACTGACATAGAAGCCTACATTTTCAAGTTCATCTTACTATTCTCAAAACGTTTTCCTAAGATGAAAATATCTATGAGCTGCCTAAGTTTGTTCAGAATGAGAGCTCCTAAAATAAAAATTTAAAACTGCTGAAAGATGAGTGCAATTGAACTTTTCCTATGACAGCTTGAATAAAAGAAAACAGAGTTGTGACGCTTACAGACAGATGGCTGCAGCGGGTGGATTTTGCTCTTAATAGGCTGCAAATCAGAATTTGAAAAAATAAAAATAGTGCCTTTTCCCTGAAAAATGATGATATAATAAAATATTAGCTATGAGTAACAATTTATTGGTTTTATATTCAGTGCTAGATATGAAGAGATCAATAAATGAGTTTAAAACTTCATTATAGATTTGGGGAGTTTAGGAAATGCAGATGATGACTTTCAGTGGCAATTCAGTGCAGTTATAGATTTCTCTGTGAGGGGGAAATGTTGGTTGGTGTGCAGCTAAACACTTCACAAGAGCATCTTTCCCATCTGGAGTCAAGACATTGACCAAAACCTTAAAGAGACTTTATGTGCATGTAAGATTATCCATAGAAGCACTTTTTCTGTTTTCTTGGCTGCCAGTCATGCAGCTGGTCATGACCAGCCGCATAACTGGTTGTGCAACCATGGGAGAATGTACCACTGGCAACCCAGAAATTGGTTCATGTTGGCTACGTATTTGCTTTTACATCATCCTAAAAGTCAACCGCTGTTCAATAGCTGTTCACTGTGACTCTACTGTGTGCCATTGCTTCTAGGTCCTCCAAAATGAAAAGCATACTTGGAAGGACTCATTGTCTTTTCCTGCCATTGAGATGGAATGATGTATGTGATCAGCTATGTTTAACCTCAACTGGAGTATCAAATTAAAAGAAAATATCTATTTATTTTCAAGTCACGGTATAAGGATTGTTGCCTTGCCATGGTGAGGGGGATTGAGTGTTTCGATGAAGCTATGGGCTATGGTATGCAGGGTCACCCAAGATGGACAGGCCATATCAGAGAACTCAGACTAAACATAATCCACTGGTGAAGGAACTGGCAACCCATACCAGTAGCCTTGCAAAGAAAATCCCATGGACAGTACAAAAAGGCTAAATGATAACGCTGGACGATGAGCCCCTCAGGTTGGAAGGTGTCCAATATGCTACTGGGGGACAATAGAGGACAAGTACAAGTAGCTTCAGAAAGAGTGAAGCAGCTCGGCCAAAACCAAAAGGATGCTCTGCTGTCGATGGATTTGATGGTGAAAGGAAAGTCTGATGCTGTGAAACAATATTGCATAAGAACCTGGAATGTAAGATCTATGAATCAAGGCAAGCTGGAAATGGTCAAAAATGAGATGGAAAGACTAGCCATTGATATCTTGGGCAAATTTAACTCAGGGGACCATTATATCTACCACTGTGGGCAAGAACCCCTTAGAAGAAATGGAGTGGCCCTTATAGTCAATAAAAGAGTGAAGAAAGCAGTAACGGGATACAATCTTTAAAATGACAGAGTGATCTCAGTCCAAATTCAAGGCAAACCATTCAACATCACAGTAATCCAAGTCTATGACCCAACCACTGGTGCAGAAGAGGCCATAGTCAACCAGTTCTATGAAGACCTACAACACCTTCTAGAACAGACACCCAAAAATGATGTCCTCATCATCACAGGAGATTGGAACACCAAAGTATGAAGTCAAAAGGTAACTGAAATAAAGGCATGTTTGGCCTTGGAGTACAAAATGAAACAGGGCAAAGGCTAATAGAGTTTTGCACTGGTCACAGCAAACACCTTTGTCCAACAACCTAAGAGGTGACTCTACACATGGACATCACCAGTTGGCTAACACCAAAATCAGATTGATTCTGTACTGTGCAGCCAAAGATGGAGAAGCTCTCTCTATACAGTCAGCAAAGATGAGACCTGGAGTGGGCTATGGCTCAGATCATGAGCTACTGATTGCAACCAACCCAGAGCGGTGTACAAACAGGTAAAACACAATCAATAATACAATATAATAATAAGGCAACAATACTGTGGTAGAACACCACACAGCAAAACAGCAATAATATGACAATACAATCAGCAATAATATAACAGTACAGTCCAAAATACAATGTAAAAATATAATCTGACCATATAATATAGCATACAATATATCAAGAAAATTCCATCCAACAATACAAAATAACAATAGGGTCAAATATCATAGATTCTACATCCTCCCAACTGACGGCAATATAATATAACATACAATATAACGTCAAGAAAACCCCATCCCGGAATACAAAATAACAATATGGTCAGATAATATAAATACATTGTCCTCTCAACTGACCACAGTCTTCTCCTCTGGGAGAAGGTGATGGGGCCTGGAGGGAGGGTGGGAATGAACTCACACCGCCCGCAGCTGCTGGTCATCTCCTCCTCCTCCGGGCGAAGGTGACAGGGCCCGGAGGAAGGGCACACCACCCTCACACCACCCGCAGAACCGGCTGTTTTATCGACCTCTGGGCAAAGGTGAGGGGGCCCGGAGGAAGGACGGGAGTGACCTCACACTGCCCACAGCTGCTGGTCAGACCACATTGCCAACATACGTTGGATCAATGAGAAAACAAAGGAATATCAGAAACAAATCTACTTCTGTTTCATTGACTACACCAAGGCCTTTGACTGTGTGGACCACAACAAAATGTGGCAAGTAATTAAAGAGATGGGACTACCAGAACACCTTATATGTCTCATGAAAAATCTGTACAAGAATCAAGAAGCAACAGTTAGGACAGAATATGGATTGACAGAGTGGTTTGGAATAGGAAAAGGAGTAAGACAAGGCTGCAATTTGGTACCCTGCTTATTCAACTTATACACAGAGCACATAATATGCAATGCAGGGTTGGACGAATCACAAGTTGGAATCAAAATTGCTGGGGGAAACATCAACAATTTCAGCTATGCAGATGATATTACCCTAATGGCAGAAAGTGAGGAAGACCTAAAGAAGCTTCTGCTTAGGTTGAAAGAAGAAAGTGCAAAAGCTGGCTTGAGACTCAATATAAAGAAAACCAAGATCATGGCAACTGGCCCTATCAGTCCCTGTAAAATAGATGGGGAAGAAGTAGAAGCAGTGACATATTTTTCTTTCTTAGGATCAAAGCTCACTGCAGATGGTGATTGCAGCCATGAAATAAAAAGGCTACTGATTCTTGGGAGGCAAGCGATGAGAAACTTGGGGAACATAGTGAAAAGTAGAGACATCAAATTGCAAACAAAAATTCGCATAGTCAAAGCAATGGTATTCCCTGTGGCAATGTATGGTTGTGAGAGCTGGACCATTAGGAAAGCTGAGCACAGAAGAATAGATGCCTTTGAGATGTGGTATTGGAGGAGAGTTTTGAGAGTACCCTAGACAGTGAGGAGAACAAATAAGTTGATCCTAAAAGAAATCAACCCTGACTGCTCCTTAGAAGGTCAAATTGTAAAGATAAAGTACTTTGGTCATCAAATGAGAAGAGAGGATTCACTTGAGAAAGCCTTGATTCTGGGAAAGGTAGAGGGCAAAAGAAGAAGGAGGCTGCCAAAAATGAGATGGCTAGATGGTGTTGTAGATGCAATGGGCACAGAGCTGGGTGGGCTGAGGAAGATGGTGGAGGACAGAGGTGCCTGGCAGGAAATGGTCCATAGGATTGGAAAGGGTCGGACTTGACTGTGCAACTGAACAACAACAACAAAGGAAATTAACCCTGACTCCTCCTTGGAAGGGCAAGTACTGAAGCTGAAGCTCAAGTACTTTGGCCACCAAATGAGAAGAGAGGATTAACTGGAGAAGGCCCTGATGCTGAGAAAGATCGAAGGCAAAAGGAGATGGGGCCGGCAGAGAATGAGATGGTTAGATGACATTGTTGACGCATTGGGCATAGATCTGGGTGAACTACGGAGAATGGCAGATGACATAGGAGCCTGGCATGCTGTCATCCATGGGGCTATAAAGGGTTCGTCAGACTCAACTGTGCAACTGAACAACATTAGCATGGCATGTTGGGGTGGGGGTGGTGAATCTCAATTACCAGATAGATGATGATAGAAAAGGCAAGAAGATTATTTTCAGTTGGTTTTTTTTAGATGTTAATCACTAGGATATTGCTCTCACATTTAGAACCCAAAGCTATCTCTGTACTACCAGTAATTCTTTGAAATGCCCCTTGTATACATACAGTGCAATCCTAAACATGTATGCAGAAGTAAGCCCCATTATGCTCAGTAGGCTCTGGGGCTGCAGTTGCTCATGTACTCAGTATGTGTTTAAATATTGGTACAGTGTTTTCAAACATCCCTGCAGCACCTCCAGTACTTGTTAAAACATCTGGAGCCAGAGATGTGGTTCTAGCTGAACTCCCAGGCATGGCTGCAGAGCACACACATGGCTGGTGGGCTTATTTGCCAATCAGCAGTTGTGAGCGTAGCTACGAGCCCTCAAATATAGAGAAAGTAGCCAGCAGACCGTTTTGCTTAAAGCAGGGGGTTAAAAATTAATGTGTTAACAAGACTGTGGCTTTGGTAGAAAATACTTTTCTTTAATGGTACCAAACCTGGACAATTTGCCCCCCCTCCCCACTGTATCCTTGCAGAATGTTTAGAGTGAGTCATTTCTTTGAAGTGTAAATGCACCTTAAGAGGGATGTTAAATATTTCAAGTAATTGGTATGAACATGAAATATCTCATTAATGTCTCGTAGCCTTCTGCAAAATGCAGATAAGAAGATGAACAGCCTAGTGAAGGAGGGGGGAAATGCTCAAAAGTTTTGGAGCGAGCATGCTCCTAGCCAGAATTGCACTTCCCTCCCTGTTTGGTGCCTGTTTTTAAGGGGGGGGGGACTTGTAAGTGAGCCTAGGTTAATCTTCTTACCCCCAAAGCAATGCTGAATGCTAACCTAACCTGCAGGGCCAAAGCAGCAAACCAAACCACTCTACTTGCTCCAATGCTGAGCTTTTTGAATTATGTTTATTTTGAAATGAAATCTGATTGATTTTGAAAGGTTCTTAAAAACAACATTAACTGGTGCCCATTTTGAAATTGATTTTATTGGCTTAAAACAAAGTGACAACAATAATTAATGTCCTCTTTCATAGTCAATTAAGAGAAATTGCATACTTTAAAAAAATGCAAACACCAAAGTAAAGAGGTAATTATTTAGGCTAGGTTGTCATTTAAGCACAATCTATAATAAGAGCCGTCATAGAAAGCTGTGTGCAGTGCCCATGAACTTTGAAGCACGTTAAGAGCTGCTTTTTCCCATTGATATCAATTTCTGAAGAAGTCTAGTCTGCCATTGTGTAGTGGACAGCTGGCATTACAGAGCATGCTATCTGGAAGCACCCAGGGAAACATTTTAGTGCAGAATTGTGCCATGTCCAAAATAGCAAAAAGAACAATCTGTCAAAAACAAAGTGAATCGATAGTAAATGCTGGAGGCAAAAGGAAGGCATGTCAGTTCTTGAGTATTACCAGAAGATGGACATTGGCTCTTCCCATCAGCAGGAAACACAAGGCCTCTTGTTTACAAATTTCCCCCAAGTCCTGGATTTGCGTACAGCTGCTGGTTTGTATTTAACCATCAAGTTGGATTTTTGCTGAGAAAATAAAGGAAAAAGCACAAAATTAATGGGATAGAAATATCTTATCAAGTAAGCCAGGAATTCTCAACCTTATAAAGCCGGGGGCCGGGTCATGCTCCCTGAGACAACTTTGGGGGCTGGATGGATATTTTGCCCTTTCTCTACCATATGGCACTTCTTGGTGTGGTGGAGGCAGTGTGGGGCCACATGAAATGGTGCTGTGGGCTGCATCTGGCCTATGGGCCACAGGTTGAGAATCTCTGAAGTTGAGCAGTCACTGCACAGTGGCACTTTAGAGAGAGTCTATTCAAGGAGAGTCCAAGTGGCAAAGTCCAAAGAGGAAGCTGAGGTTTGGTTACTGGTAGTTTAGTCCAAAGGATGTCAAGGGGCACCATCTAGGCAGCCAATCTCAAGAAGTTTCCGAAGTCAAGTAGGGTGATGTCAGCTTTTGCACTGAAGAATTGTACTGATGCTGGAATGCTTAAAAACTAATCACTCTCAGCTGGGAGCCTTCTGTGGTAACTAGTTCTAGTTTGCTTGCGTTGCAGGTGTAGCTCCTTTCTGAATATTTCCCTGACTGAGGGCTGATCACAGTCAGAGTCAGACTTCTGACAAGTCATCTGCCTGGGGAAAAAGAGGTGAGCCAGAAGCAGGCTGAGATTCCTGGTTCAGGACATTCTCAGATTTGGGTGTAGCCAGAACTGGGCTGGGTATAGCATTCAACCCGTTACACAAAATGTAACGGGTTAATTGCTATGCAATTCCTCTGGCAAGAGGAGGAAGGTGCTTTTTCCTAAAGGGCCTCCAAAGACATCTACAGTAATACCTCGGATAATGCTAAGACTTGGTTCCACAAGTCTTGGTGTTATCCGATTTTTAGTGTTATCCGATCCATGTTAAAATACTATGGGATGGATCGGATAAGGTTAAAGCTCCATAGAGATACATTGTAACCGCACAGGCTTTAGCGGTTGTTATCCGATCCATCCCATAGGACCTTAACGTTATGCGATCCAATTCTCCTCCCCAGATTGCTTAACGTTATGCGATTTTAGCGTTATTCGAGGTAAACATTATCCGAGGTATTACTGTATAGTACTTCCCCTACATGTTTTTCTTTCAAAAACTAGCTGAAGTTGAATGCATGTACTATATTGTGAGTCAAGGTAGTTATTAAGGCAACGTGTACTAGTACCCCAGTCTGACAAGTTAATGGATTCACTGGAGGTTATATCAACTGATGCGCTAGCAGCAGCTTTGATTTCTTTACCATATTTCCTAAATAAAGGAAATGGTATATTGAAGGAAACACACAGCAAATGAAGCAGCTATGAAATTAGGTTCTGAGGCTTCGGCAGCTGCTTTGTAATTAGCAAGCATGGAGTTTAGAATAATTCACAGCTCAAAAGCTGGGATGTGGACCAAGACACAAGCAGACAGATACAGGGTGCATTTTGCATATCACAGAAAAGACAGTTAGGCTTTATATTTTGGTGTAAGACAGCCTTGATGACTTTAGATGCAAGGAACAGCATCTCACCAGAATGGCATAATAATCAGATCATCAATCTTGGTGATGGCTTAGAAGAACAGTCAGATCACAGATAACCACTTAAAGTGTTCACAGCTTTGCCCTACATGTGGGGAGGAAATCCTTGGTTTCCTGACAGTGGAAATAGCTCTTGATGTGACCCCTCCAAAAAAGGAGGGGGATGTTTTACTTCTTTTTCCGGAGAGATGACTAGTGGCTATAATAATTATTGCAATGTGTTCAAAACAAGTGGTGAACAAATGTGTTAGACTTTGTCCTGTTGCTGCTAATATCAAGTCAGGACAGGATACCTTGTCTAACCATTTCACAAATTTTGTGGCCAATAAGCAAGACCTTCAAAGAAGCTACTTCTTGTTGGGGTTCTGCTGAAGTATAAGCACATGCCTAGGACAATGAATGTCTCTGTAGAGGTTGTAACAGGGCTAACTTAAGCTGAACTTTGAAAAATATTCTGCTAGTGCCAGATACAGGATCTCCACTCCCTCAACAAAGGCCCACAAAATATTTATTTATTTAGATTTATATGGTCGCACCCATCACCGAAGTGACTGTATGAGGCCAATGCACAAGGCAGTGTGTGTGAACATCAGTAACTAGAACTCCAAGCCATATTATTAGCACTTCTTACCTCCCTGCACATAATCAAGAACTTATATGTGCTGATATTTAGAATCAATGCACAATTCATTGATTTTCACGGCTTCCATGCCCTGCATTCATGTCTGTTGTGATTGTGCTTTAAAAGATAAGCAACAGCTTAATTTGCAAGTCTAAAATACCTGAGTATAGTAGATATGAGCTACGCTGACTGGGAGGTGAAAGGTTAACAGTTAGATTCCTGAGTACTGCAGGACGGAATGTGCTCCCATCTTCGTCCCAGCTCCTGCCAACCTAGCAGTTCGAAAGCAAGGAATTGCAAGTAGATAAATAGGAACCACTTTGGTGGGAAGGTAACAGCGTTCCGTGTGCTCCAGTGTCTAGTCATGCCTGCCACATGACAACAGAAACATCTGCAGAAGCAGACAGCACTGGCTCTTCAGCTTTGAAACAGAGATGAGCACTGAACCTTAGAGTCGGATACAACTGGCTTTTGAGCAAGGGAAACCTTTACCTTTTTATAAAGCAAACTCATTGTTAGAAATAAAATAGGATAATTGCAGGTAATACTCAACTCTCAACATTTAGTTTGACCTTCAGTCTAACATTCTAAGCCTTCATAGGTTTCTAGCTCCTCAGTAGCTATCAATATATGTTGACAGGACCTCCTTAGCTTTTAACTAAGGTCCCGATGAAGAGGTCTATCTTTAAAATCTTAGGTCAGTCACTTTGGCGGTAGCTCATTGCATAGCTGAGCTGGATGTTTGTTCAGCCAATAAAAATGTACATGTACAGTCTGTCAATACAAATATAGATATAGCTATGTCAAGGCCAAATTCAACTTTCCTGCTGAAAATTAAGTTTGAATTTCTTAGATAAGATTTAATCCTATGGAAGTCACACCTCAGTCTCAGATGTGGTGAGGAGGAAGAATGGTACAAATGGCAGGTAGTTTGTAATAGCTTATCTCCAATGTTTTATTTTGGTTAGTAGTGTCAGCTGTCTGTATTGAGTTGCCCCAGGAACGGCACTGTGGCAGCTTTCTTAGAAAGTTTCAGTTTACTACAAAATGTTAACTTATCTTTCCAGAAAAGCCTGCATGTTGAATAGAATTAGAGGTGCTTCAGACCATATTAACACCCTGCTGTGGCTCAATGGTTAAGCAGCTCACCTTGTTAGCTGGAAGGCTGGCAAGTCGGCAGTTCAAGACTCAGGTATTGCATGATGGATTGAGCACCCGTCTCTGTCCCAGCACTTGGGGACATGAAAGGAGCCTCGTGTGGACGTTCCCTGAGTGGAGTTTCTTCTGCAAAAATCCTTACACCCCAGAATAATTTCTGATATGAAATTATTATTACTAACACCTTGTGGTATAACTGGAAAATATATTTGAGGGAAGGATGCCTACTTGTCTCCTGAGGAAGAAAGGAACAGTTCAGTGTTACTGCAAGTCCCCATGTTAGATGGAAGCCAGTAGCAGTTTTCCCACCAAACTGTGGTTGGGATGTCTCCTCTTGGGATCTGTAGGGTGAGGCAGTAGAGCCTTCAATGGAAAGCTACTGTCTATTTTTTGTTACATAGAATGGTAATCATGCTGGTTTCTGTAGCTTAAACTACAGAGGTGGAGCTAAGTCAATGTTTGAGGGCAGGGATAAGGTTAGAACACAAATCAGCCTTCTGTCAGAAAGGGACATCTCCTTGAAGACTAGAAAATGCCCAGGGTTTCATTCAAAACTCAAAAATTATTGTACATCAGAATGTTTCTTTCTGTATCCCATATAGGACACATGCTTCAAAACTACTTTTCGTCTGAAACTATTAAATGGGTAGTGGTACTGTTATTCAATACTATCAAGAGTGAAAGTGGTAACAGAACTCTTGAACTTGTTTCAGTTGGTCCTTTCTGATTAAAATGGATGATAAAGAAATTAATTGTCACAGAAGACTGCCTTTCCATTACACACACAAAGTACATAAAGCTTCATTGCTATTCTTTATGTGAAGCTGTGTCTTCTTAATCCACAAGATAAAAATCTTTTCCATGAAGTTGTTGGCATGTGTTAGAGTGTGCACAGGCCACTGATTTATTTCTGACCTTCTTGTCTGAGTCGATTCAAAAGCTGAGATGTATTTTTGCCAACTTTTTCTTTCTGTCTCATTTCATCACATATGTTGCAAAAATATTCTGCTTTCTAGGCAGACTGGCTGCGTTGGTCTCATTCGCCATCATGCCATCTGTGGCATAATTAACTTTCGTGACTTAATGGGGAAAGCAGGAAGAATTATAAATGCTTCATTTGTTTTCTATTGCCTCCAAAAGATCACCAGTTAAATCCTGCTATCTAGCCAGCCGGAGACATATTTCCATGATCGAGTTGGACAAGAAACTTACTTATATCATCTTTCCAGAATGGCATTTATCTTGGAAAGCAGGAAAACAGGTTCTGTGATAAGTCACTCCGCTGAATGTAGAGAGGGTTTTGTGGTGGCAGAATCAGTCTCTGTAGTCTAGAAAAGTGAATTGGTGATTTGATTCAAGATCTCAGCTCTTATTTCAGATGCTGTATCAAATCCATTTAGTGTGAATCAGAGGATATCCTGCAAGTGTTCTGTTATTTGCTTAGTCATGGATATGAGATATGTGTATTGGTTTATTATTCACTTTTTTATTGTTTGGGAAGGTTGGAATGGATATCTGCATTGTGGTGGGATGAATGAGGGAGAGGTAACATTTTTTTCCACTCCATCGTTTCAGATTGTGGATGATGATTTCTCTGAAGCATCTACGTTAGTATACACCTTGCCTGCTGTAAAGAATAAGGTGGGCATCTTATGCCAGCTCTGTATGGAAGGCCTATAGTTCCTCCTTGCTTAACATTGATGGTTAGATTTGTATTCTTTCTTTCTTCATTTGTATCGCAGCATTGTGCAATTAAAAATTATGGACATATGTGAAGTATAGGTGGCATTTAACACCAATTAAAATGGTAAAATTAAAGTAGACTTTTTTTGACCAGAGGCTGGCTACTCCTAGTAGCATTGTCTCAGTCATTTACTAGATCTTTTGTACACCTGGTAGAACATAAATTGCATGCACATAAATGCAGCACTGATTGAAATTTGTCTACAGTGGCAGAAAATCTGTCCTATGTTTAACTACTCCCATTTTACTTGATTATTCTTTGAGCTTTCTACTTTGCTACAAAGTCTATTAAATGATAGGATAAGACATTCTTCAGCAGTCAGCAAGGTGTGTTGTTTTTGCTTTCCATAATTTAGCCTAGCCTCTTCTGGTTTAATGTTTAGAGCTTGAGATATGTGCAGAAAGCTTTTGCTCAATTTTAGCCATTGTCTAGGGCAGTGGTTCCCAACATGGGGCCCACACCTCACAGGGGACTTCAATTCTCAGAAGCCTAAGTCAGTAAATTGGCTGATCAGTGCTTTGGGGAATTGACGTAGGCTTCTGGGAATTGAAGTCCAAAAACCAAAGTTTGGGAAAAACTGGTCTAGGGCAGGAGTTCTCAACCTTTTAAAGTCAGGGGCTGAGTCATGCTCCCTCAGACAACTTTGGTGGCCAGGTGGCCATTTTATTATTTATTTATTTTTCAATTTGTATCACCACCCTTCTCCAATGACTCTGGGCGGCTCACAAGAAAACAAAGACCAAACCCTTTAGAAACATATTTTGAAATAAACAAATTTTGCCATTCCTCCACCACATGGCACTTCCTGGTGTGGTGAAGTTGGTGGTGGGGCCACATGAAATGGTGCCACAGGTTAGTCTAGGGAGTTTGTGTCCATGAAGTGGATTGGTTTAGTGCTGTAATCATCTCATTATTTGCTAGCACATCTCAATGTACTTTTGGAGATGCAATGCCAGCCAACTAATAGAGTTTTTCAGTGTGGGTAGGTTTCAGGCAGCTAGTAAAAATCCTACATGATTTACTAAGAACTACATCCACTTGTTTGGCATGTGCTGATTTATACCATATGGCACCAGCATATTCTGCTGAGAAGGAGCACAGGGACAAAGCTGTTGTTCTTACTGTTTCTGGCTGTGCATCCCAATCTGAACTAGCCAATTTCTTAGGTATGTCATATATGGTGGCAACTTTCTGTTTGATTTTTAGACAATATTTTTTGTATTTCAGGTTCAGTCCAGAGTGACCCCCAAATACTTTGAAGTAGGACAGTGTTCTAAAATCTTTACTTGGTTTCATAGTAGCAATTACTTTAATCTTCCATCATATTTTTGGAATTTGTTTGCAGTTATTAAATAGTTGAAGGAGCCATTCCACAGCGTTTCCCCCATAATGTTTAATTTGCTCTTTCTGGATTATCATGGATTCCTGTTCCTTTTTCTATTCCTACAATTTATTATGGTTTCCTCTAGTTCTGCCAGAATTAAGGCAATAAATTCATTGGATTCATTCTGAATATCCCTTTGCTGTTTTATTTTTATTAACTATTGGTTGGTCTTTCCTGCCAAGAACAGTTGGTATGCATTTTGGTTTGGAGTTATATCTGTCTACAATGTCCTTTAGTTTGGATCATTGATCAATCGTTTTCAGTAGCTTCAGAATTTCCTGGCTGCTTCTTGTTCATCTCTGATAAAGTGCCTATCCAGTGACACTTTGTTTTTTTCAAGAGTCAAAATTGAATTTCTGTCAGCTCTTATTGTATGTTCATCAAAAGGACTTACTTTGAAGTGAAATATAAGTGTGTGCTTTTGGAGTGAGACCTGAGGTGTAGCTGGTCAAGCATCCTTTTGGGGATGAAGGTGCCAAAACTTTCCAAAATGGAAGGTATAAATTGATCAGAATTCTCTGGCTGAGGGGCAATTTGAAGCACAATTGTATTTAGCATTGTTGCAACTTTTCCCAGTTGGCTTTTTTGAAATTATAACTTCAGTGGAATGGTATGTATTATGGTTAGATCTGGCATAGAATAGGTCTGTGCTGAGTGTTATGAATCGAATCACCCATACTTATAATGCACTATTGAGCTAAACGTTCAATAACAAAAATTAGAAGTGGATTGTAGCCTTTCTGCCACCTCCCAATGTTACAATGTTTTACAAACTGAGTAGTTTAAGACACATTGAATGGGATTCTGCCTATTTTATAACAACTTCACCATTTTCATTATTATTGTGTTCATAGCTCCAATACTGTATTAGTATACATGCAGTTCAACTGCCATGATTCCTATGTTGTTTGCTTCAGTATACTGTAGTCTGCTGAGTGGTCTATAACACTGGATTTTACAAAAATGGCAATTTTATATTGTTTGTGAAACCTCACAGCAAATAGACACATCCCACAGACTTTTGGTCAAACAGTTCCTCTGTGATAAAGGACATCACATTTCTGTTTGCAACAAAGTGGAGCCAAGATGAAGAAATAGCCTCTATATTAATAGAAATTATTGTCATTTACGGTTCTAAGAAGGACAATTTGGTCATTTTGCTCATCAGCAAGTTTACAGTATACTTCTGAAATAACTCACCTATGTCTTGGTGGGTCTGAAGGGACTGGGAAAAGAAATTTTAGATAGTGAATTTGGACCAGGAAGAGTGAAAACATTCAAATGCTGTGATGATTTTAACACAAATTAGTTTTCCTTTCATTAAAAAGGAAATAATGTACAGATTGGAAGATCAAGTTCCTTTTCTAACTTTGAGTAAATAGGCTCAAAGGGTTCTGTGAAAAGGAAGTATGCAACGATTAGATGACACAACAGTTAGTCTTTACTTTGGTGGAACCCAGAGTATCAATGTGTCAAGACTCAGTTATGGAAGATGTCCTCCTAACTATTCTGAAAAACAACTTCCTGACCTATATAAACAGGAAGGAGAGAGAAAAAGCAGGATAATTCAGTCAATAAATTCAGCAGACAAGCAAAAGTGAATCTGTTCAGCAAGTTGCATAATTTATATTCTACAGACAGTCCTGCAACGTGAACAATCAATATAGTAGTTGGTCCCAAATAATCTGATGGCGTCTATTGTTTTCTCCTTTAGATGGATGGATATGGATGCTTAATCTTATAATACTTAAATACCACGCTTTAACATACCAATAGCCCTTGATTTTTACTTAGGATATACTGTACCATATAATAAGTCCGTCATTTGCATTATATGGTGAAGATAAATATATGAAATAAATTTCTACTCACTTCAGAAAATCTTGCACCAAATCTGTTACTCTTATTATGATATTTGTGAGAAACTTTGCTTTTGTGTGCAGGATTTTAGTAGAATGGTTGCCAGTGGTTACATTAATTCTGTTTCCAATGGACTTCCCTGGTGAAACCTGGCCAAGGTTTTTTGTTTGTTCTGAATTTTTAACATAGAAAATTAAGTAGCATTCTTTCTTCTTGATTGATTTATAATTTCTATTCTGAATGCTTGTGGTATTGGACATACATTTGTATTCATTCTAAAGCTTCAGAATTTTTCAAATGAAGGAAGAAAAATGGAAGAGCATGCATATAAATACAATTCTCTCTTCTTTTTACAGTATCATATTACGTATCTCCAATTCTTCTTGAATTTATACAGGCATTTTTATATTATTAATGATACTCTGTAGAGTAACAAATTCTCTTTGTTTCTGCTTTTCCCTAGACCTCAGTGTGATATGGAAAGCTGGACCCAAACATAATTTTTTTACTGTGGTATAAACTTGTAATGTGGGCTCCATCCCTGGCTCTAAACCATAATTCCATCCCCTATATAACATCTCATGAATCATGAAAAGTGTATGTTTATTCTGAATGAAATCCCATGTTCTACTCTGCAGTTTACCATGCTCTGACTCTCTTCTCTCTTTTCTGTTCACCATGACAGTGAGTGTGAACGATAGCTCTGCAAAGCTTGCTAATTGCTTTTAGCATTTTGTTTTGTTTGCTTGTAGTTACTGCATAATGTGAACTGGATTGTAGAACTAGTTCATATACTTCTAGGAATTGGAATTGTTTCTTTTAGTTCAGGGGTGCCCAAACATTTTGGGCCGTGGGCCGATCATGTGGTTCAGGGAGCCGGTCACTAAGGCCTGGGGGCTGGGTGCGGCCCCCAACGCCAATTCATCTGGCCGGCAAAGCCTTCATCGTTCCTGGAAGCGGAAATAAAATGCACCCATACAGGCGCATTTTACTTCCACTTCCAGGAGTGATGAGGGCTTCGTGGGCCGGATGAATTGGCATTGAGGGCCGCACCTGGCCCCCGGGCCTTAGTTTGGGCACCACTGTTTTAGTTCCTTTTATTTTAAACTTTGTTTTATTATCTGTACATTTCTAGCTACCTGTTTCTTATTCATGACCAGGCATGACAGCATCAGGTTTGTGTTTGCTCATGCATAGTACAGTTTGCTTACATATTTTATCCTGTATTGCAGGGGATCACAATGTTTTCCCACCATGGGCTGGACTCACCTCCAACACATAGCTGAGTGGGCCAGAGGTGTGGTTCCTCCTGCTGCTTCCGGTGCTTCCGGTGTCTGCAGTGATGGTAGCATGGCATTTTTTCATGCTTTTGCAGCCTCCACTGCTTCCCATGGTGGTGGGAGAGTGTGCGGAGCATTTTTGATCCATTTTTGTAATTTTCTGCCACATTTCCACTGTGTTTTTAGACCAAAAACACTGGTTTCTGCAACAGCAACATTTTGGTAGGGTTTTTTGGAGGGCTGCTTTTGTAGCCTCTGCTGCTTCCGATGGTGGCAGGAGGGTGTGTGGAGCATTTTCACTCCATTTTTGTAATTTCTTGCTGACCCAGAAGTGCCAAAAATGCAGCGAAAAATTGCAAAAATGGTGCAAAAATGCTCTGCACACCCTCCTGAAGCCATGGGAAGTGGTTTAGGCTGCAAAAACAGCTGAAAATGCCATGCTACCACTGCAAAAAACAGAAGTGCCAAAATGCCACGTTTTTGGCACTTCCACAGGTGGTGTGGAGTTTCCGGTGGTGGTGTAGTTCCCACCATCAGCCAGATTAATTGGCACCACAGGCCAGATTAGGCCTGTGGGCTGTAGGTTGCAAATGCCTGCTGTATTGACTCCCACTATCTTTGAGATTAATGCCCCTTGCACTCTTATCTCCGACTAGCTGCCTTTTCCTTGTACCTTTTGCACAAGGAACTCTAAACCTGCTGCTCTCTCTGCCCAAGACAAAGACCTACAATGGGAACTCTTTGTTCATGATAGTATTTATTAAGGACTGCAGACTTAATTGCTGCTTTAACTAACTGCTGTAAATGAAGGGAGGATATCACCTGGGGAAGTTCCCCCCCCCCCCGAAAAGAGAGTGATATAATAATTTGAAAAATTGAGAAAATAATAAATTGAAATATGATTGTGGATAGATTATTTCAATTATTTTCACCTTTGGTATATTTTATATACAGTATTTTAATTGTTGATATATATTTTTTCAAAAAGAGAGGTTCTAAGAAATTTAATAATAATGTCAGGTGTTTTTTGAATTGCATGGTCTGTTACCCAATAGGGGAGAGATGGAGAGGCCAGAATTAAATGTAAGGTTGTTAAGCTAACAACCCAGTTCCTATTCCTATGGCCCCTGGCAATGGAAGTGCTATGAAACCAGATATCCATAAATATATAATGATGTATTCATTTATTACCTATCATTGCCCACAATCATATAGAAGATGACATATTTTTCTTTTTTAAAAAAATCAGAATGTTCAGGTAACAAGAAAACAAGAAATGAAGAAAGGGGGAGGATGGGAGCAATAAATTATGACTGCGAACATGGTTTTAAGTTTCATTTCAGCTGAGTTTGAGAAGTAAAGGGTTAAGACAAAGGCCTAATTTCTGAATCAAACAGCTTTAATTCTCAGTACCAAGCAGAAATCAGACCCTTTGAGTTAGGCTTACTTTAAATGTTAGTTCTGTTATCAGCTATGGCTTCCTAAATATTGGGTTTCCCATTAACAAAAAGCCTTTGGCTGATAACTTCAAATAGCCCCAAAGCACATAGACTCTTCTGCTGCAAAGAGTCACTGTTGTTCTTACGCAGAGGTTGACTGATAGTTCTGAACAGAGATTCTTCCCAAAAGGGAATTAGATACACCATCTGAAGGCAATAAATACTGCAGAATTAACCTGATCACTATTGAATTATTGTTGCAGAACTCAGCTGTTGCATTGGGTCATGGCTTGTTCATACTATTATATTTATATTTCAGGATTATTGTAGCACAGGCCTCATGTAATCCTCTCTCCACTTGCCATCATCATCACCTGAAGATGTTCAAATTGGTATTTTAGATTGGTATCCTATAATATACTTCAACTACCGTATATAATCAAATATGAACCGACTCGAATATAAGCCGAGGTGCCCAATTTTGACCTAAAACCCCAAGAAAATAGATTGACCTGAATATAAGCCGAGAGTGGGAAATGCATCCGCTGCTAGTGAGTTTCAAATCAAAATACCTGTACATGAAAATATGGTATAATTAATTAAATTGTTGGCACATCTCAATCTGACGTGGTCTTGGGATCCTCGTGGTCATTGACCTGATTATAAGCCATTTTCCCTTTTTTGGGCTCATTTTGGGACTAAAAAGCTAGGCTTATACTCAAGTATATACAGTAAATGTCCAGTCCCAAAAGAATGAACTTTGGTAAAAAAAAAAAATTGCTAAACACTGCTGACTAGGAAGGTAATTTTCAGGGTTTTTTTTAATACAAATCCCAGAATCCACCAGCAATCCTCCCAGCTAGAATTTTTGGCTGTGTATATCCAAAAATCAGGGGAGTTACAGTGTTCATAATTGTTCCTTGACAAGTCCTCCTCTGGAATAAGAATAGTTTCCTGAAAAAGAAGGACATGACTGAAAGTGGATAAATTCCATGGCAGCCACAAGACATTAGGGGAGTAGGCTTTTTTGAAAACATTTATAGATTCTAATAAGCAGAGAGACTACCAATCATTTCATTCATTCATTCATTCATTTATTTGATTTATATACCGCCCTACTCGGTACAACCGACTCAGGGCGGTTTACAGAGACAATACATAAAGGCAATCAAAAAATAACATAGTTCAGGTTATATAACATAATACAATAAATAAACGATACAATACAGCAGTGTAATTAAAAAACCACACTGCGAAATCAAGTTACAAAATACAGTGTAATGAAACAAAACCACACTGTAACATAAGATACAAAATATTCCAATTACATATATATTACATGACAGAAAATAACACGGTAATCACAATCTCGTAAGCAATAATCCTAAAACAAAAAGTTCTTAAAAATTAATTAAATTAATATACAGTCAACGAGCCACAGGTGTTGCTACTGGCGGCGGCGCAAAGGTCCAGCCACCGCCGCGGCTTTTGAGCCCTGCCGGGCAGGGTGGTGCCTCCAGGCCAGGTGGTCGAGCCCGGGGCCGAGCGGAGAGGCGGCCTCGCTCCCGCCCCAGTGTCTCTGATGGCGGCGGCGCAAAGGTCCAGCCGCGGCGGCGGCTTTTAAGCCCTGCCGGGCAGGGTGGTGCCTCCGGGCCAGGTGGTTGAGCCCGGGGCCGAGTGAAGAGGCGCCCTCGCTCCCGCCGCAGGTGTCTCTGATGGCGGCGGCGCAATCACCTTGCGACTCCTATTGAGCATAGAAACTCCTACCCATGTCCTTCTTCACACAAATGGCATTCATTGTAGAGGAAGACTTGCGCACCTTATGAGAAGTAGGATTTTTTTGGCCACAGCTGCCAGAATTCAGGCTGGAGGAATTATGTGACATGTAGTCAAAAAATCTGAAAAAATGCCATCATCTATTCTATTTCATATCCCAAAATTCCAAGGGAGGCACCTGTGTACCCTTAATGGACAGTTTGATAGGAAAATAATTCTCTGAACCAAGAAAGTTTGAAAGCCAGATACTTACAAAGCGTAGCACGGGACAAAAAAAATGAGTTAGGAACATCTGATTTTGTCAGCAGTCTTTCTGATTTCATGTTCATTCTTTGGACATAACAGTAGAGTGGTACCTCATACAATGATTTTCATCCATTCCACGGGACTCATTGTTGTACGAAACAATTGCTATATGATGCATGCATCATATAGTGATTTTCCCTATGGAATGCATTGTACAACAATTTTTTTTTTGCTAAGTGGTTTTCCCCATTGAAAAATTGTAATTTTTCCCCCATAGGGCAAATTGTTATGCGGGATGCCATTTCCACTCCAAAACCTAATTGTTATGCGATTTTGTTGCTATATGGGACGATTGTTGTATGAGGTTCCACTGTATATTAAAAGATGAAGTGGTTGCACAGGTCAGGATAGGGGTCCACGCAAACCAATCCCCAGGTGCTAGCAGTTGGAAACATCTGGACAGTTTAGCCCTATTCAGTGGCTATAATTTCAGTAAACTCATCACTTGTAGCAGAGACTGCTGTATCATCTCCTCCATCGCCATCATCTGTCTCCCTCCTACATGCAGGGAGTGAGTTGGACTCCTAAAATATCAGGGTTCCACAGCTGACATGAAGAGTGTCCACAGAGAGCAAAACTCTCTGTCTTTGAAATCATTGTTCCAAACATGTCGGATGGCAGCAAAACTGTGAATGCAAATGGCCATGTATTTGTGAAGAGTTTACCCAAGAAAGAGTTCCCACACAGGGTTCTACATGTGTTGAAAAAAGTGCCAAGTGTCTGTTCCTAACTACCCTCAGATGTAGTGATCTGCATGTGAGATTTTAACAGGAGTCTTGACAAGAAGCCAGAACCTGAATAAGAGAAGTGACATGTCACATGGAGAATTAGATCTCTCTTTCCATGCAAAGAATCTCCACAGCTTTCCAAATAAAAAGACATCCAAAAGTGAAAATCATACAGAAAAGGATGAGTAGCCTTCCTAGATATGTATGTTAATTAAAATAATTTGTGTGGCACTCTTGCAAAAGGAGCTGATTCCCTTCCAGTTTACAAAACTCATTCAACCTAATCTTTTGTAGACTTTATTTTCAGTGTCTCAGATACTGGATTAAAATGGAGTCCTAGGCTCAAGTATCCAAGAACCTAAAGGAAGTTGCTCACTCTTTCTTCTGGATATAGTTGGAGTAGGCAAAATGTAGCCCTCCAGTGGTCAGGCAGTAACTCCCAGCAGTTTTCACCAGTAAAGGGAATGCTTGGGAACTGCACTCCAATATGACTTAGAACTGCACACTTTGTTCTTTCCTAGTCTGGGGGTGTACCTTTGAAAACTGTGCTGGGCACAATAGTGGTTGTGCTATGCCTTTCTTATGAGTTTTATGCTTGTCTTATGACATTCCCATTGATTTCTGGCTGGCTGGTAATGGCTATTTCTTAGGATCAAAGCTCACTGCAGATGGTGATTGCAGCCATGAAATAAAAAGGTGACTGATTCTTGGGAGACAAGCTATAAGAAACCTGGGGAGCATAGTGAAAAGCAGAGACATCAAATTGCAAACAAAAATTCGTATAGTCAAAGCAATGGTATTCCCTGTGGCAATGTGTGGTTGTGAGAGCTGGACCATTAGAAAAGCTGAACGCAGAAGAATAGATGCCTTTGAGATGTGGTGTTGGAGGAGAGTTTTGAGAGTCCCCTGGACAGTGAGGAGAACAAATAGGTCAATCTTAGAAGAAATCATCCCTGACTGCTCCTTAGAAGGTCAAATAGTAAAGATGAAGCTAAAGTACTTTGGACACCAAATGAGAAGAGAAGACTCACTAGAGAAAGCCTTGATGCTTGGAAAGGTTGAGGGCAAAAGAAGAAGGGGACAGACAAAAATGAGATAGCTAGATGGTATTGTGGACACAATGGGCACAGAGCTGAGCGAGTTGAGGGGGATGGTGGAGGACAGGAGTGCCTGGCGGACAGTGGCCCATGGGGTCACAAAGGGTCGGAATCGACTGTGCGACTGAACAACAAAAAAGTATTGGGTTTACTACCACCACCACCCCCGGCGATCCCCTCCAGATGGCTGCTACCGGTTCGGGCGAACTGTTCCGAACTGGTAGCAACCCACCACTGCGTAGTTCCCTTCAATTGCTAATATTGTGATTAAAAATTACATCAGCAGTGGTTCAGGGAAGAGTCTGGAGAAGACTCTCATTAACTAATATTCATTCTCCAGAATTTGAATACAGTAATGGGTCTTTTCCTTTTCCTTTCTGTTTTATACAACATCCTGTATACAGCTTAATGGATAAGCTCAAGAGCTCGAAGGATGTAGTGGGTAGAGTGACAGGCTAGGACTCAGGAGATATGTGTTCAGATCCCTGCTTCACCATGAAAAATCATTGGGAGGATAGCAATGGTAGAACCACTTGCTTGCCTTGAAAACTCTGTTTGGGTTGCAGGACGTCAGGAGTGGTTTGATGGCACATAACAAAACAATGTGTAAATTCACTGTCAGGATAAGCTCAGAACCCTAGTGTCTGCCTTGAAGGTGCCACCTGCTTTTGTTTTGTTTTTAAAATAATGAGAAATTAAATCAGTCTTCATATGCTCTCTGAATTTTCACAGAAACAATTATTTTTGTGGTGTGCTGTTTCTGCACAGGAGAAATTGAACCATTGGTTTAGGAAAAGTTGTTTTGTAACAGATGGTGGTCACAAGTCCCCTAGCTGCAGGTCAGCTGCAGGACATAGTAGCCATGGGCTACAACTCTATGTAGAGATTAGCCCCCCAAAAGACACATAATCATTGCAGTCTCAAATGGTGTTACAGCTCAGTCTAGGAAACCAGCTCCACTTCCACTGGCTGAAGCCTTTTGCCTAATTTAGCAGCATTGATTCTGGTAGCAATGTGTGCTCTTCAGTGTTGTTGCTCCTAGCTGGAGTTCATAGCTGGATAGTGGAAGTATAGTATCCTGAGGCTAAAGGGCAGAAGGCTCCCTCTTGTGCTGAGGCTTCTCAGGAAGTTGAATAGTCCAGGATCTATACTAAAACAAAGTGTATTTCTCACTATCAATTTCCACAGTATCCTTTGTTTCCTCCCTTCTGAAACAGTCAACCCTGAGATCAGAACAGCAACATGCAACTTGCTGTGCCATGGTTCTGCTGCTGTATTTGTAGTCAGAGGGAACACCGTTGTAATGTTTGTCATTTTTGATGATGTACAGATCTGCATAGTACAGTGTCTTCCTGTGAAGAGGTCTTGTTGCCTTTTCCTTTATTTGCTAAATTGACAAGTGCAGATGAAATAAAAAAAAGGAAAACATGTTGTTTGGTTGATGACTGACTGATTGCTAAGCATTCACTTGCTAATGTCTGTCTTCTTTGATTGCTAAGCTTGGTGTTTGGCTTGAAACCTGAATTTGTATGTAGCATTTTTCAGATATGGGGTGTGATTTCATCTGGTGGCACTGTGGCTTGTTTTTTACACAGTGAAGACAAATCTGCCTCCCCATAAGTAAATGTGTGCTTTGAACTGGAGAATTATAATTGTAATATGGAACTTCCCTGGGAGGAAGAAGAGATTACTGTATGTCCTATAATTCACAGTGGCCCCATTCTAGTATCACTGACAATAAGAGTTTACAAGACCATACTCCTCTTTCCCCATAAACTATATGGTTCTTTTCACTTTCTCAAGAAAAACAAAAGTTCCCATTAAAGAAGATTAACATTAAAGAAGATTAACAATGAACCAGATGCAGAGTTACAAAATGAGGGATACTTGGCTCCATAATACATTATTGGCTACATTAACAGAAGTCTAGTCTCCAAAACCCATGAGGTACTAGTCCCCCTCTATTAAGTACTAGTTAAACCACATCTAGAATACTGTGTCCAATTCTGGGCACTGCATTTTAAGAAATATGCAAACAACTAGAGCAGGTACAGAAAAGAGCAACAACGATGATCAGATGACTGGAAACCAAGCCATATGAGGAAAGACTGAAGAAACTGGGCATGATTGGCCTTGAGAAAAACAGAGTGAGAGGAGATATGATAGCACTCTTTAAATACTTGAAAGGTAATCATAAAGGGGAAGGGAATTATCTGTTCTCAATAATCCCAGAGTGCAGGATGCATAATAATGGGCTCAAACTAAAGGAAGTCAGCTATTGGCAAAATCAGTGGCGTGCTGGGGTATCTGGCAATTGGGTAATGTCCCATTATTATTCTTTTTTATTATAATTGTAAATATATTTGTAATATTTTTTTAAAAAAAAATAAGTACTAAGCGGGAATCAAACTCTTTACCTTTTTGGCATAGTCAAAAACACTTACCACTTATCCACTAATTATTTCTCTTTAAACCTGATTTTATAAAGCAATTATAATCTCTCTGGTTAAGATAGAGTTCTCTTATAAGATTACCGAAAGCAGTTCTGTTGATAGCATAGTCACCATGACTTACATGTTGCAATTTTGCCTTGTAAGCAGGAGGTTGTCAGTTCGAATCCCCAGTTGTTGTTGTTCAGTAGCACAGTTAATTCTGACCCTCTACGACCCCATGGACCACTGTCCGCTAAGCACTTCTGTCCTCCACCATCCTCCTCAACTCGCTCAGCTTTGAGCCCATTGTGTCTACAATACCATCTAGCCATCTCATTTTTGGCCGCCCCCTTCTTCTTTTGCCCTCCATCCTTCCCAGCATCAAGGCTTTCTCAAGCGAATCCTCTCTTCTCATTTGATGTCCAAAGTACTTCAGCTTCAACTTTACTATTTGACCTTCTCGGGAGAAGTCAGGGTTGATTTCTTCTAAGATTGACCTATTTGTTCTCCTCGCTATCCAGGGGACTCTCAAAACTCTCCTCCAACACCACATCTCAAAGGCATCTATTCTTCTGCACTCAGCTTTCCTAATGGTCCAGCTCTCACAACCACACATTGCCACAAGGAATACCATTGCTTTGACTATGCGAATTTTTGTTTGCAATGTGATGTCTCTACTTTTTACTATGCTCCCCAGGTTTCTCATCGCTTGCCTCCCAAGAATCAGTCGCCTTTTTATTTCATGGCTGCAATCACCATCTGCAGTGAGCTTTGATCCTAAGAAAGTAAAATCTGTCACTGCTTCTACTTCTTCTCCATCTATTTTCCAGGGACTGACAGGGCCTGTTGCCATGATCTTGGTTTTCTTTATATTGAGTCTCAAGCCAGCTTTTCCACTCTCTTCTTTCAACCTAATCAGGAGCTTTTTTAGGTCCTCCTCACTTTCTGCCATTAGGGTGGTATCATCTGCATGTCTGAAATTGTTAATGTTTCTCCCAGCAATTTTGATCCCAATTTGTGATTCCTCCATCCCTGAATTGTGCATTGTGTGCTCTTTGTATAAGTTGAATAAGCAGGATGACAAAATGCAGCCTTGTCTTACTCCTTTTCCTATTCCAAACCACTCAGTCATTCCATATTCAGTCCTAACTGTTGCTTCTTGATTCATGTACAGATTTCTCATGAGGCATATAAGGTGTTCTGGTATTCCCATCTCTTTAATTACCAGCACCCTTTTAGGGCAGCCAGCACGCCCCTGGGCTGACTATCAGGAAAACCTTCTTAACAGTTAGAGCAGTACAAAAGTGGAAACAACTGCCTGGAGAGGTAGTGAGAACTCCAACACTGGAAGCATTCAAACAAGAATTGGACCACCTTCTGCCAGCTCTGCTTTGATTAGGATTCCTACATTGAGCAGGGAGGTTGGACTCAATTGCCTAAAACATCCCTTCCAACTCAATGATTCTTTGATTAGGCAAAGAGGGAAACAGCCCTGGACACTGATCACTGGTAATCCAGTTGGATCCCTTTCTGCCTTTGGAGAACTACCCAACTATCATCCCTAGAAGTGTTTTATCTTAACTGTCCTGCCATTGTGCCAAGAATTTTTTTTTTAACATGAACACTAAAATGTTCCAAGAAACTGAATCCTGTGTCTTTCTGGAATTGTTTTGTTGCTGATGAAATTGCATCTGCACAGACAACAAAGCTATTTTGAAAGGGAAGATTTTCTGCTTGTTCTGGAAGACACACATGCTTCTGAAAGCTTTTGACATGTTGATACTGCAGAGTCAATACATCTGCATCGATTTTGAATGACCAAAGCAAAATAAATAAATAAATAAAATGCTTTGGCACAAGGCTGTGAAACAGATTTGAATGGTGTTATCAAAAATGACTACAAGGAGGTAAGTCATCTGAGAATCCTGCAATCCAGTTAGAACATCCTGACTTGAGTAGCTTTCAGAAAGGCAGAGTTAACGGCTTTCCCAATGAACAAAACCCAGCATGCTGGCACTTTGTGTTCTAATCTTAACCACCAAAGCATTCTCACTTCACAAAATGTTGCTTTCAACTTTGGTCTTATATAAGAGATTACTTCCCTGAAATAATTGCGTGCTCTGAAGATTGAGCGATATCATGCTACTAATCTAGCTTGGTGTGTTTGTTTGTGTGCATGGTTTTTTGCTTACTTTTAATTTGATTCTCTCTCTCAAGTTGATGTCTTTTTACAATTAAGATTACCAGAAATAAATACACTGGGTGTTAGGGTAGCCTTTTTAACCTGTAATAAACTAATGGGGGGGGGGGCTATGCAATAGATTCAGAATCCACCGTCAAACTTCCTAGAAAGCTGGGAATATAGAGTTACATCATGAATGCTGAATTAATCCAATGTTTAAGGGGCATTCCAACATGTGCTTCAGTGACATGGTGTCCTGTATGATGAGATAGGACAACGATAGTCTGCTAGCAGTGGTGGGTTGTCAAAATTCCCACTACCCCACCATGACATCCTGGACCTCGTGGGTGGAGCAAAATAAATAAATAAATAAAAATGTCTGCATGTGTCAAACCTCCGTTTGATGCATGCACAGTTTTTTTTAGTGTGCATGCATCAAACCTCTATTTGATGCATGCACACTAAAAATTAGAACTGTGCATGTGTCAAACAGAGGTTTGACACATGTGCAGTTCTGGGCAGCCATTTTGGCTGCCCAGAAATACATTTTTGGAGGGGGCCGGAGAGGCGACTGAACCAGTCACCCGGGGGTTTACCACCACCATGGCAACCCCTCCTGATGGGCTGCTACCGGTTTGGGCAAACCTGTCCGAACCGGTAACATCCCATCACTGCCTGCTAGGCATTCTAATGTTAGCATTTGTTTCATTGTTTGTAGTTGACTGTGGTGGTCCTTGACATGATGGCGATCAGCAGTGATCTCTGGTATGGGGGAAATGGTTGTTAAGTACACAAATGTGACTTGTTTTTCATGTGAAATGTTAAAGAGTTTAAAGTACGACACACTGGGATGTATTAGGCTCAATCATACATCCTTATCAATTCAGGCCTTTCTCTAATAACATAGCCGGGTGGCTAATGGCTTATCAGTTTGGAGGCAAAAAAATATAGGTCCCCAAATTTAGGTTGTTCATGTATCTTCTTAAATTAAAAGAAATATATCAACCTAACTTCTAGAAAAATAGAAACATGGTACTAAGAGTACAACCGTTGAGTAACTTATCTCATTTACTGGAGAGGGAACATAAAAGATTCTCCCTATACTCCAAAGATCAGAGCTTTTCATTTGACGCCTACTTTTTGTTGATGTCAGGGAGAGAAAAAATTGCCTGCCCCATTTTTTTTTATAGATAAATCTTCCGTCTGTGTCTTGGAAAGGGGACAGTAGAAGTCAGTCTGTGTCAGTCTGGCTGTTGAAGATACCAGCTGATGCCAATGAGAGAACTGTTCCGATTGAGCCATTCACAGTTTATACCATTTTGGAAGTGAGCATTAAAGATGGGGAATTTATACTAGAGTCTCTTTGGCAGGAAAAAAAGCATACTTAAAAGTGGGAAATAAGGAAGATGACATTATGAGATTAAAAGAAGCTCCCCATCTCACACTATACACCATCTTCCCCAGCTACCTAGCAGTAAAGATCTTGGGGTCAGATTGGCAGCTGGCTCTGTCCCTAAATCTGTGACCACTGTATAGCACAGTAGGAAGAGGTTTTAAAATGATGAGAAAGGGAAGAGAGATGGTGTACCGTCTGCATGCCCCAGGTAGTGCTGTAAGACTCCTGTTTCAATTTGTGTGAAGGCATAAACTTAATTGTTAGCAGTAAAGGACTAGAAACGTCATCTATATTTTACTGCACACCCCTCACATTCTTTGGGAGAGGGGTTTAGCCTCCTATTACTGTCTTCCAGCACAAGACTAACAACTTAAGAATAGATATATCACTTTCTCCTTCTTGATTAACTTCCCATATGGCAGTCTAGGTAAAGGTAAAAATCTCCCTTGTTCGAAAGCCAGTCACATCCAACTGTAGAGTGCAATTTCATCTCCATTTACAGCCAAAGAGCCAGTGCTGTCTGTGTCTGTCTGCAGATGCTTCTGTGATTATGTGACAGGCATGACTAGCCACTGAAGTGCACGGAACACAGTTACCTTTCCCACTGAAGTAACACCTATTTATCTACTCGCAATTTCTTGCTTTCAAACTGCTAGGTTGGCAGGAGCTGGGTCAGACAATGGGAACTCACTCCATCACGTAGCATTTGGGTCTTGAACTGCTGACCTTCCGGTCATCAAGTTCAGCATCTCAACCACTAGACCACTGCAGTCCTATATAGCAATCTACTTGTTTTCATTTATATCCCATCCCATTTCAAAGTCTTTAAGTAGCTCATGGCAAATGTAGTCGATCCTCCATTACTCATGCCAGCTATCAAACAACTGAGTTCAATAAAAAGGCCTTAGCATACTTGCATCTCTTCTATAATTTTATGAAAACTTAATGTGAGTTCTTTAAAATGCACACAAGTATGGACAAATACTTTCCAAAATGACTTGTTCCCAGTTAACATTTCTGAGTATTTTAAGTGTGGCAATTAGCTGTCAGGAAGTGGAATTTTCCATATGAGAAAACTATTTAAATGTGATACGATATGTTATATGATATTTTTATATTAGCCAAGAAGAGTCACAGAAATAAAATCCACAAAAATTAGTAGAGGTCCTTCAGACTCTTGATCACAGACTATTAAACATTCTGCCATAACAGTGCTAGATGAATTTGAAAACTTAATTCCCTTTGTAATTTAAAAAAAACCCTCTTTATTTATAAAACATCCCTGGCAATTTTGAGATGTTTGTGTGAGCGACCTATTTCCAGTGAAATAGGTGTCTGTTTTTGACATACAAGTTGTACCTTGCTTAAAGAGCATAATGCATTCCACAGGATTGTTCTTTAAGCGAATTTTCTCTTTAAGTGAAACACCATCAGGGGCGTAGCTACCGCCGTATCTGCCGTATCAATTATACGGGGGCCCTGGTCCATGCGTAAGCAAAAATTAATAAAAACTTCCCAATTTTTTTTATTTCACAAATGACAAAAGTCAAAAAAAGCAATTTCTTTTTTTTCCGCGTAAAGCGTGCGTTCAAAAGTTGGCAACACCCTACATTGGTTATCGCGGGCTGCGGGATTTCCCCATTTAAGTCATTTACTTCAACGGGGGAATCCCACAATAATAGATGTACATACGATACGATGATAAACCACGGACGGAGAGCAGTGTTTATTGATAGATAATTATGATGAATAAATATTTCTTTTAATTTTATGCAAATTTTTTTCTTTTGTGAGAAATCTTTGCCCTTCCTAAGGGCCCCCAAACAAATTTTTATACGGGGCCCCGCCAAGGCACGCTACACTTCTGAACACCATTGCAAGTGACCAATTGTGACTTGGGGGGGTTGCGAACCCCAATTTATTTGTTAAGCGAGTTTTTGGTTGGTTGTAGTTGTTAAGCGAGGCGACCATTCAGACAAAATTCTGCTCTTTAAGCAAGTTACTCTTTAAGTGAGGCGCTCTTTATGCGAGGTTTGACTGTAGTTGTTATTTACCCAGACACCTGCATAAAGGGTATCATAGCACATACCGGAGCAGAAAATGAGAACTTGCAGCATTCCAGATGTTGTTGGTCTCTGATCCCTTTCAGTTCCACAAAGCAGGGCCGGTTGTCAAAGATGATGGGGTCTGAAGGCTGGAAAAACTTGGAAGAGGCACAGATTCCCCACCTCTGCTTAGATGGGCCATTTTTCATATTTAGAGACCAACATGTAAACAGTTCTGCAGGATTGGGGGGGGGGGACTCCCCAGGCTGAAGGGAGAGGCTGTTAAAGCTTGCTAGAGAATTCTCTCTCAATCCCCCCCCCCAACAAAAATCTGTGTATTTTCTGTGTATTTGTGTGTGTGTGTGCGCGTGCGTGTGTGTGAGTGTGTGTGTGTGTGAGAGAGAGAGAGAGAGAGAACAACCGGTCTTTTCCAGAGGTTGATTGTATGCTATATTCTGCTGTTTTGAAAGTACTGCACACACAAGCATCCCAGAGGTCCTGCACACCCCATGCCTGTCATTATGACAGTAATTTTGTACTAATAAGAAACAGTAGGGTGTTCCAAATGAGCTACCATGTGTTGTCTTTTAGTCTTTACCTTTACTAGTCTTCTCCCGCCATCTAGTGGCTCAGAGGTAAAGCTGGATTATATTTGCAATGGGCTATTACAGCCTTGTGCTCTTGCTATCCTATTAGCTATCCTATTAGCATATCTCATTGGCTCCCCGAGTTATTCATTTTTAAATGAAATGACAAGAATGCAGCCTGTGACTGATTTATGATAACAGTGTTTTAAATCTCATGCAGCAGGCATGGTAGCAAAACTGATGCTTAATGATTAATCAGCCGCCCTTACTGCTGTGATCTGATCTTTCCCCAGAGAACATAAGCAGAAGACAGTGTTTGAAATTTATTGCCTTAATTCTGTAACAGACATCTATTGGATGTTGATAGAGATTTCCTATTAAGAGATGTTCGTTCCAGACATTAAACTGTGTGTGTGTGTGTGTTCATCTGAAGGAAAAGGGGGTATGGATTAAGTATTTGCTGATGGGTTGGACGTGATGTAGCCTGCATGTAGGAAAGTGTTTTTTTAAAACACAGAAGGCCAGGAGAGGAGAACCCTTCTGGTACTGACATTTTCCTCCAACAGATAATCTTCTTGTTGTTTTTCTCCTAGTGTGTTGCTCTTTCTGTTACTTTTATTATATATTTTTGGACAACAGCTCCCCCCCCCCCCGGATCCATTTTGAAGGCACTGTATGTCTTCTCATCTGTGACACAAGGCAGTTACATTTTGTGAGATGTATTTTCTGCTCTGAAAGAGAATTGAGTGTTCTTGTAAATGTTAACATTTTAACATATAAACTAAAAGGACCTCAGGCAGCACTAAATATGGCCAACTGTTTCTAGACTTGGCAATTCTTTCACTGGCTCAGTCAAAAGACGCTAGTGACGAATTTGTTAACATTAGACATTCGCCTATTTGCAAATGACAGAAGCCTACATTCCAACTCGATTTCCACATTTTTGGGTTGATAAATGTAGGTTTCTGCCTGTCTAGAAACTGTGGTTGATTTTTATTGTTCTGATTGTTGTTTATAACCATTTATATAATTTACATCTTCCTTGTGGCTGGCAAAGTCTTCAGAGCACTTCAGGAAGCAAAATCAATAAGCTATCTAAAATCTAGCTGATAATAATTATCATTAAAATAAACAACATTAAGAGCCTAATGAAAATACAGCAATCTGCAAAGATCCATCTGTGGAGGCCTTCCTGAAAGAAATCTTAGAGGAAGTATAGTCCTAGAGATGGCATGCTACTATTTCACTGGGTTTTGCACAGATTTTCCCTATTTTGCGCACCAACTGGTCTGGCAAACATGTTTCGTGGGGGTGGAAGGTGGTGTTAAATAAACCCCTAGCAATTATAGAACCAGGCATTTAAGGCAAAATATGCAGTTGCTATTGGGGCCAATTGTTTTGCAAGAAGAAACAAAGTTTTCCATGTGGATGGCCAAAGAGTTAATCCATCCACAATTTAAAAAGAATCTTTTGTTGTTGTTCAGTCGCACAGTCGATTCCGACCCTTTGTGACCCCATGGACCACTGTCTGCCAGGCACTTCTGTCCTCCACCATCCTCCTCAACTCGCTCACCTTTGTGCCCATTGTGTCTACCATACCATCTAGCCATCTCATTTTGGGCCGCCCCCTTCTTCTTTTGCCCTCCAGCTTTCCCAGCATCAAGGCTTTCTCAAGTGAATCCTCTCTTCTCATTTGATGTCCAAAGTACTTTAGCTTCATCTTTACTATTTGACCTTCTATGGAGCAATCAGGGTTGATTTCTTCTAAGATTGACCTAAAGCTATGCAAACAGATGGGTAAATGCTACTGCCTGGAAATAATGCATAGGAAGCAGGTAATCCAGGACAGTGATTGCTAACTAGGGGGTTATAGCAGTTGTGCTCCACTATAAGGAACTTTTTCAAGCTATATAAAGGAAAAGGTCACCCTTGCTCAAAAGCCAGTCATATCCGACTCTAGGGTTCAGTGCTCATTTCTGTTTCATAGCCGAAGGGCCAGCGCTATCTGCATCTGCAAACATTTCTGTGGTAATGTGGCAGGCATGACTAGACACTGGGGCACACAGAATGCTGTTTACCTTCCCACTGAAGTGGTACCTATTTATCTACTTGCAATTTCTTGCTTTCAAACTGCTAGGTTGGCAGGAGCTGGGGCAAAGACGAGAACTCATTTCCTGCATTGATGAAGGATCAAACTCATTGGTTCTTGTGTCTCTATAGTTTTTAGTTTCTATAGAGTTGTGATTTGATGGCCTTCTGGAAACTTCAGTTCTGTTTAATATTCTACAGGATTCTGGAAGTTCTGCTGTGAATTTAGGCAAGTGCTGCTTTAAGGAAAGGTAAAAATTGAGAAAGGGAGAATAATAATGAAAATTAAGAGGGAGTGTACTGTAGCGATTGCCATGGAAACTCAATAAGGAGTGTCACTGATTAAACCACTCCTTAAATATTTCCCATACCTTGGAAATCCTACTAGGATCACCATGGATTGGAACAGACTTGAGGACATATTACATATGGTAGGAATTATCAGAAGCCTCTGTTTTATTCTTGTTGCTGAGTTTATACTGTTGTATATATTAAATGTCTTGAAAGAGTTTCAGACAATAAATAAATGATAATGGTGAGGAACTAATTCTATATATATATATATATATATATATATATATATATATATATATATATATATATATATATATATATATATATATATATATATATATTTGCCTCAGGAATATGATATACTGTAGTTTGTTGAACTGCTTATTCAGAGCTATATCCTATTACATTAAATGGGTAGATGCAACGTCTCTGTATATATTCATAACAAATTAATATACAGTTGTACCTCGCTTAAAGAGCATAATGCGTTCCACAGGATTGCTCTTTAAGCGAGTTTGGTCTTTAAGCGAAACACCATTGTAAGTGACCAATTGTGGGCGGGATTGCGAACCCCGATTTATTTGTTAAGCAAGTTTTTGATTGGTTTTATTTATTAAGTGAAGTGAACATTCAGAGAAAATTCTGCTCTTTAAGCGAGTTGCTCTTTATGCGAGGCACTCTTTATGTGAGGTTTGACTGTATTTGCACTTACTAAGAAGAGAAAGAGGCAAACTTACTTCCTTAGACCATAACATCCAAGAATCCTGCAGCCAACAATAGTTAGTTACTCTTCTAGCTAAGGGATTCTGGATGTTGTCGTCCAAAAGCAAGTTTTCAAGATCTGCTGTAAACTTGATTCCACTCTACTATTACATAGCAGTAAAACAAAGCAGCAGATAATACAGGTGGAAGTTTAGGAACAAGGTTCCACATTGAACAGGCACTTCCTTTTGTGTCTGTATTCTCTGATATGTATGTGTGCACACACGTGTGTGTAAAATGGGAAATGTCAGAGAAGGTCAGCCAGGACATCTTGTAGATAAAATATTTGATAAATATCTCTGAGTAAAATGACACCTTGAGTTTTCCTCCAATGTTTGCAATTTAAACTTGTTTTCTGTAAATCAAATGGCAGTGTATGACTTGCAAGGAATTCCTATGTTTTCTCATTAATATTTAGAGAAGTGTTTCCCAACCTTTTGTTTTTGGACTTCAATTCCCAGAAGCTGTATAAGGGCCAGAGTGAGACCAGAATATGGATTCTCCTGAGAAAGAAAGGGAGGCTGGGATCCATGCTGCAAAAGGGGGGGGGGAATATGTGGCCTCTGGAGATAGGCCTGGGCTTACACTATCCCTTTGCCAGGGAGATAATAATAATAATTTCGTGACAGAGATTACTCTGGGCTGTAAGGATTTTTTTCTGGAGAAACTCCACTCAGGGAACAACTAAATGAGGCTCCTTTCATGTCCCCGTGCAGCTCTTGGGTATCGAAACCCGACCTTCCAGTCTCTAAGCTCAACATCTTAACCACTAAGTCACCAGGGGATCAATCCTTTCCCATAGAAATGGGGCCTTCAGCCTTAACCATCCAGATGCCATTCCTTGATCCACCCAGCACTTCTGACTACCACTGCAATCCTGAGGGGGTGGGGAGTGAGACTATGGGGAGGAGAGATACATTAGACAGGGTCCTCCCTTTATTTCCATCTTGGACTACTGATTGGTTTCCATCAATGGAGTGACAGCTGAAAAAGTTTTCCGAGTGAAGGAAAAGATATACAGTAATACCTCATATAACATTAGTATCGAATAACACGAAAATCGCATAACATCAAGGAATCTGGGGGGAAGAATTGCATCAGATAACATTAAGATCCTATGGGATGCTTCAGATAACAACCGCGAAAGCCTGTGTGGTTACAATGTATCTCTATGGATCCCATAGAGGATCAGATAACACGAAAAATCATATAACACGAAGACTTGTGGAACCAGGTTTTAGTGTTATATGAGGTTTTACTGTATACTATACAGTATGCTGCAATGCTTTGCAAGTTAGTTAGTTCTCTGTTTGGATGCAGCAGGTAATCGTGTAGCAATGGGCTAATTGAGCTTAAGGAAACCCTTCTTGGCTACCAAGTTAGATAGGCTTTCTTATTTTTCTCTGCTCTGACTGATATTGTTCCTATTTGCTGTTGTAACCATCTGTTTTTGCTGATCCTGAAGTCTGTACCTGCCTTGAACAAGTAGAAGAAATGAAATGACTGGAGTGTTTCATTTTACTTTTGCTACCTTCTTAACAGGCCAGGCTCAGGCTTTGATCTGTGAGTGGGCTAGTTCAAAACCCTGGATTTCTTAGCCTGAGGGCATTCCAGGTGGATTCTAACTCACATGTTGGCAGGTGCACAGCTCAAGAGTAAGGGAAGCTTTACATGGTGGCGTGACTAGAAAATGAAGTCCCACACTTTGTTTGGAACCTCGTAACATCTGTAGGATTGAAGGAGATCTCCCAGCATGTTTACAGTGGGAAGGCCCAAAAGGGGGTTCGCTGTGGCTACCTTCATTGTGGCTACGTGTGCAGGTTCCGCAGGCACTGTCCTTACAAGCCTAAGTCAATTCCTCAAAGCCTTAATCAGCCAAGCTTAGGCTTCGGGGAATTGAAGTCTCCCTGTGGGGCATGGGCCCAACATTGAGAACAACTGCTTTAGAGAGTGCCTTCTTCTTCTTCTTCTTCTTCTTCTTCTTCTTCTTCTTCTTCTTCTTCTTCTTCTTCTTCTTCTTCTTCTTCTTCTTCTTCTTCTTCTTCTTCTTCTTCTTCTTCTTCTTCTTCTTCTTCTTCTTCTTCTTCTTCTTCTTCTTCTTCTTCTTCTTCTTCTTCTTCTTCTTCTTCTTCTTCTTCTTCTTCTTCTTCTTCTTCTTCTTCTTCTTCTTCTTCTTCTTCTTCTTCTTCTTCTTCTTCTTCTTCTTCTTCTTCTTCTTCTTCTTCTTCTTCTTCTTCTTCTTCTTCTTCTTCTTCTTCTTCTTCTTTTGCTGTATATGAAAACTGATGGCAAAAACAAGAGTCATTTCATGAGACTATCGCCAGAAGCCCATGTTTGGGGCAAATGTCATATTTATAAGCACCAGCAGTAGACGTAGCTTGCTTTACAGTCACCCAAATAAGTGGTACTTATTTATCTACCATATATACATGAATATAAGCCGACCCAAATATAACCCGAGGTACCTAATTTTGACCTTGAAACCCAGGAAAATAGATTGACCCAAGTATAAGCCAAGAGTGGGAAATGTAGCAACTGCTAGTGAGTTTCAGTAATTAAAATACAGTAATATTAATTATTTTATTGATTTTTTAGAACTGTACTTGCACCACCCACCAGTGGTGGTGGTGCAGGTAAAGAGGGTGGACAGGTCAATTGCACTGAGGCAGGAAGTGTTGCTCTAGCCTAGCCTCTTGCTTCCCCTCCAAAAAAGAAGCATGGCTTTTTCCTCCATCTTGGGCAGAGCAGAGAGACAAGGGCAGAACGTACCAGTAAGTGAAACCCTTTCTTTTTCCCCACCAGTTTGAAAGGGAGACACAATTGTAATGTAGAGCTTCTTTCTTCATCTGGATGGTATGTAGAATGAGGTGGGCGAGCATCGGGAGGCCACTATGGGCAGCTATGTCTATCCCAACTGAAGTGCACCCGGCGTATAAGACGACCCCCCCCCCAACTTGGAGGCATGTTTTTCAGGGGGGGGAGTCACCTTATACACCAGCAAATACGGTACATACAACAACAACAAAACAAAAACCTAAGTTCCACTGGCAACATATAAGGTAGACAATAAATTGGATTTTAAAAAACTCCAACTGCTAGCTGGCATTAGGGAGGATGTTCTGAAAAGCCTCTTTAAAGAACAAAGTTATTACTTGCTTTTTAAATATGCCCAGGCTTGTCGCAGCTTCATAATCCCACAATGGGGGTGCTGCCACTCTTCACTTCTTCCCATTTGATGCTAAAACCCGCCTTTTGGGTGAGAGCTTGGCCCAAAGACACCATGATGGCTAAGTAGGGGTTGTAACCTGGGCCTCCGAGTCCCAGTTCCAATGTTAACACACTTTTAGTTCTCTTTGATCAGCAGCTACTATATACAACACTGAGCTAATGCTCTGCCCACTCCATCCCACACCAGTATCAATCGCTTGTGGCAGCAGCCTCACCTGATCCAGCAACATTACTCTGAGTTCAGTGGAACCCCGGGTTATGGAATTAATCCATTCCGGGATGTTTTCTGTTAAGCGATTTTTCTGTAACGCAAAGCACAATTTCCCATAGGAATGCAGTGAAAATTTTAAGAAAATTCCTAAGGTTAGAAAATAGCCCCGCAAAAATGTAATTTTTCTGTTCAAAACACAGCGAAAAATTGCAAAGTGCATTTTAGAAAGTTTGGAGCAGAAAAAACAAGGGTTGGGGTTTTGTTTTTGTTTTTGCTTTTTAGTGAGCTTCAGAGCTATTTTTTTTTATTTTCAAGGCATATTTGTCACATTTCCATCAGCACCATCTAGTGGCCAGCCCTGGTAATTGCAGGAGAAGTCCCCGCCTAACAGCTGATCAGGGGCCAGGAGAATTTCCAGCACTTCCTGGTTGCAGGGAGAGCTTCTGCTGGAGCCAAAAAGTGATGAAAATTTTCAAAAATAGAGCAGAAATGTATTTCCACAGAATTTCCTTCCATAAATTGGGTTTTCTGTTACCCAAGGCATCCGTAACCCAGGGTTTTACTGTATCTTAAAGCTCCACTAATGCACCTCTACATCTTATCACTCACAAAGGGGAATGCAGACCAGCTGCCTGATGGGCTTCATGACAACCCGCCTGGGTTCAATGGAAGCCTGACCAGAACTGCAAAAGCAGAAGAGGAGCTGTGAAATCATACTGTACAGGGTTCATGGGTATGCTTACCTTAGTGGGTCAAAATTAGATGTGTAGACAGATGTATTATAACTCAGCATGCCATTTGCTTTTAAAGAACACTCCCTCTCTCTGAAATCCTTCTGTGCTTTATCGTCAAAGACCAGCCACAAAACTGAAATAAAATTTCTGTTTCTGTAAATAATAGATGCTGGGAAAGGAAAGGAAAGCTAGCAGATTGATAAAGTGAATTATCCCATTTTAATTCTGACAGGTACTCATGAAGGGGTTTGAAAAGAAGTCAGGTTTTTCCATGACAACCTGCTTATGGAGATTCCCATGTATTAATATGAGGAGGATCACAACAGTGACAGAAATACTATATTTTATTAACAAAATAAAAGGCTTTGTGAACATTTAATTGTCATAGCTTGAGGCTTTCTGTGTATCCTTGTGTGCATCAAGAGAGAACAGAGAATGCAATGCCCATTTTCCTCCTACTTGCTCCACCTGTATTGATTGGCAAGTGTAGATTTTAGCAAAGATCACTTTGGATTCTAGAAGGGATACAAAGTTGCATATTGGATATGTAGTTAAAAATGTTAAGTTTGATTTGAATGCAACAATTGCATGTAATTGCATAGATAGATTTTTCCCCTCTTGGTAATTGATTGCAGCTCTTTCTTTAAGTTATGAGCCTCGAGTAATGTTCTAATGTGTTAATCTGTGAATAACTCAGTGAGGATTTGACTGGATAGGAGAATTTAGAGCAATCTGGGTTGTGTTTAAAAAGCTCTTGGTTTTGGTGTGGTCTGTTTTATCTTCCACTTGAGCAGTCCTTACATTCATATGGGAGACATTTTTTCTCCTGCCCTAAGGATCCAGACAGTTTGTCAGATCGCTCCAATTTCCCCCTTTTGAATTATCGATGCCCCTCCCCAACCCCTTTCTCTCCCTTCTTTATTGTAATTACCATTCTGCAGGCCACAACAATTCCCTTTTTAAAAAATTAATTTAGTAAGTGACATAGCACTACAGCAATATGTCAGCGTAGCATGGATACTCCCTTATACCTGAAATGGTCCTGCATCAATTTAGAGGAATATTTTTAAATGCAGTTTTTAGAAAAGAAAAATAGGGGAAGGGGTTTTTTCCCCCTGCCATCTCTTCTACTACTACAACCCACTGCATAGGTCACAGGGTTGTCACCAAAAGAGAATGCCACCCACAGCTCTATTTGTGAGTTAGTTAAGCAACAGAGCCTACAGAAAGTGATAATCCATAATATTTCCTAACATACCAAATAAACTGCAGCCCTAGTACTGTGCCAGAAAGGAGCAGAACAGCTTGCAAACACAGCAAGATGAATCACTCATACTTAAAACACATATGATCTCCAGAAAATAGAATGACCCAAACCACACCAAACGTGAACCAAATAGCGAGCTTTATGCTCTTCTTATCAACCCTTGAGTTAGGGTATGTCTGCAGAGCCAAAAAGGAGGAGGCCGTTTATCCGCTGTGACTCCTGGGAGAAGAGCCTGGTTATGTAACCTTGGGCAAACTAAACAGCCCCAGAGAAAGTGAAGGGTAAATCACTTCTGAGTATTTTCTACCTTAAAAAACCCTGTAAGGAATCACCATAAATCAAAATCAACTTGATGTCACACAATTATAAAATATTAACTTGCAGAGTAGCTCACGTTCTGTTCAGAGCTTAAGAAGTCTAAGGGTGAAGGCAAATTACACACAAGCCACATTTGAGGAGTTTAGTTTTCATGTTTTGGAGCTATCATTTTTAAAAAAAACACACAAGTGCACACTTTCATTTATTATTGGAGATTACTGAAATGGCACGAATGTTTATGCTGCTTTACAGAGTGCAGGACATGTAATAATGGGCTCAAACTAAAGTAGCCAGATACAGGCTGACTATCAGGAGAAACAGGGGCTGCTGTGGCTCAGTGGTTAAGAAGTCTGCCTTGTTAGCTGGAAGGCCTGCAAGTTGGCAGTTCGAGACCTGTGTACTACTGCATGACAACTTGAGCATCTGTCTCTGTTCCAGCTCCTGCCAACCTAACAGTTTGAAAGCAAGAAATTGCAAGTAGATAAATAGGGACTACTTCAATGGGAAAAGATCTTAGGGACATGAAAGGAGCCTCATTCGAGCATCCCCTGAGTGGAGTTTCTCCAGCAAAATTCCTTTCAATCCAGAATAATTTCTGACACAAAATCATCATCATCATCATCATCATCATCATCATGAATGAGTCTTAACTGTTAGAGCATCTCCCTCAAGAGGTGGTGAGTGCTCCAACACTGGAAGCATTTAATGAAGAATTGGACAACCATCTTTCAGATCTGCTCTGATTCGGATACCTGCAAAGGGGGGGGGGGAGAGCTGCATATGATGGCCCAAACTATGGCCCAGGGGCCATATCCAGCCCCTGATGCCAATTCATCCGGCCCACAAAGCCCTTGTCGCTCCTGGAAGTGGAAGTAAAACGTGCCCGTATGGGCGCGTTTTACTTCCACTTCTGGGAGTGATGAGGGCTTTGTGGGCCGGATGAATTGGCATCAGGGGCTGGATAAGGCCTCCAGGGCACAGTGACTACCCCCCTGAACCACATGACCAACATATGGCCCAAAAGGCTTGGGCACCCCCTGCCTAAAAGACCCATTCCAGCTCAGTAATTCTATAGTCAGAGACTTCTCAGATCAGAGGAAAACAGGGGGTAGAAGTTTGTTGTGCAAAAAGATTAAAGAATAAAGTTTTTAAATTTAGATTTTTAATATTATATCTTGAGAGGGAAAAATGTTTTATTAACTGCAGCATCTTGTCCCTCAAACTAAAAGACGATGGTTTGACCTAGGCGCATGCAATTAACCTGTGGTTTAGTTGGGAATTAGAGCCTGCTTCTTCTAAATACAGAATTGTTATTAAATACAGTTGTACCTCACTTAAAGAGCATAATGTGCTCCACAGGATTGCTCTTTAAGCGAGTTTGTTCTAAGCAATTGCTCTAATGACCAATTGTGGGGGGGATTGCGAACTCCGATTTATTTGTTAAGCGAGTTTTTGGTTGGTTTTATTTGTTAAGCGAACAAACATTCAGAGAAAATTCTGCTCTTTAAGCGAGTTACTCTTTAAGTGAGACGCTCTTTATGCGAGGTTTGACTGTATAGCTATACCCATCTGCTTGGAAAAAAGGAAAGAGGGAGCTTAATTTAAAATGTACATCACAATTCACCTAATGCACAAGTTCTCAACCTTTTAAAGCCAGGGGCTGAGTCACACTCCCACAGACAGCTTCTGGTCCAGACAGCCATTTTGCCCATACTTCACCACATAACACTTCCTAGTGTGGTGGTGGTGGTGGTGGGACCACCTGAAATGGTGCCATGGGCCACATCTGGCCCACAAGCTGCAGGTTGAGAATCCCTGACCTAATGGAACAAATGAAGTGTTTAGAATAATTTTCTTTTTTGATGGTATGGAATATTAGCTACGAATAGTTGTAAGGAAGTACAGAGAAAGCACCTCCTTTCAGTGTGGTGTTTTTTCACCACAATTGGGTGTGCCCTGGTAACGACAACCTTGTATGCCAGCTAATTTTTCTCACAATGGGTCAGCCGAAAGGAATTGCAAAATGATCTCACCAAAATATGCCCTTATTTTGGCAGTTTCACATTTGGCCTAGACACGGAAGAAGAAGAATACAGTAGTTGTAAGGAGTAACCAACCTGCTACCAAATCCCTAAGTATTCAGATCCTCCAGAATTATTGGAGGATAGTTTATGCCTTTTTATAAAAGTTACACTGCATATGACATGGATTCTGTAAACAGAAGTCATGTGCCATAAAAGGAAAGATTATTTGCTCCAATATGAGCTGCCTCGGTCTAAAATAGAAAAATTAGCATGCTTTAGTTTTGTAATTGTTCAAATTGGAGATTGTCTTGGTTTTGTTTTTTTGCATGTTTGACTTCTCAGGCATGTAGCTCTGATAAATTTGCATACATGGAAACATAATGCTATAAAAAGAGGGAAAGCACATTTGGATTAATGTGTGGTCTGCAGGATTTTTAAAAGATTTGTTTATTTGGCTGGTTCCCTGTGGTTTCTTTCCATGAATTTCCACAGAGACAGCACATGATAGGAGAAACTGGTGTGATTCCTTGCATCGCTTAGCTACGAGGAAGGGCTGAGCAGGAGTGGGTAGAAACCACGTCATTGACCTAGTTCCAGTCTTTCAATTACTACAGCAATGAACAAAGATTAGCCACAAATAAGTGATGCCAATTATCTGTACACTCTTGTATTAGATCCTTGTCCAGGAAGGAGTGGCAAACACAGGATGGAATTATTTACACTAGGGTTTTTTCTTGTTTGCTTTTTCTACTCATTTCACTCTAAGCTCATTTAAGGGGCATGCAACTAGATTCTGTTTGATCGCTTATCATGCTTATCAACTTGTAAGTGCTTTTGACTTGTTTGTTGCCTTCTCTCCATTCACTCGAAAGGGGAGGGGGTCACCTTACATTAGTGCTGTTGTTGGCATAAAGCATGTTTCTTGTTATGGATACCATCTCGGATCAGAAGGAGGATTTGAAACAAGCCCACCCCTCCCTTTTCCTATTTCAAACACGCTTGTTTACACGTCTGCTCCATTTTGACTAGTGGGAAAACAACCCAGATGGCCAGTATATAAATAAAATCAATCAATCAATCAATCCCTGGCAGATTCCCCTTGGCATAGCATCACACTGATGTGTACACAGCTGCAGCAATGTCTCTTTCTTTCAGAGGCATAATATGGTTCTGCCAGCAGAGAGGGGGTCCTGTTGTAGCTTGTCAGACAGAGTCCAGAATCCTAGTGGTGGTTGCATAGAGTTAGTGTAATCTGCTGCAAAAAATGCTTCTAGTTTATGGAGTACCAGGGAGCAGTTTGATATGTGCCTGGTCACATGACCAAGATGCAACCTGGCATGTTATCAGTTATCCATTTCCACAAACCTCACACAAACACTCAGAGAATTTCAGTTGAGGTATCATCAAGAACATACTTTAAAGTACAGTTGCAAATATGTAATGCTTTCTTCTGAGTTCCGAAGTTCATATTTAAAGAGAATACTAAAATGGATGTGGCAAAAAATTTGTATCATCATCATCATCATCATCATCATCATCATCATCATCATCATCATCATCAAGAGCTGCATGGACTTCTAGATTAAAATGTTCTAAGAAAGCAATAATATAATTTTTAGATAAATGTAGAGGGACCTCAGATCTAGAACTTATTGGGATACACCAGTGGTTCCCAATTAGTTTTTTCTACGTACCACTTCAAGAAAGACCTCAAACTTGCGTACCCCTTATTTCAGGAATGTTAAATAAAAAATGAAATCAGGTGTATTTTATATTTATTATCATCAAAAGACATTCTAATGACAGAGAACACATGTTTCTTTAATGTGACAAATGTGCACGTTTTTCTTTGCACAACTCTGAAAAATCTGTTTGCATTTTGATCAGCTTCAATCTCAAGTCGTCTTCGAGTTGAAGTCTGTGACAATGTTTAGTTTTTAAGTTTGTCATTGCAGAAAATCTGCTCTCGCAAAGGTATGTCATGCAAAATGGCAGTAAATGTTTTATTGCTACTTTGCTGACACGATAAACGTCTTTAAGACCAGCCCAAAAATTAACCAGTGATTGCTCCGCAAAACAACTTTTGAGTCTACTGTTGCATGAGATGTCTATTAATTCCTCTTGATCAGAGATGGATAGGTGATCGGTGGGACAGTTTCCAAAGGGGTTGTTTACCCAGTTCCATTGTGACGATATTTCTGGGAAATAAGTGCGTAATGCGGTCGACAAATTTTGCAAGTGGCATTTTATGGCTGATTTTACATCTTCATTCACTGATGAAGAAGTAGTTTCCAAAAAAAAGTTTTAAATTCGGAAATTGATCATATTTACATCTGTCGATCAAAGATGTCCAGAGAGACATTTTTTTGATGGTTGACTCAGCCTTCTTCGGCATAGTGAATATGGTTGTATCCTGGCCTTGAAGCCCCAAATTGGTGTATCCGATACACCAATAATAAGCCCATCCCTACAGGAAGGCTGTATGTCTGCATGCTTGAAGGAGAAGATTGTTCACCTGATCCTGGAAAAAAATCCTTCGCAATTGATGATCTGAATAATTTTAAACCTATGTCCCATTCATGGGCAATGTGATTGAGTGAATGGTGACAGATCAGCTGTAGACACTCTTGGAGGATACCAATGGTGTGGATTTATTTCTGTCAGGATTCGAGCTGTAGCATAGGACTGAGACAGCTCTGGTTGCTGAAAGGGAGAGTGTGATCCTGTTAGTTTTCCTTGATCTCTCAGCAGCCTTCAATACCATCAGGCATGGTATCCTTCTGGACAGACTAGCATGGTTAGGAATTGGTGGGTCAGCTGTGTTCCTTCCTGGCTGGCCGTGTCTATATGCTGCTGCTTGGGAAGGTCTAGTTAACTCCATAAGTCCATCAATACAGAGTCCCTCAGGGGTCAATGATCTCCCCAGAGCTCTTTAACATCTAAATGAAGTTGTTAAGAGAGGTATTCCAGGGTTTTGAGATTTGCTGTCATCAGTACATTGATCAAGCATAACTCTGCCTCTCCTGTACATTATCAGCAGAGGAAGCTGTCCAGACTTTAGACTGCTATCTGGTTGCAATAATGAACTGAACAAGGGCTAATAAGTTGAAGTTGAATCCCAACAATCAGAGATCTTGTTGTTGGATGACCCCATTGACAGATTGGGTACTAATCATCCTTGTTTTGACAAGGTCATCATACTCGCCCTGAATGACTAGGTGTGGGATCGGGCCATGATTCTGGACCCAGCTTTCTCATTAGAGAAGCAATATCTGCCATGGTTACATTTGTCTTTGTCCACCTTAGGCAGATCTCACAGTTGTTTCTTTTCCTTGACATGAGGTCTGATGACATTGGTCCATGCTTGGGGTTTTATATATATACCTGTTTGTTTCATTTATATCCTGCCAGAGTTAGTGACAAAGCGTAACATTATACATAATATTATACAACAAACGCAATATTATAATAGCAGTAAAATATATCAATCACTAATTTAAAAATAAATAAACCCATAACTATAATAATAAGCAGACTCATACAATAATCACCAGTTTAAAACCCTACCCAAATCAAACAATGCTAAGAGAAATTCAGAAAATGAATCTCTAAATAAATATGTTTTTACTATTCTCTTAAAAACCTGGAGGGATGATGCCTGACGGATCTCCATTGGGAGACTATCCTAGATGAAATGTGCTACCACTGAGAAGATGCCACCAAGTATTGCTTCTTTTGGCCTCTGGGGATAGCTACCTTCAATTGCATCATCTGAGAGGATCTCATCAGACAGAAGATATTCTTCTGCAAGAATTGCTCTGTGTTATAACAAAGTCCCATGGAATGCAGCAGGTAACCAGTGCAGGCCTGTCAGAACCAGGAATATATGGTCATATTTATGTGTGGATCAGTCTAGCAGAGGCACTTTGTACCCTCTTCCTTAAAATGGCCAACCAGGCTATTGGCATAAAATGGCCATGTTGTTTAGTCGCATAGTGGATTCCGACCCCTTGCGATTCCATGGACCATCTCACGCCAGGCACCCCTATCCTCCACCATCCTCCTCAACCCACACAACTCTGTGCTCACTGCATCAACAATACCATCCAGCCATCTCATTCTCTCCTGCCCCCTTCTTCTTTTCCCCTCTACCTTTCCCAGAATCAAGGCCTTCTCAAGTGAGCCCTCTCTTCTCATTTGATGTCTAAAGTACTTTAACTTCATCTTCACTATTTGTCCTTTCAAGGAGCAATCAGGGTTGATTTGATTGATTGACTTGATTGATTTATTAGACTTGTATGCCGCCCATATTGGCTACGCGACTCAGGGCAGCTAACAACAATCACAATGCAATCTAACCACAATAAATCTAATAATTGCACTATTACAGAATACAGTAAAATCAAACAATATCATATCATCATCACAAATCATAGTATCAAAAAGCATTATAAAAGATTTGAAAAGTCCCACAGCAACAACACAAGTCTCCATTCGAACAGCTGTGGCACCCCAACCAAAACCACCAGTGGGAGGGCTGAGGAGGATGCAGCAGTGTTTTCGGCCTCCCATGCCCATGGGGCCCCTTTATCCTCCTGGTCGGTGGGAGGGCTAGGGAGGGCGGGGTGGCACAACGCTGTTTTTGGCCTCCCATGGCCATGAGGGCCCTTTATCCTCCTGGCTGTTCTCACTGTCCAGGGGACTCTCAAAACTCTCCTCCAACACCACATCTCTAAGACATCTATTCTTCTGCATTCAGCTTTCCTAATGGTCCAGTTTTCACAACCATACATTACAACCAGGAATACCATTGCTTTGACTATGAGAACTTTTGTTTGCAACGTGATGTCCCTACTTTTAACTATGTTCCCCAGGTTTCTCATAGCTTGTCTCCTAAGAATCAGTCCCCTTTTTATTTCATGACTGCAATCACCATCTGCAGTGATCTTGCATCCTAAGAAGGTAAAGTCTGTCACTGCTTCTACTTCTTTCCCATCTATTTTCCAGTAGGTGATAGGGTCTGTTGCCATTATCTTGGTTTTCTTGATGCTGAGTCTCAAGCCAACTTTTGCACTCTCTTCTTTCAAACTAAGCAGAATTTTCTTTAGGTCTTCTTCACTTTCTGCAATTAGGGTAGTATCATCTGCATATCTTAAATTGTTGATGCTTCTCCCAGCAATTTTAATTCCAACTTGTGATTCATCCAGCCATCATGTGCTCTGTGTATAAGTTAAATAAGCAGAGTGACAAAATGTAGCCTTGTCCTTTTCCTATTCCAAACCACTCCATTATTCTGTATCCTGTCCTAACTGTTGCTCCTTGACTCATGTACAAATTTCTCATGAGACATATAAGGCGTTCTGGTATTCCCATCTCCTTAATTACCTGCCATATTTTGTTATGGTCCACACAGCCAAAGGCCTTGGTGTAGTCAATGAAACAGAAATAGACTTGTTTCTGGAATTCCTTTGATTTCTCCATAATTCAGCGTATGTTTGCAATTTGGTCTCTAGTTCCCCTACCTCTTTGGAACCCAGCCTGCATTTCTGGTAATTCTCTATCCATGCACAGCTGAAGCTTTTCCTGTAGTATCTTGAGCATGACCTTGCTAATGTGTAGGATGAGCACGATTGTTTGATAATTTGAACATTCTTTGGCCTTGCCCTTTTTTTTTGGAATTGGAATGTATACTGATCTTTTCCAAACCTGAATCTCCCAGGGGAGGCCACAGATAAAGAGAGAGAGAGAGAAGACAACACACTTCCTCCCACTTTCTAAATAACAAAAACCTAAGCAAATTAAAATGTGCAAACTAATAAAAAAAATTGATTACAGCAATGCTATCTAGGTGAGACTTCTGTTGAAGATGGTTCAGAAGCTACAGCAGATATAAAATGTGATGGCCATGTTGAGGGTGGCTGGCCAAATGTTTGACCACTTCTCTCCAATCCTGGTCTATCTGTGTTTGTTGTTTATGTGTCCAATTTGGGGTTCTGGTGCTAACATAGAAAGCCCCACATGGTTTGGGATCTTTGTTGTTGTTATTTACACTTATATCCCGCCCCACTAGGGGGGGAAATCATCCCTACTCAGGGCAGCTAACATCATAAAACCAGTCATAAAGTTAAAAATTGCACACAATGAAACTCCCATCAATAAACTTGATTATTTACTCATTAATTACCTGGGAAAGCATCTTCTCTAAATAAATTCAACCCAAGCCTTCTGGTTCTCCCATGTACTAAGGCGAACCTTGGCACTCCAGATGTTCTTGAGCTTCAATTCCCAGAAGTCCTGATCAGCAGGAGTGCTGACTTGGGCTTCTAGTAATTGAAGTCGAAAAACACCTGGAGTGCCAAGGTTTTCCATCACTGCACTAGGGCTGAGGGAGGCCTGGAAGGCAGCAACAAGGAACTGGGTTTTCTTGATGTTGGTCCCAATGATCTGGAATGTCATCCAGCACATCTTTGCCTGGCCCTCTGCCTCCAGGAGATCAGGAAATCTTTTAAAAGAGGTGTTTCATGTTAGTTTGCTTTCCTCTGCTCAACATTCATAATATCTGGGTGTATGTGACCCAGTTTTATTGTGTATATTGTATTTTGTGTGATGCTGTTGATATACTAACTCAGGGATTCTCAACCTATGGCCCAGGGGCTGGATGCAGACCACAACACCATTTCATGTAGCCCACCACCACCTCCGCCACACCAGGAAGTGCCATGTGTGGCAGGCAGGGCAAAATGGCTGTCCAGCCCCTGAAGCTGTCTGAGGGAGCGTGACCCGGCCCTCAGCTTGAAAAGGTTGAGAACCTCTGTTCTAACTGTTGTATTTTAATTTTATTTTTTACCTATTTTATTATGTGTATTCACTGACCGGAATGGTCTTTTGGCCAGAAGGATAGTAAATAATTTAATTATAATAAATGTCATACCCTAAGATAGCAAAGTCACTCTTAATGGGAGCAAAAAGTATGTTTTAAATTTTATTTGTTTGTTTTTACAACTAATTTTTGAGTTGTCTTTCAAGCAGATTTCAATATAGAAATGTAAAGTTCAGTTGCAACAAATTATAAAACAATGTTTAAGGTAAACACTGTAAGATTAAGTCAGCTATGTGACTTAAAATATGTCATACAGTTCAGTGATGTAGAAAGAGCAGTAAACAGGTTGAAATCAAAAGGAGAAAGAGGAGTTCTACTTATTGGAGACAATGTCCAACCTGACCTTTCTTTGCTACCGCTCAGCCTTGCCTTGCCTAGTCTCTGGCTGTCAATTCCATGGGAGTTGCTGAAAGCTTGCATGAAGGTGACACAGGAACATTGCCTAAGTGACTCTAAGGCTTTGGAATAGAAGCCTTCTATAAAACTTCCATAGGTATTGTAGCTGCTTAGTGGTTAAGACGCTGAACTTGATGGCTGGAAGGTCAGCAGGTCAGCAGTTCGACACTCGGGCACTGCATGACAGAGGAGCTCCTGTCTCTGTCCCAGCTCCTGCCAACCTAGCAGTTCAAAAGCAAGAAATTACAAGTAGATAAATAGGGACTACTTCAGTGGGACGATAAACAGCGTTCCGTACACTCCAGTGCCTAGTCATGCCTCCATCATGTCCACAGAAACATCTGCAGACGTAGACAGCACTGGCTTTTTGACTATAAACAGAGATGAGTACTGAACTCTAGAGTCGGATACAACTGGCTTTCAAGCAAGGGCAACCTTTACCTTTCCCTATAGGACTTTTGTTTCCAAGAGCCATCCTGTAAGGCAAAGTGATGGTAGTTCAACACCTAGACTCCATATGGCAATAAAGTTGTAGTATGTGTTCTCTCTTTCGGTTCAAGTAGAAGGTATCTCAAAGTATCTATAGCTGCTGCCTGAATCTCCAGGGAAGCAGGGAATGGGAAGTCACGACTCATTGTTGTCGTCCCCGGGTCATCCCCATCAAATATTCATTCTGTCTCTTGCAAGCTTTTGCACCATGTTTATCTCTCTTGGAGAGAAAACATCAGTGCAGAATTTTACAGTGAAGATTACAATATGGTTATTTATATATTAAAACAGGCCCATCACTAATCTGTTCTGCTCCCACCTTGCTTGAAATAAGCATATTAAAATGCTTAATATGAAACCATTCATCCTTTTGGACCTTTGCAGACTTTCACACAGAGAAAGGGTTCTTTTTGTCTTTAAAAAAAAGAACTAAATCAGACAGCAATAATGTTTTAATACTATCTTTTATAGTACACACTTATCTTTTCAGAGCCTTAAAAAAGGTTAAGTAACAGCTCTCACGTGTGTACAGTTTATTTTCAAATTCTTCAGCTGGCTGTACATCATATTTTCTTTCCTTCCTCAAATCCATTGTCATCCTTATGCATCCATTGTAGGGAGCTTCCAAAGAGGATACAAAAGAATCTTGTTTTGGCTTATTTACTCCTACTATTCAGGGAAAGGAATTATAGGATTTGTATTCCCAACACTGAAGACATTTCTACAGAACTGGGAATTGTACTTTTTTTGTACTATAACTTCTAGAATTCCATTGGGTGTGCTAACTTGGAAAGTCTAGGACAGTGGTGCCCAAACTAAAGCCCGGGGGCTGGGTACGGCCCCTGACACCAATTCATCCGGCCCATGAAGCCCTCATTGCTCCTAGAAGTGGAAGTAAAAAAGTGCCCGTACAGGAGCATTTTACTTCCGCTTCCAGGAGCAACGAGGGCTTCGCGAGCTGGATGATTTGGCATCGGGGGACACACCAGGCCCCCAGGCCTTAGTGACTGGCTCCCTGAATCACGTGACCGGCTCCCTGAACCACATGATTGGCCCACAGCCCAAAAAGTTTGGGCACCCCTGGTCTAGGAGCTGTAACCCAAAATAAAAACTGAACTCTAAATTTCTGTGAATAATTAGACTACATAGAATATGCCATTACTATATGAAAAAATATATCAAGCAATTGACCATTTGCTGGGTAACTTTTGTATTAAACATCAAAACTGTGCAAATAACTGTTAATTCTGCTCTAACTTGGATGCCTTAATGGTACAGGTCCTGTGGATGTAACTTTGGCCATTGCTTGTCCCATTATAATTGGGATGCAGACAGGAGTTGTGGACAGGTGAAATCAGCAGGTTCACCCCAGTTCGCCAGAACCAGTAGCAGAAATTCTGGCAGGCCCTGCCCATCCATGTTTTAAAATAATGGAGGCAGTGGTGGGATGTCAAAAAATTTACTACCCCACCGTGATGTCATCACAGTGTGGGCGGAGCTAACATCATGATGTCATGGGTGGGGCCAAAGAAAAAATACAAAATAATAAAAAATAATAAAAAGCACACACACACACCCCTCAACCCACCCTACCACCCACTGTAGGCGTGCATGCACACCAAGTGCTTGGCGTGCATGCGCAGTGGGGAAACCAGTGAAAAGGTAAGCCCCAAAGGTGGTTCCCCCCCCCAAAAAAAAAAAAAGCTGCTACCAGTTCTCCGGGACGCTGGGAAAAGTTACTACCAGTTCTGGCGAACTGGTGAGAACTTGTTACATCCCATCACTGAATGCAGGGTATTCCCTCTGGCCATACCCACCATACCACACCACAGAGTAGGTATAGGGAAAATTGAATCCACCACTGGGTGAAATCCATCACATTTGTGCTGGATCCTTGCCCTTCCTGGTGTTTAACAGGAGCCAGAAGGGGATTGGCTGTGTGGGTGAGGGGGGAGTGGTGAATGCCTCCCTGTAGCAAGGTGAAGTGCCAGCATGCTTGAAGGTGTTAGTTCTAACTTTTAAGGGCCTAAACGGTTTGGGACCTTCCTAGCTGGTGGAACATCTTCCCCTCAGGACATCAGCCTGTATCTCTCGTTCCTCCCCAATGGCACAGCTCCAGGTGGTGACCCCGAGGTTGGCAAGAAAGTCTGTGACTCAGAGAAGAGTCTTCTCTGTGGCAGCACCAACTTTGTGGAACTCTCTTCCAGATGAGCTGCACAAGGTCCCATCCCTGCCTATATTTTAAAAACTGGTAAAATCATTTCTTTTGAAGAAACTTTTAAGAATATATTGCAGTAAAATCTCCTTGATAGACTGGGTATGAATATAATAAATAAATAAATAATAAAAAGGAGGCAGTCTTCCTTGAATCCCACTTTACTGCACAACTGTCAGCCATTGTCAAATAGTCCATTTGTGGACAAGTTTGTGGTAGTTTCTCAGCTCCAAAGATTCCTGGCTGAAATTGATTCTCTCTAAACTTGTTTCATTCTGGCTTTAGGACCAGTTATTGGGTAGAGATAGCTTTGGTCACCTTGCTGGATGACCAGTGCCGGGAACTAGACAGAGTGTGTGTCCCTGTTGGTTCTGCTGGACTTTTCAACAGTTTTCAATAGTACAGACCAGGGTCCCTCAAACTTGGCTCTCCAAGTATGAGGGACCCTGGTATAGATATTGATATTTTTTCAGGCAATCACAGTGCCACAAATCACAGGTGCATGCCTATGTTGGCAGATGGGCCAGTGATTTTTTGTTGTGGAGAAAGCCCTCTTATGAACTCAAGGGCAAGCATGGCTTGAGCAAATATCCTGGCTCTTATCATCTCAAGACCCCCTTCCCCACACACAAAAATCCACACCAATTGCTGAATCACCAAGATAATTATGTCCTAAGAGAGTTTTGTGATGATTTGCAATTTGTGAGAAAACCTCTGCCTCCACTCCAGACTAGCCATAATTGATGTTGAGATGAGAAGCCTAGAAACAGAAGTACTGTGAAAAGTGAGAATATAAAGTGGTGCACCTCCAAAGGCGGAAGCACTAGTCTGTGTGAAGGCAAGATTTGTCCCATTTTCCAAGCTTCATAATAGAGACTTTTGTGACTGTACAGAGGCAGGCGCAGTAGGTTTCCTCATCCATGACAGCATTCCCCGTGTGTCTCTGCAGTAATGCATAAACTTAATCAGAGTGAATGCGTCTTCTCAGCCATTCTTTACCAAGTGGAGCATAAAGAGATCCAGTTTTTACAACTGTTTGTCACTGGAGCCACAGAGAAAACCTGTGGCTTGAAAACATTCCTTTTATGCTTGTTTCCCAAGCTAGCCATTTTCACTTATTTTTGTTTTTAATGCCAGTTTCTGATGAATCTTTCTTTTTTTTTTAAGGAGTGAGGAAATCTGATAATAGCTTTGCAACACTGTATTCTCTACTATATGACAGCTATGAGTAGTCAGTCAGTGTGAAAATATACCTAGCAGAATTATGCTAAATGAAATGTGGTATGACATCTACTGTGGAAAAAAAATATAAATTATTTAAGGAAAGCGCTGCATAGAAGACTCACTGATCTCAGTACGACACTCGAGGCTACACTATCAGTTTTACAATTCAATCCTATGTATGTCTGCTCTCAAAAGTAAGGTCCATAGAAATGAATGGGACTTACTCTAGCTAAGTCTGTATAGGCTTGAGATGAACTATTCTTTTGTTTTCAACATGCAACAGAAATATTTACTTTTTATAACAACCCAGAATTGTACTAATTAACAAAATGGTTCTTTTCTGTGTACAGTGGAAGCTTGGTTAAGAAACGGCTCGGTTTACATAAAAATCGCATAACGAAAGGAAATCCATAGAAAACAGTGGCTCAGTTTACATAATTTTTTTCAAAATGGTTTAATTGGTTTTCAGTGCATTCCTATGGGAAATTGCATTCAATGCAATCCTATGGGAAAGTTGGTTAAAGTAATTTTCACTGGAAGAAATGTCCCAGAGAACGTATTAATTACGTTAACTGAGGTTCCACTGTATACCCATTTTTTAAAAAAAAATAGTAAAAATCACTGTTTAAAATAATAATAGGTTTTAGTGGCAAATAATACTGATGAGGTTTGAAATCTCATTCCACAGAGCACACAGCATCCTTTGTTTATCAATCTACTGGAATTTAAATGTTATTCCTGGCTTTGCAGCCAAGGTGCTTTTGAAAATGATTTTGGACCATTACTTTTTAAAATGTCCAGAATAAGTTTACTATTCAGCATTGTTTATTCAAGTGTAACCAAAAATAGTTGTGTGCATCTTCTCCTGATATAAACTGTATATTAAATGCTGGCCATTTAAATTGTGAGGAAATATGAGGAAAGCAATCCATTTACTCACGCACACACCCCTGATATTAATGGCTCAAAAAGGATAACTCACTGTCTAGATATGTTTGCCTTTTATTGGATCAGTCTGCAAAATCAACCATGAGCCATAATGCTTTGATCATAATGCTTTGATCAGGATAAGCTTGAGCACTAATGTGGTTACTTATGCACTGCCTCCAAGGAGGAAATGCATTGCCAAAATGGTGGCTAAGAGAAGATTTCCCTAAAATGTATGTACAGTAATTTGTAGAGATGGATACAAGGTTAGAAATAATTGCTGTCACTTAAAAAGAAAGATGATTAATCTCATCACTGGGATGGTTTGGGTTTGAGTAGAAGAGAGAGAATCATTGATTCTGTGGGCCTACTTTAGTCGACACTTACTACAGCATTTCAGCCATTATGTTAATATGTTAGTGAGCTATCTGTGTGATAACTGCTGCTGGACAACTTCAACACCAATACTAATTTGCAATGGTATTTTTGGATTTTCTTTTTAAAATATTTCATCTTGACAACTGTCTTGTGAGAACTCTTTATATGTGCAACCTTCTGGCAAAATAGGGTTACTCTAATGAACAATAATGTGTGCTGAACAATACCAGTGAATAGGGCTAGATGGTATTGTGGACACAATGGGCACGGAGCTAAACAAGTTGAGGGGGATGATAGAGGACAGGAGTGCCTGGCGGACAGTGGTCCATGGGGTCGCAAAGGGTCAGAATCGACTGTGCTACTGAACAACAAAAGAGTAGAACTGGTAGTGCTCACCTAGTGCCAGGATTCTAGATGTGGGTGGGTGAATATTTTTTCAGGATGGGCAACAATGTCATATACATATATATATAAACAACAACCATTTTACTAACCCTTTCATTAAGTTTGAGGTTGCTTGTAACTTGTAATATAATTTAATTTAATTTTTGCACTTGTATGCCACCCACTCAGGAAACCCGACTCAGGGCAGCTCATATAACAGTTAAACAATTTACAGTAAGTACAAAGTAGCACTATATAATAATAATTTTTAAAAACCCCATTAAAACTAACATGTAAGAAGGAGTCTTCCCCAGGATATTCATTTAACTTAACTAGGCAAACAACCAGTGTTCTTTTTCTACAATAATATCACACCCTAAAAGACTAGAGTTATACTGCACTTATTTTCAAAAGAGTAAAAAACACTTTTACATGAAAAACGCACAGCTTGCATTATTGTAATGAAGCAGTCTTAACGATGTGTCCCAGCAGTGGCTAGCAGTATGCATGCTACAGTAGCCTGTGACTGGTATTTTCAAATATTAAAAAAAATTGTAAATGAAAAAGAATTTAAAATCAAGCAAGCATGCACAGACAACAAACCGAGACAGGTAGACAGATGCTTGATTTTTCAAATGTTCCAAGAAACACACTATTTCTGCAGCTTTTCCACAAAAACAGATACCTGACAGTGCAACTCATACTCAAGCGCCACACAACACTCGTTCTTTCCCCTCACTACTTCCAGTCTCTCTCAGACTCTGATTTATGCTGGTCTTTGACTGTAACAATAAATTGATTGATTGAGACTCTGATTTCATTGTGACAGCCTCAAGTCTGAACTCGTTTCTTCTGTGTCTAACTAAGGCCCTGTCTACACTGGCCAGCGTGGTATAGAATGAAGGAACAGCAAAAAGCTCTTTGGCATGATTCAGTGTAGGCCACCAGCAAGCTAAAGCACTTGTTTTTCTGGGAAGAGTCTGGGGAAGCATAATCCCCCACAGATTTGAGAGGTGATCCCTGCAGCACAAACGCATTCATTTAGCAAACTTAAGGGGGGAAATTATATGTCCCCAGCTAAAGTGTTTTCATTTGTTATAGTACTGTAGCTCATCATTTGCTATAGTACGGATAAAAACAACGGAGATTGTTCAATTGCCACTATTGTACAGCAGCTGATGAATTTCTGCATAGTATCAGCAAATTAAACACATCCTTGATTGTCCCGTACCATACGTAAGGGGGGCACTTCTCCTTATTGGCGCCAAACAATCAGGAAAGGGTTTAATTGATCAGCATCATGCAGCAACTTGTCAGCCATAGGACAATATCGGGAGTTTATCCTTATATTTACCCTTTCACACAGTGGTGGGCAGTAACCAGTCTGTATGCCCCCTCCAGGAGGGGGGTGGTAACATTGGGTGGCCTTTGAGCAGGGAGATGGCAAAATTGGGGTCCTTTCAGGTGGGATGGTAGTAAAATTGGGTGGCCTCCTCACCTCCCTGCCCTGCCGAATGTGTTGTGAAATGCTGTTTAGGCCACTTCTAATTCATGGCAACCATATGAACTAACGATTTTCAGACATTCCTATTGTAACGGCCAGGCTCAGGTCTTACATACTAAGCAAGCTGCAACTATACACACTGTAGAAATCATTTTGAGTGAGAAGCAACTTTCATAATCTCACTTGATGTAAGCTCTGTTCTACTGTAAAATCATGCAAATTTGACACCAGTTTTAGATTGTAGTAGGGGGCTTCAACTGGGTGAGAGAGCCCTTCTCTAGAGGGCTTGCTTCTCCAGTGGGTGGCTGGACAGCAATGACTGGGAGTGCAGCAGCAGGGACAACTTTAATAATTGAGAAAGCTTCACCCATCACTGCTGCCACCAGCACGCTCTGAGCCCAACTTCTACTGAGCTGCCCGCCAGACAAGCAAGCCCTGCAGAGAAGGAATAACATCAGAGTTCTTGCCAGCTCCACATGTGGTGAAAATGGAGCTGCTGAAGCTAATCCCCCCAGGGCAAGAACCACATTGCCAGGTGGCCAGTGCAAGGAGGCTTCACAGCTACCTTGGCGCTGTCTAGCTAGCGTTGGCTTTGGTTTTTGTCTCATTAAAAGTAGACATCTGTTAGGGGTAGTCTCATTCTAGTTTGAGGAGAACCTGCAGTAAAAAGCATACTGTGGGTTATCTTCAAAGTGTCATCCAACCCCCAGTACCAACTGGCAGTATGCAGAAACACAAGCAAAGACATTTTTAAATAATTTAAACAAAGTGTTGCATCACTTCAGCAATGATCTCCAAAACAAAACAAAATATTTCCATTCATAGAAGATCAGGGGAAGTGTTTGATTATTAAAAGCATTGGTTTCTGTTTGAATGGAAGGAGCAAGTGAAATGGCACACCACTCCTGTCCCCAAACAGTTTCCTGGGCAAACCAGCAGCAAAAACTGGACATACCCTCAGTTTCACCACACCAGCTTTATCTGAAAGCATCTAAGGTAGCTCTTGGAGAGTAGTTGCAAGAGTGTGGGAGAGGGCTTTCTTAGAAGGGTAGCAAAGTGCCTTGTTTGAAGGGCAGCAAAAATATAATAAATAAGATTCCTGGTGAATGGTTGGGCATAGGGTTTATATTCTTTGTCCCGTTGCACTTTCTCTGAGTGAAAGGGACGACTGGATCAGATCCTCCTCTGAGGTGCAGATAATTCAGTTAATCATACACTTTGCAGAAGCCTCTTCAAATGGCAAGCATTAAGAAGGAGGAAGCAGAAGTTAGAGCAGGTAGAGTAGGTAAGCTGTAAATGGGCTTGAGTGCTCTAGCTCTACTTTTCGTCATCCTTCATTTGGGAAAGCAAATTGGGGCATGATGATAAACATGTTTAATATTAATGAGAGTCATAGAAGAGTTACCCGTCAGAATAAAAAAAGGAGTAGGATGAGAGGGAAACCTTAATTGCTTTTAAATTGGAAAGGCCTCTGATGAATTCAATTTGAATGTTAAAGAAGTGATCTTGTCTTTAAATTCATGGAGCAACAGACAAAGCCCTGGAGGACTGAAGAAGGGCAAACAGAATTATATTTTCAAGAGGAATGAGAAAGTAATCCCAGAGTGCTAAAGACGAGGTAGACATTTGATAGCACCCTTCAAGTGGCAAGATCATAAATCAATTTGTGAGTACCTAGAGAAAAGCACATGCATTCCTTAATAGCATGGCTGATCTAATAGGCTGAGAAACAAAGTCCTAATTTGTCTTGATTTATCTAGCATGAATAAAGGGGTTATTACTGGTTTCAGTAATATCCTTGATGTATTGCCAAAATGTACACATCTTATGAGAGTTTTGGATTACATATCCCAACATTCTTGATATTCATCATACTGGCTGGGGCTAATAAAATATGATGTTCAAAATACCCGGATGGCATAAATTGGAGAAGGCTGTATTCTGTTTATGTATACACAGATTGGCATCTTGGGCTAGACAGAATTACTTCTGGAAAGCAATGTCCAAATTGTTATACATGTGGGGATGGGAGTATGCAAATCCTGGTCTCCTGCCTCTAAACTGTAGAAAGATGTAAGCTGCTGTTTGTCCCATTGTACACCTAAGATTCAGCCTGGCTGGACTACGTACAGTGGTGGGTTCAAAAATGTTTTACTACCACACTGTGAGCGTGGTATGGTGGGTGTGGCTAGGGGGGAAGCCCTGTGTTGCACCCGAATTAGGACCACTTTATTTCAAAACTTGAATGGGCGGGGCCAGCCAGAATTTCTGCTACTGATTATGGCAAACTGGCGCAAACCTGCTGATGCCCACCACTGACTACATACTCCATGCCATGTTAGCCTGAAGAAGTAGTCTTGAATTACGAAAGCTTGCTAAATTTTGAATTTTTAAAGTGACCTGGAATAGGTATCATCTCTTTCCTGCATTTGTTTGAATTTCTGATGGAGGTCACATGGCTGAATTCTATTTATTTAGGAATTTATTAGTTGGTTTTTCACAGGTGAACTTACTCAAGTCTAGCCTCTGATGTCTTACAGATGTCTAATACTTCAGCACGATGGCCTGATGTTACTAATTAATTTTAATTGCATTGCTGTGGGTTTATGCTCTCCACGTTACCATGAATGAACCAAAGGCTTACAGTTGCTTACCTGTAACTTGTATTCTTCAAATAGCCATTTGTGTATAATTTTCAACTGAGTGGATGGGTGTTACATCCCCTCTCCCAGCTGAAAAGCCCCCTTTCTTTCTTCCTAGCACCAGTACTTGCTTGGTTGCCCTCTCCTGCTTGCTTGCTTGTTTGTTCCTGTCCAAAAAGGGAATGTCAGTACAGTAGGATGCTACAGCTTTTTGTCCTTCCTCTTGTTCCTGTCTGTAGGCTTGGAGGAGGTAAGTGACTATGAATAGAGTATAGGGCAGTTAAGGGTAGCAGCATTGAAAGAGATCAACAGCAGTGGTGGGCATCAGCAGGTTCGCACCAGTTTGCCAGAACCAGTAGCAGAAATTCTGGCTGGTCCCGCCCATCCAAGTTTTGAAATAAAGTAGTCCTAATTCGGGTGCAGCACAGGGCTTTCTCCTGGCCACGCCCACCATACCACACACACAGTGTGGTAGTAAAAAAAAAATTGAGCCCACCACTGATCAGCAGGTGTCCAACAATGCTGATTCCTGATCAGCTTTGCGCTTCTTTCCACTGCTGATGCTTACTCAGACAAGATATCCCAAAAGAACTTGACCTGCCCTTGAAGCAGGCTCAGAGAGGCTCTGAAGAAAAGAGTAGACTCAGCAATAAAGCTGACAACACAAATAGGTAAACATCTATCTTGTTTGGTAGTTAAACATTCAATCAACTATCAGTTTCCATAGCCATCCCAAATAATATGATCACACTGTTTATAAACAATATATATTGTTAATTGCCATACATGTGTCGTACATGTACTTTCCTACTTCCACCACTTGTTCAATCTACTTGTCCAAGGAAATTAAAATAAAGAGGTGGTAGAAGCACAGTCTTCTTGGCTAAGAGGCACACATAAAATATATTGCTTATAATATTCCTGGCCTTCCCAAAACATACAAGTGAAAATGGTATTGATATTGATGAGTGGCCTGAACCTGTTCAGAAATATCCGTTTTAATTTTTAAATTGCTTCTATCTGGTTCAAGGGGAGAGATTAAAGTTGGGGGCAAGGAAGGCCTCACACTGATTTTTGACCCATATAAGGATTTAGGATGCCAGGGAGGGAGGTTTCAAGTTCCATTCTAAAAGTATTCCCAAGATGAAGGATTTAGGCACTCAACCTAATCCTATAACCACTTGTCTGGGAGAAAGTCCATTTGAACTCACTAAGCCTTATTTCTGCCTAGATATATATAGGATTGCACTGTCAGTTTATTTAATATAGAATGACATTATTCCATGGCCTGAAAGAAAAAGTCTTTTCTTTTTAAGTACAGCTTTCCTGGACAACATTGGTCAAAACCTGCCTTCTGGGCAGGAACAAACTGCTATTGACTGGTAGGATAACATTGTAGTGGTTTTTTAAAATGCACATGACAGCCTTTTTCTTTCTTATAAAATGCAGTGAATCAGATGGATTCCACCCTCCCTCAGATCGAGCATTGAGCTATAGTACTGCAGCCAAAACTCTGTTCATGGTCTGAGTTTAGTCCTGATGGGCTTAAGGTTGACTCAGCCTTCCTTCCTTTTGAGGTCGAGAAAATGAGTACCTAGCATGTTGGGGGTAAAATGCTATTACCTTGTAAATCAACTGAAGAATACTCTAAGCACTGTGGGGTGGTATAGACGTTTAATACTGGTTGTTATCATACAAGAACAATTATACAATTGTTTCTCCATCAACCCCCAAGAGAGGTCTTGCTTGCATGACTGATTGCAGACTGGTTGAAAAATCAGGCATTAAATGTACCCTGCGGGAAGACAAAAAACACAAACAAATTCTCTTTTGTAGGTGTTTTTTGTTTTTTGTTTTTTTGTAACAGGATTTTGGCCCAGGTATTCATTAGTAGATTTTTGTCTCCAGGTCTACACCTTTGTCCAGCTGTGTCTTTACCAAGCCAAGAAAGCTAACACATATATCCAACTTGCAAAACTGGAATGGCACCTTAGGTTTGAACTTCTTGCCATTAAAGAAAAACCATGTTAAGATTAAATTTCCCTAATATTTTCCACAGTTACTCATTTTTCAAATGTCAACTCAAAGACATCATCAGCCTGGGAAGTCAGAAACACAATACTGTGCATTGAATCGGATATCACAGCAGGATAATGTCAGGCAACTGAATATTATAGGCTGGGCTCCCACCCGAAAGTGGATGAATGCAAGTGGCTAAAAATACTTCTTAGCGGTGAGGATCTGAAAGTTCTGAACACAGTGGATTTCCTTGGGGAAAATTGACAACTGAAAAGTGTTTTAAGTTTTAAAGCTCAGCTGGAGCAGGATAAATTTCAAAACCCAAGGTTCATGTTTTGGCAGTTGAGACTAACACAAAGCAGAAAGCAAAATCTTCCTAGGAAGAAATAAAACAAGAGAAGGTTTCAGTGCTGCCATCCAGTGGATCTAAAGTTTAGAGAACCACTCAGGATCAACTGTTAACCAGTTGCAACCTGGAAGATTCTTTTCTAACCTTTAGTTCTGTTGTTGTAACGAGAACTGTGGTGGCTTAGTGGTTAAGACACTGAACTTGATGACTGGAAGGTCGGCAGGTCAGCAGTTCAAGACCTGAGTGTTGCATGAGAGTGTGAATTTCTCTCTCTGTCCCTTCTCCTGCCAACCTAGCCAGTTCAAAAGCAAGAAATTGCAAGTAGATAAATAGATTCCACTTTGGTAGGAAGGTAAACAGTGTTCCGTGCACTCCGGTGTCTAATCATGTCTGCCACATGCCCATGGAAATGTCTGCGGATGCAGACAACACTAGCTCTTTGGCTATAAACAGAGATGAGCACTGAACCCTAGAGTAGGATATGACTGGCTTTTGAGCAAGGATGACTTTTACCTTTACATAACAAGAAATCTCCTTGTGGATTTCCGGTTCAGTTTCCCTTCCTTTCTGCCATGGAGTCCCAAGTGGTCCATTTGCCATTGGTCACACTTTCCCATCCCTTCAATCCATGTCCAGAGTTTAACACACTCCAGATCGACCTTGTCAATTTCTCATTAGATTTGCCTATTGAAGATATGTCTGTGAAATGCTGTGAACATAGTAGAAGTGCACTATTGCAGTTAACTGAACTGTAATTTATGACAAGATTTGTCAGGCAGGTTTAGCCTAACCCTCCCCTTCAGGCAAAGTGGAATGACAGATGTCATGAATCTGTGTGTGTTATGTTACCTGTTGGAAGGCAAAGCCGAGTGTGTGTTGTGTTACTTGCTCTGAGGCAACTAGCTGCCTGTCCTGCCATGTGCCAACTTTCTACCAGTACTGATCTAGCATTCCAGTGCCTGCCAATTTGGTTTCCACTTAAGAAGTGAGGTACCACTTTCTCCTTTGTTTCAGAGAGCAAAATGACTTGAGCCAGACTAGCTGAAGCGGATCAAGTACCTCTTTAAATGTCATACATAGACTTATATGAATGTGATTATTATTAATATTTTTTGCTTTGAGTCTTATTTCGGCAGTGAAACATGGTCTTCATTTGTGGCAACGATTCATCTCTGGACCAACTAGGGTTTCTTTTCCTCTGTGCCTAAAATCAGAGAGACATACATTCAAGTGCATCTTCTCTTCTCTTCTGTCTACTTGCAGCCAGACCCTGCAGGCCGAGATATTTCTATTCTTCCTGTTTTGGAGCACTGTGAAAACACTCACATGACCATTTGGCTTGGCATTGTTTATGCTTACAAAGGACTACTCATGGTAAGTTTAAAATGGTAAGTGTAGTTCAGACCCAGAGTGGTATCACAATTAGAGAGTAGTGATTCCCAACTTTGAGTTATCAAATATTAAATGTCCCAGCCAATATGGCCAATGGGGACAGAATTTGGGAGCTGTATTCCAACAACACTTATGGAGTTCATGTTAGAAAGCTACCAATCTGGAGAAATCACTGTAATAATATCTCAGCCCGGGGTAGTCATGACACCATCCCTGCCTTCAGATTACTGGTCAAGGAAGGAAGTGGCCAGTAACTTTGTCAACCTATTATTCTATCGCAATTTGGTTTTTCACGTGTCTTAATCTAGGCATGTACACAAACAGAAACTGGCCAGAAGCCATTGGGGGGGGGGGACACGACAAAATGGGACCCCTTGCCCTTACATTTATTAATTATCTATTGTACACAGATAGTTATACTGTGTCATAATGGTTTGAGATATATGTGTGTGAATTATACTAACACACCATTATATATATATCTCACTCCTGGAAAAAATTATACTAAAGCTTTTGCCATGTCCCATATGCCTGTGGTTGCATACATATTACTCAGTGAACAGTATTAAACACAATAGAACCAGTGAGACGGGAGAATATGTCTTTCAGCTACCCTGCTAATTGTTGAAATATGAAAGTCTACAGCACACCCTACTGTTTTTGGCTTGATTTGTATTGCTCTTACAGTGACACTTTAGTTGTTTCACACACACAGTACTGGCATGAATTTTAAAATAATTATTGCCATAGGCACTTCCCTTCACTTTGATTGCCATTCCATTCTTCTACTCAAAAGATTTTTACTGTGCCATCTACTTCTTAACTCGGTATAGTGTTGTACTGAAAAATACACTTCAAGTAATGCTTGCAGTGGATTTATTTAGCTGTATGTATGTAGGGAATTATGAGGACCACAGTGGCTTAGTGGTTAAGACATTGAGCTTGATGACTGGAAGGCCACCAGTTCAAGACCCAAGTGCTCTGTGACAGAGCGAGCTCTCGTTGTCTGTCCCAGCTCCTACTAACCTAGCCATCCGAAAGCAAGAAATTGCAAGTAGATAACTAGGTGCTGCTTTGGCAGGAAAAGTAGCACCATTCAGTGCACCTCAGTGTCTAGTGACACCTGTCACATTACCAAGGAAACATCTGCAGACACAGACAGTGCTGACTCTTTGTCAGTAAACAGAGATGAGCACCACTCCCTGGGTTTTGAGCAAGGGTAACTTTTACCTATACAGTATAGGGAAATATCTTCTGAGCAGGCAGAGTGCTTGGCTGAGCTCCACTATCCCTGCCCATTGAAAAGGTGAAAAGATACTTTTAAAATCTATATAGGTTTTTGATATCTGTCCTTGATAATTGATAAACAGACCTTTTTTAAAAAAAATAATCACCCACTTTCCATGACCTGGAATTCCAATGTTCTTCCTTGCCTTCTTTTTGTTATGATGGACTGTTGAAAGTTAGCAGTTCCACTTTTCTGCCTCACACTTCAGTTTTCACTGTGACTTCTTCCTGGGTTGGAATCACAAAGCTGCTTTTGCCGTTTGTTTCTTTTGAATGTGGCAAAATAGAGATTGTTTGATCCATTGTGCCTGTTAGTTAACTGTTGTTGTTTCTAACTAAGGACTGTCATGAATATATCTGCATATTTGTATGCACATAGATACATATATTTAAAAAGAGAGGAAAATTCAAAAATAACCTGGAGATTTTTGATGGTGCATGTAGAGGGCCCCCCCCCAGTAGTGGGTTGTCAAATTATTCGCTCCCCCCCGTGATGTCATTATATTGTGGGCGTAGCCAACATCATGACATCATGGGCGGAGCCAAAAATTGTCTGTGCATGCGTCAAACCTCCGTTTGACACATGTGCAGTTCTTTTGTGTGTGTGTGTGCATGTGTAAAACCTCTGGAGGGGGTCTGGAAAGGCAACCGAACCAGTAGCCCGGGGGTTTACCACCACCCCGGCGACCCCTCCTGATGGGGTGCTACCGGTTCAGGCGAACCGGTCTGAACTGGTAACATCCCATCACTGGTCCCCCCCCCCTTTCCAGAGGATGATAAAAAACAAAAAGCACACCAGTGACTTCCTTGCTAGTTTTTTATTTCCCTTATCAACATCAGACTCAGACTGATAACTGACAGGTTGGTACTTGGTGTCATCCACCCAATTCCCCACCACCACTTCATTTAGCAGCTTTGTTTTGATTTATTTATTTTTTAAAGGGTCCACCCATTACCCTGTGTTTATGTTTTTCAGCACTTTCTCCATTCTGTCACCATGCAAACCACCTGATATCTCGGGTAAAAAAAAATCAAACATACTTTTACACCTAGCAAGCCTGAGGTCTGCTAGCTCCTGGGATAGACCAGTCCACTGGCAGCGGAACTACATGGATACAAAAATAAATTTACCAATTTAGAAAAAGAGGAAGCAGCTCAAAATAACTGAGGTGTGACTCGATTCTCTTGGAATTTCACACTTCAGCAGTTTCTTTTTAAGCCCACATGTGTCAGTTCTTGCTTCAGTTTCCCCTTTCTGCACAATTGCTCACAGGTAACGTAAGCAAATGTGGGTTCAGAGGAGGCCTTGGTGCAGTTCTGCAGGTCAGAGAGTCCTGCCTGGCCCTTTGCTTTGAACTCTACTTATCCCAGCCTACAAACGCCTCTGCTTTACATAAGGCACTGCTACCTATGAGAACACCCACTTATTAAATCAATGTACCGTAGAAAGGTACTACTTGGTAATGCAATGACTAACTCTAATGTAACACGGCAGTTCTAACCCACTTTTGTAGAAGAGCTTTTTATAATTTTTTATTGTAACGAACCAACACAAACAACTGTATCCCTCAGTTTCTTTCCTTGTTCCCTCCTGCTTCAGCTGACCACAAGAGCGTTTATAAGTAGGCAGGTATCCCCCACCTATTCCAACCAGTATAGCCAGTGGTTTGAAGGCTTCTGGGAATTATTGACTGAAAAGCAACTTTTCCAACTTCTGAGCATAGGTAATTTTCTGCAAGTACACTTCCAGTTTCCTGGTGTGTGGTGATTCACCTAGTTCACATCTGTGCTACTCCTCACTAATACCTGTAGGTTTCATATCATCAAGTTCAAATCATGTAATTACACACCATACAATGATTGAAAATCTCTTGAATTCAGTACCGTAAGGTGCAATCCAGCCAAGGTGAAGCAACTTTACACCCCACTGACTTCAATGAGAGTACATGTAATTTTGTCTGACTCATGCCGTGTGCTTCCATTTGCTGACATAAACTGCTTAAAGCGCAATACAGTTATAAACAGAACAATTTGTGCCTATTGTGTTAAAATCATTACTTCCTTTTCTTTTTCTGTTTTCAGCTATTTGGTTGTTTCTTGGCTTGGGAGACTCGAAATGTGAGCATTCCAGCTCTGAACGACAGTAAATACATTGGCATGAGTGTTTATAATGTTGGCATCATGTGCATTATCGGAGCTGCTGTTTCCTTTCTCACACGAGACCAACCGAATGTACAGTTTTGCATCGTGGCATTAGTCATTATTTTCAGTAGCACCATTACACTCTGCTTAGTCTTTGTACCTAAGGTAAGCACTATTGGTGTATGGCGGATTCTATTAATCAAATGTTATTTTTGTAGGATAATCCAATTCTGCTAGATAGAAGCTACTGGAAGATTCTACTGCACATGCCCCATTGATATGAATAGAAACCTCAAAAGAACACGGTTGCATCATGTGGCTGTAGAATGGGATTGATCCAATGTTAATAGAGTAGATCAGTGTTTCCCAAATGCTGGTGTTTGGACTTCAATTCCCAGAAGCTTAAGTCAATTCCCCAAAGCACTGATCAGTCAATATACTGGCTTAGGCTTCTGGGAACTGAAGTCCAAACACCAGCATTTGGGAAACACTGGAGTAGATGCATTAAAACCACAGAATTGTATATCTGATTGAGATCCCAAGGGTTATGGAAACAGAAGCAGGAAATCAAACTCCTTGTAAAAAGCTACAGTGGAAGAGAAGCCACCACCTCCCAAGGCAGCCAATAGTAATAGGTTACTTTTGAGTATAGGAACCAAAAGTGACCTTCCTGCATCATTTCAATAATGCCACAAGTCTAAGATCATGCAGGAGGCATGAACAGTGTGCTTTCCTGGAGGTGTGACTCTTGGGTGGGAAAGAATCAGTCGTATCACTGACTCCTTGCACATGGTCTCAGTCATCAGGCTCTGGCTGAAAGATGTGCTAAGAAGTCTTTGTTTATGTATACATTTAAATTGCTTATATGCTACCCGGCTTCTTTTCATCCTAAATAGGTTGCGTTTTAAGGGTCCTGGATTGCAGTACTTTCTGGCTATTGTAATGTGTGGTGATGATTTTATTGGGAGTTTTATTGTGTGTAATTTTTAACTTTTGATTGTTATATGACTGGTTTTATGATGTTAGCTGCCCTGAGTAGGGATGATTTTCCCCTAGAGGGGCAGGATATAAGTGTAAATAATAAATAATAAAATAAAAAAACCTCAAAACCTGGCACTTCACATTTAGCTATCTGTTCTGCAGCTGTGTTTTATGGCACAGATATGTAGTGGTGGTTGTGGTGGTGGTAACTACTAATACTAATACTTTTTAAATGATATCTTCTTCAAATGTTTTTATTTACTGTCTTTAAAACTTTCAGTTAATCACCCTGAGAACAAATCCAGATGCTGCCACTCGGAACAGAGGACTCCAGTTTACACAAAATCAGAAGAAAGATGACTCAAAAACGTCAACATCTGTCACTAGTGTCAACCAGGCCAGCACATCTAGGTTAGAAGGACTACAGTCAGAGAACCATCAGCTGAGAATGAAAATAACAGAGGTATGGCACAACAGGTTGTCCTGTCCTGCAGGAGCTGTCTGCATTTTCAGTTTATGAAACCATGGGGTCATCAGAAAGTCAGAGCTAAAGGAGGTCTATAGTTAATTTATGGGACACCAAACTGAAGGGGGACTGCTGTGCTACGTGAAGAGAGTTTTAGAGTTTAAAGTGTTGCTTAGTAATTCATTATGTGAATAGTTCTGATTTCATCATTAAACTTAAAAAAATAGTAATTCACTATGTTCCTCATGGCATTCCTCAAAATGTTTTGGTCCCTTTAAAAATGCTGTCAAAAAAGGTGAATATGGCATAACAAAAGAATTTCCCAGTGCCCCAAAGCATTTTTGCCCCTCATGTGAGAACAAATAGGTCAATCTTAGAAGAAATCAACCCTGACTGCTCCTTAGAAGGTCAAATAGTAAAGATGAAGCTAAAGTACTTTGGACATCAAATGAGAACAGAGGATTCGCTTGAGAAAGCCTTGATGCTGGGAAGGGTGGAGGGCAAAAGAAGAAGGGGGCAGCCAAAAATGAGATGGGTAGATGGTATTGTAGACACAATGGGCACAGAGCCTAGCGAGTTGAGGAGGATGGTGGAGGACAAAGGTGCTTGGCGGGCAATGGTCTATGGGGTCGTAAAGGGTTGGAATCGACTCTGCGACTGAGCAAAACCTCAGAAAGGAATATGTGACTGGTAGTATAATTTCTTGTAACACATCACTTCCAAGGTTGGAACTTTCTCTATTTCTGCATGATTTATTTCTGTCTCTATTTCGTTTTCTAAACTGATTATCCAGAATGCAGCAATTTGCTAGACTATAAAAAACAAAGAGTGGGTACCTTCTCTTGTCTCCTTTGAGCCCAGCAGACAGTGGCAGTCAGAGTGTGGCTACATTGGAAAGCTGAATGGGAATATCTGAATCACACCTTCTACTATGTTTGAAATCATAATCAGTGCTCATACTGGGCTTATAGATTCAATGTTCAATGTTTACACTTGTTGGGATACAATTGGCAGAGGAGCCCCACTTTGTTTCTTCCGCCTTCTGGATCCGCCTTTGTCAGTCCTTTAATGCAGGGGTGGCCACAGTGGTGGGATGTCAAAAATTTTACTGCCCCACCGTGACATCATCACAGTCTGGGCGGAGCTAATGTCATGATATCATGACATTGTGGGTGGAGCCAAAGGGGGGAAAAAGCACACACACACACACCTCAACCCACCACCCACCCACAACACAAACCTGTAAATAAACTAAGTAAATAAATAAATAAAATAAAAAATACATTAAAATACACCCACCCACGCAACCACCCACCCCAAACACAAATCAACCAGAGCTTTTAAACCAGAGCTTAAAGGTCAGAAGGAAGGAACTACAGAATGAACTCACCACAAGATGGCTTCATTTTGGCACTTTTCAACAGTTAAAGAAGTTAGGTACTAAGTCTTTGCCTAACCAGTTCTCTAGGAAAATATGCCTTAAAGTAAATGTAAAACAGCTGTACCTCCTTAAGGGTTCTCTAATTGGAACTGCACAGGTGTAGCTTATTGATGAGGTAACTCCAAGACTTTGCTTAAAAACCCCAAGCCAGCCCTGCTAGCTACCAGGCCTTTTTAGGAACTGTGGTAGTACATCAATATAGGTAAATGTATTAAATACACATTAAAATACACACAGACACACCACATCCAAAGGTGAGTTACTTACCCTGGGGAGCAGGCTATAGGGAGCTTCAGGCTAGCAGCTTCTCTTCCTCCTTCTCCTCGCTTGGGAGGACAGCAAGGAGGCCATGCATACGTGCCAAGCACTGTAGGTGTGCATGCACACCAAGTACTTGGTGCACATGCGCCGTGGGGGAACCAGTGAAAAGGTAAGCCCCGAAGGTGGTCCCCCCCAAAAGCTGCTACCGATTTTCCGGGACACTGGGAAATGTTACTACCCATTCTGGCAAACTGGTGTGAACCTGTTACATCCCATCACTGGGTGGCCATCCTTCAAAGTAGCAAGTTCTAAGGAGCCTTGTATCATGTTAGTTTGTGGGCTTAGGATGTCTTCTTTCTCTCCTGTAGATAAAGATTTAATCATAAGCATCTGTTTGCTTTCCTGTATAACTGCATAGAAATGAAATATCGACCCCTTTTCCACAACTGCAATCAATATATTTTCCCCAACTGCTTTTCCCCATTAAAATGCACTTCCATAATTTGTCCCATGCTAATGGGTGTTAGATTGGGGGAAGGGAGGAACACTGAAGTCGTAAAAGGTTCATGTGTTTTGTCTCAGTAATTTCTTCAGTGACCTTATAATTGTCATACTTGAAGAATTACTGTATATTGTTTCCCCCTTTTAGCTAGATCTTCGGCTATTTTATGTAATTGCTTCATATTTGAGGTAGGAAATCAAGCACTTTTAGATCTCATTATTAAATTTGTCCATAGATCTCAATACCATACTTTAAGTATCAAAATCTATCTTGATTACATTCTGGCTATATTAGACACTGTTTTCTTGGAAGTGGGGGAGAAAGGGACCAGACAGAAACTCCTTGTCATAGGTTTTACTGGCATCTGTCTACTCAGAGCCTCTGATAGGCTTTATTTTTGGCCTACCATCTTTCAAAGTTACATTTGATGTTTAGTTCTCCTTGTCATTCTAATATTTAAAAAAAAGAGATTTCTCTCATTTATTCCCTCATGAAAGTGAGGTATTTCAGCAGAGCTGGCTTTAAGTTTCTTGGCAGGCCATCTCAAAATAGGAGACACGGCTCCCTGCATGTGTTCAGCACCAAGTGTGAAGATAATTCTGTTGCTCTTGATAAGCCAGAGTTTGGAAGCATTGCTTTTGGGAATCCTGATCCCTGGCAAGCAGACTGGAGGATTCTGCAAGCTTGGACATTTTTTTAAAAACCCATTTTCAAGCTCTGTCTTTAGACACATTTACTCAACCTTTCCCCATCCTCACTAGGAAATATTTTCACAAAGAACTTGGCTACCAATGGCCCACAATAACAAAAGACTCTATTTGTCAGTTATTGTGCCAGAGACTTGGCTCTTTGATTTTCAGTAACACAAAGTGGCCTGCTCTGGAATTGTCCTACTAAAATTGTTATTGTGATAGTCCAGCTCTGAAAGCTAGTGCAGAGTACTTGTTGAGTGCAGAGGCTGGAATCACCCAAATGTACTGCCTGATTAATGGATCCAAAATATATGTCCACTGGTTGCCAGTTTGTCTCCAGGTACAATTCAAGGTGCTGGTTATTGCCTTCAAAGCCCTACATGGTAGTGGGCCAGGATACCTAAGAGACCGCATCGTCCCAAGGACATCTGCCCGTCCCACTAGAGCGGACCGGAGAGGCTTTCTGGTTGTGCCATCAGCTAGAGAGGATCATCTCTCTAGCAGCAGAAGGAGGGCCTTCTCTGTGTCCGCCCTCTGGAACCTCCTGCCTCCAGGCAGAGCTGCTGCCCTTTCGGAAGGGTGTAAAAACCTGGCTGGTCAGGTCTGGGGTACTGGAGGCACAACAACCTCAGCCTGCTGGTTGGTTTGACACCCCCCCTCCCCCGCTCCCTTAAGTTTTAAAGTTTTAAATTATACACAGATTTAGTTGTAGTTTTAATTGGTTTTAATTGTAGATTTTAAGAACTTTTATTTTTTTTTAATCTATATTGTTCTGATGTGTTTATGATGTGTTAAACCGCCCTGGATCACCTTTGGTGAGGAAGGTGGTATAGAAATTTAAATAAATAAATAAATATTAAAACTTCTTTTTGTGTTATTATTGATACTGCCTGTGCAGACATTTGCAATGTAACCTGCACAAACAACTATGTCCCTATAGAGAGCAATAGAAGTAGAGGCAGATAGCTTGGGTTCTCCGAGTTATACTTGTTTGATCTATTGTTTTCTTTGGGTATAGACTGATAAACTTTGGTGTGAGTTCAATGTCCACTTGCACCTCCTCTCCAGCAATTCAAATCTTTGGCCCTCCACTGATACAGTAGTTGGATTCCATTTTCACTGCAATGGCTCCATCCTATGGAATTGTGGAGTGTGTTGCTTTGTCATTTACTTAGAATTATCTACTAGTATTACTCCTCTGAACAACAGCTGAGAATTTTTAGTACCTCCTCAATCTTCAAATCTGACCTGTCTGTGGGATGGAGCCATGATAACTGAAGCATTACTGCACTGTAGATAAATTCCAAAATGCTCTCCTGTAAGCAGATGACATCCTTCTCTGTTCACTTATACAGAGCTTGATCTTCATTTAAGATGGGCTTCCATATGGATTCAAAGTAGCCAGCATCCAGATAAATCCAACCTTTTCTTTTGGCAATCCAATTCTTCCAAACTTTCCCTGCTCCTTTGTAATACATGTTATCCATCTAACTAATCTGATCCTTTCTTCTGCAAGATGCTGGTTTGTTTTAGAGGGTGAGCACACTAGCAGAGCTATGCTGTGAAGGCAGAACATCAAAACTGTCAAAAATACAAGGGCTGAGACTAGTAGACACCTATAAAAATGAAGAGAATAGTAGTCTCAAATGTAGCCCCACTGTCCAATATTTTGGTCTTCATATATTGTTGGGGCTCCAGAAGTCCCAGCCAGCATAACTAGTGATCTCAGCTTTTGGCAACTGTACTCCAATAACATGTGGTTGACATCTGATTGCTGAACCCCGATCTAGATGTCATAGAGAATCTGCTTTGATGCAACAGGATGAAGATGCCTGTAGCAATGACAGGATGTTTATTGCACAAAGATAGGCCCAGGATCAAACAGTCGAATCGTAGTGAAGGGTGTTTGTGTGTATGTGTTCAGCAAGGGGATTGCTACTAGTACATTGTACCATGCATATTGTTGTCATATGCATGGAACCCATAGTATTTATCTCTGATTACATAACTATAACTATAGGTACCCTACAAATGAAATACAGGAGCTGGGTGGGTAGCTTTGTGCTGTCTGCTGGCCTGTGGCTGTGTTGTAAGTAAAGGTTTCCCTTGCTCAAAAGCCAGTCGTATCCGACTCTAGGGGTCAGTGCTCATCTCTGTTTCTAAGCCGAAGAGCCAGCGCTGTCTGCTTCTGCAGATGTTTCAATGGTCATGTGGCAGGCATGACTAGACACCAGAGCACACGGAATGCTGTTACCTTCCCACTGAAATGGTCCCTATTTATCTACTTGCAATTTCTTGCTTTCAAACTGCTAGGTTGGCAGGAGCTGGGACAGAGATGAGAGCTCATTCCATCCTGCAATACTCGGGAATCGAACTGCTGACCTTCTGCCTCCCCGTCAGCGTCTTAGTAGTTAAAACCCTTCTTTTGCAGTTGTGCTTATACACATTTGAGAAGTGGCACCACATGTATGGGGGGCAGGGTGGGGTAGGTGTCTTTGGTCAATAAACAGGTTGGCTGAAACAACAACGAAGACCAAACAACAGATGCTACATAATGTTTTAATGTAAAATGTGTTTCTTTTATCAGTTGGACAAAGCTTTAGAAGAAGTCACTATGCAGCTTCAAGACACACCAGAGAAGACAACATATATTAAGCAGAATCACTATCAGGAGCTCAATGACATTCTCAGTATACGCAACTTTACAGAAAAGAAAGGTATGGAATTGTGAGCCTCAATGTTGTTTTTGAAATATGAATGTTATTGACCCTATAGGCCCGTGATGGTGAACCTTGGCACTCCATCTGTTCTTGGACTTCAATTCCCAGGAGCCCAAGGCTCTGTGAATCCGCATGAATAGATTTGTGCAGTGAACCCATTCATATGGATTCACAGAGTCTTGGGCTTCTGGAAATTGAAGTTCAAGAACAGTGTGTATGTGCAGTAAACCAATTTGTGTGGATTCACAGGGACTTGGGCTCCTGCGAATTGAAGTCCACAAGCGCCTGAAGTGCCAAGTTTCGTCATCACAGTTACAGACCTTTTGCCTCCAGCTTTTATATGCAACATGACCACAAAGGTTTGGGGTATCATGGGAAACTGCATGTAGGCAGTGATGTGATTTGAAAGCGGCTTGTTAGGATAGTGTTTCTCAGACTTGGGTGTGTCCCACATTTGAATTCCTTTCCTCCCCACCTCATTCCCAGTAATCTGTTTCATAGGTTTCCATTTGAGATTTCTCACCTACAGTTGCTCATGGCTCCGTTGCTACATGACAAGATCTATAGACTGATGCACATGAGAATAGGAATGGGGTGATTTGTAAATAAACATAAGAACAATAGGATGAAACAGATCCATGTTCCTAAAAGAGAGAAATGTATATTTGATAGGAAAAAAGTGGTTCCTCCTAAACATGCTTCTTTTTAAATCAGGGTGGGGCAAAATGGGCAAAGGGAAGGGAAGTCTCACTCCAGATATAATATGGAGGTCTTCTGTGAGGGGGTAGCATTCAGCCCATGCAAGAGTTATATGGAGTTTGGGAGCAAATTCATATGGGAGGTGGAAGACTTACACACCTGGTCTCGTCATGTATGGCTTTATAGAGAAGAACCAAGATGTTTACCTGGTGTTAGAAACAAAGTGAAAATCAGCTGAAACAATTCAAAACAAGTGCTGATTTTCAGTTTCGTTCTAAGCCCAGGTAAACATCTTGGTTCTTCTCTATATTAATTCAAACCACACTTGGATGTGTTATGATAATGTAGGTGTGCCATTCTAGGGGTAGGTGGGTGTTGTTTGGTTGGAAACAGTCAGAGATCAACTCAAAAGAAATGGGACAGTTCTAACAGTGACACATTAGGCTTTATCTATTAATTTTCAACTACACGTTTCGAGGCCAACGGTATACTTTAAAGAAACCCTATGTTGCTGTATTTTTATTATACAGTACCAGGGATTCAGAAGATAGGATTTGTGGATCTGACTCATGCTACAAAAATTAGTTTTCTGACTTTAGGCAGTGTGCTTCTTGATTTGGGGGAGTTTAGGATGACTTATGCTCAGTTGACAGGAGTGCCATCACTTTTCTTTGCTACACATACAGTGAACAGTCTGCGTAGTACGTTTATAGCAGTACACAAAACACATTTCAGAAGACATGGATCATTGTGGCCAGAATAAGGCATCAAGCCTTCCTGGAGTGACGCCTAAACTTTTTGAAGGGTGTGGGACTTATTCCAATCCAGATTGCACTTCTAGTTCTGGTTTGAGACTAGAGTTGGGTTCCATACTATATTCGCAAGAATGATTCTGCCCTTTTCTACTGACCAGTAAGACTTTACATTTATTTAGCTTAAACCTCAGGTGGGTGCTAAAAGAATAGAGGGCAAACTGGAGTCTTAGACCCATAATCAAGCATTCAAGCAGTACCCCTGGGGATAATTCATCCAAATAAAAACAGAAGGATTGCACAATGGGGATGGGGCCAAACACCATAGAAGCATGCAGTATGCGATGTAGTCTACCTAGTCACATGAAAAGAAGACTCTAAAGGCAGCTTCAGTAAGAACCTAGCTCATTCCTGTGTTACATTGACTTGCAGCTTTACTAATGTGTAGTTGGGATAGTCAACTTTCATAGTATGTGCTCTACTCCTGAGCTACAATGCTTTTCCAGTCTTAAGCCATGCAGCATGTACTCACTATGTGATTTGTTATTCACATTAATGCCAACATGACATCCCTGGACAAAATGTGCCTGTACGGGTGCGTTTTACTTCCGCTTCCAGGAGCAACGAGGGCTTTGTGGACTGGATGAATTGGCATTGGGGGCCACATCCAGCCCCCAGACCAAAGTGACTGACTCCCTGAACCACATGACCGACCCGCATCCTGAAAAGTTTGGGCACCCCTGTATTAGAGGTTCATGGCATAGTAACATCTAGGTGATTTACAATGTTGATGTTAACGTAACAGTGGCACTTGGTGGTATTGTACCACACGCTAGATTTCCTGCTTGTACAGGAAAATCTATTCACTAGTTATTGACGTGTTCCCAACAATTCATAGTGCAGATCTAGACGGTGTGTCTCTCACACTAAATACATGAAGGGGACACTGGAGAGGGCAGGACAGGACTTCCCTCCCTATTTCACCACCAATACTATTTGAACCCTACATACCTTTAGGGTTTACACTCGAGTAGGGCTTCTCAGTCTTAAAAAGAGCTCAGCTGCTGGTTAAGAAAATTCAGAAACTGAAGCAACACCTTAGCTGGCCATCAGAATTGAGAGACACAAAAATGCAGTTCATAGCAATACCAAGAGCCCCTTTTGATCCATAGTCTTCTGAACATCATAATTTCCCGGTCTGATAATGCTTTTACAGTTTTGATGTACAAAAAAATAGTCACATTGGCAGAAGACAGTTCTAAATCTCTGAGCCACAGCTGTTTCCCTTAAATTCAGAAAAAGCCAAATGTGGGCCTTACTGAATAGGCCTGTTGCGTCGTCTCATTGCTTTCTATGATCAGGATAAAATGAGCGTTCCCCCGTTAGGCACAATTTTCCAGTACAATGTCAGTAAAGTTGAGGTCGGGTCCTCTGCCCTAGCATAGCCAAGAGGGACCTTGTTTTTGGAACAGAGCTTTGCCTTCTTCTGTGAAAGCCCCAGTGAAGTGGCATGAGTGAAACATGACCCAACACCAGGCATTTTAGCAAAGAGGTTAAATTTGTTGGCAACCACAGATTGCAAACACATCATTTGCTGTTCCACTCCTTTTCTTTTCCTGGGCCTCGCCAAGAAGTTCTACACTAGTTCCTCTGAAGAAACAGTGGTATGACACTTGCTCTTTTCTTTGTTTTTATCTTGTGCAATGGCACTTGAAAAAGAATTCTTAACTGTGTGTCTTTGGCATTATGAAGCCAGTGACAGGCAAGACTCTCTTTGTAGAGTTACTTTGAATATTTATCAAAATAAACAAGGTTACTGTAAATAGATCTGAAGTTCTCAAGAAAAAAAAACACAGGTGACCATGATTTTAATACAGCAGTGTTCCCAATAAAGCAGCAGTGCAGAAAATCTTGCTATGCAAGCAAATAACAAACTACACACACAAAACCTGTTTCAGGATGAAGTGTGAATAAGCTCAAACTCAAACTATCCATTTTACAACCACTAAAGCAGGGGACTTTAACCTTACCATCCTACGGGCCGGACAGCTCCTCTTCCAAAAGCTGAGTGGGCCGGACCCTGCCAACAGGCATGTGTATGTGCATCTGCTTCTGGGGTCATTGCTGTGGGCTGGATGGAACGGCGTCGGGGTCCGGCCAATGGGCCATAGGTTGTAAACACTACACTAAAGGATACTTCAAATACAAAAGAACCTGTGCACTCCCAATATATTTGTGCTTTGTTCCCAATTAAACCTGATCCCTAAATCAGTCCTTATTTTAAAAATAAACAAGAGCCTCCCCAACAAGCTATCCCTCTTCTAGTTACAAATTTTAATCAGTGTTTGGGGAGTATGTTAATCTCGGTTAAGATACCCTATTTTCTCTTCAAATCATGGTATGCCTATCTACCCGTCTTAATATTTAAAAGACAAACGGGCTGTTATGACATTTACTGTTTCTCATTTTTGCAGCAGTAATGTCCTCGTACCTTTTTGCAAAGTATTAGGTTAAGGGTCAGCAGTTTTGCTGACAGAGAGCTAGAAGCAGCTGTAGTTGGTGTTAAAAGGTGTCAATGAAGTCAATGAGTCATGTAAGCAGATTGTGTTTGGTCTGAGACATCAAGAACAATGCCAGGGTTTCAAAGGACAGTGTTCTATATTAGAAAAGGTTAGGTCTTGAATAATTCCATTTCATGTTTTCTCTGAAAGGCAAAGATGGAAAGAGAATAAATATGAATCAATTATTTACCTATTGGGGCTGGGTTTCCAAGCTTCAGTAGCTGCTCATGTGTGTGTGTGCAATGGAGAGCTGCCTGGGGCAGGTGGAGTTCTGCACAAGACATCTCTTCCTCGAAGGGAGAAGCATACATTACATCCTGGTGAGGGTTAGGGTTAGCAGGAGAAGGGGCTATAATGAAGTTCAAGGGAGAGCTTCTCTCCTTTCCTTCTCCATCCAGCAACCAACTTGAGTTTTAAGTGGCAGTCCTGAAATTCCTGGAAGGCATTCCAGAAAGCACAGCATCTTTCCAAGTTGGAGCAAAATAGGGAGAGTCTATCACAGAGGTGTTGTCCTTGGGAGAGGTTGCCTGCCCCATGTAGATTTCTCCAATATTTTGCAAAGCGTTTTCATTGTATTCAATCTTTCTTCAATCTATTAGGGTTATTTTTTTTAAGTACACGTGGAAAGAAAAAGCAAATAGATCTAGATTTAATTCAAGTAGTCCCTTCAAGTCAAGAGCCATTTACAATTTTTACTAAGTATTAAAAACATAAGAATGCAGCATGGCATTAAAATCTTACAATAACAGATTAGTACCAGGCCAATCCACAGTATACTAGTACCTCGGATAACGATGAGACTTGGTTCCACAAGTCTCGTCGTTCTCCGGTTTTTAACGTTGTGCGATGCATTGATCGCACAATGTTAAAAAAAAGCCCTGTTTCCCTGGAGACTGCAGTAAGCCAGAATGTCGGGATTCGAATCCTGACATTTGGCTTGTTGCAGCCTCCAGGAGGGTGGGGGGACTTTAAAAATAGCGTGCATCGGGTCTCCTGACCTCCCTGGAGCCGATGCGCACTATTTTTGAAGTTCCCCCACCCTCCTGGAGGCTGCAACAAGCCAAAACGTCAGATTTCGAATCCTGACGTTTTGGCTTGTTACAGCCTCCAGGAAAGGGGGGGGGGGCTTTGGAAACAGCTTGGATCGGGTCTTCTGACCTCCCTGGAGCCGGCAGGGGGGTCAGAGAGCCCAAAATGGATTTTAAAAAGGATGAGTTTATTTACCCATTTCTGCTGGCTCCAGGGAGATCAGAAGACCCAATCCAAGCTGTTTCTGGGCTTTTCCCACCTCCCTGGCCAGTGCAACAAGCCAAAACGTCAGGGTTTGAACCCTGACATTTTGGCTTGCTCCACTGGCCAGGGACATCGGGGAAGCCCAGAAACAGCTTGGATCAGGTCCTCTGATCTCCCTGGAGCAGGCGGGGGGGGCAGAGAGCCCAAAATGGGTATAAAAATGAACTGCCTGCTCCAGGGAGATCAGAGGACCCAATCTACAGCTGCAGGGTGGCTGGGGAAGCTGACAGGGACTCCCCGTCGGCTTCCCTAGCCACCCGCCCATGCCTCCACAGCTGTGGGTTGGCTGGGGAAGCCGACAGGGGAGCCCCCCGTCAGCTTTCCGGCCACCCCACCCCTGCCTCCACAGCTGCAGCGTGGCTGGGAAGCTGAACAGAGAACCCCGTTCAGCTTTCCAGCCACCCTGCTGCTAAGAACGACTGCATCAGATAACGCTAACAGGTCGTTATCAGATGCAAAATTTCTTTGGAAATTTTGCATCTTTATCCAATTTTAGCGTTATCTGATGCGGTTATTATCCAAGGTATTACTGTACCTACACAGTTGTGTTGACCATCAGTTGTGTCTCTGAAGCATACCCATTTATCATATGGCCAGTATCCTATTACTGGTTGCAACTAGGATAGACCAGGAGTCAGCAAATTTGCCTCTCCAGATGTTCTTGGGACTTCAATTCCCAGAAGCCTTGAATAGCAGACTGACTTGGGCTTCTGGGAACTGAAGTCACACCTGGGGTGCCATGTTTGCTGACCCCTGGGATAGACCTAAGAATTAAGTGGCAGTTATACAGGTTTAGACTTTCCATTCTGTTGTTGTTGGTTCATTGGGTCTTCTCCATCATTGAGTCTACCGGGTGAATACTGACCTGTGTTTTATTTTGTAAATTATGTTCTGCTTTCTCTACTTTATTATTTTTAAAAATTATCAAAATGATAATGGGTAGCTCAGTGGTTTCGACTGCAGTGGCTCAAGTGGCTAAGACGCTGACTGGGAGGCGGGAGGTCAGGAGTTCGATTCCCGAGTACTGAAGGACGGAATGCGCTCTCGTCTTTGTCCCAGCTCCTGCCAACCTAGCAGTTCGAAAGCAAAAAATTGCAAGTAGATAAATAAGGACCACTTCGGTGGGAAGGTAATGGCATTCTGTGCACTCCGGTGTCTAGTCATGCTTGCCACATGACCACAGAAACGTCTGCAGAAGCAGACAGCGCTGGCTCTTTGGCTTTGAAACAGAGATGAGCACTGAACCCTAGAGTCGGATATGACTGGGTTTTGAGCAAGGGGAAACTTTACCTTTTACAGTGGTTTAGGTATCTGGCTGCAGAGCCTGACGTTGGGAGTTCAGTCCCGCACTGTGTCTTATTGACAGGGGTGGACTCAATCGTTAAGTTCCCTTCCAGCTCTGCAGTTCTAAGATTATATATTATATAGTTTTGCTGTGTACCTTCATTGGTATGCCCATGTGAATTTACATGTGGGTGTAATGAGGAATGCCCAAGTTACCTATACAAGCAGACCTGTTCACTATTTATCATCAGCATAAAGGGGTACACAGAAAGAGCCGCCTCGAAGATTTTGAACCACAATCAGGTGTACCCTGGGCAATGGCAAACTTGTTGTGCCGGCTAATCTTTTTCATACTAGGTCAGGTGAAAGGAACTGTGGGATGAATTCACCAAAGGTGGCTTCATTTTGGCAGGTTAATGTCTGACCTAGACACAAAAGAAGAACCAGAGTAAAGAATAAATATCTCTAAAAGTAATTCTCAAACTCCCAATAAAGCCTAAAAAGCACAGGCATTATTATATGTTGTCCTTTCTAAACAGATAGACATTTGCAGTACCAAAGAGGGTTTTGTTGGTATTCTGCACGTGCCCCAACAAAGGGATGGGAATCTTTAATGACTCTTCAGTTGTTTTAGCTTATACCTCATCTAACTTCCATCCAGCATAGCCATGATAAGGGATTTTGGGAGTTGTAGTACAAAACAATGGAAAGGCTGATGTCTTTGCCCAAACATGTGGAATAGTACATTGGTTCTATTAGGTCTAATAAAAGAGTGAGAAAGATGGAGGTTTGGGGAAATTGTTATGTGTTGCCAAGTGGCTTCCAATTCCTTGGTGACCCTATAAATTATTGACTTTTGAAAAGTTTTACTGTTTACATCTCTGCTCAAGTCTTGGAAACTGGCTTCCTTTCTTGAGTCAATCCATTTCATATGCAGCCTTCTTCTCTTCCCGCTACCCTTAACTTTTCTGAGCAAACACTAATGACAAGAAATTTGTGTTTGTGAAATACGAGCTAAGTACAGTTGTACCTCACTTAAAGAGCATAATGTGTTCCACAGGACTGCTCTTTAAGCGAGTTTGCTCTTTAAGCGAAACACCATTGTAAGTGACCAATTGGGGGGGGGGGGGGATTGCGAACCCCGATTTATTTGTTAAGCGAGTTTTTGGTTGGTTTTATTTGTTAAGCAAAGTGAACATTCAGAGAAAATTCTGATCTTTAAGCAAGTTACTCTTTAAGTGAGGCGCTGTTTATGCGAGGTTTGACTGTATATGCATCAAAGAAAGCTTAGCTAATTATAACAAATAGGAACCACAAGGACAGAAATGAGTAGGACACCACAAGTTACTGTATTTTGAACTCACTTCCTGAAGTCATTGATCACTACATGTTTTGGCTAGGGCTTATTGGGTTTGTAGTCTAGCATGCCAACACAGCACCAGCATGCTTGCCCAGAAAATAATAAATAGCATCTATACTTGTAATTACCTTGGGTAATTACAAAAGGCTTAACTTCCTGTTAGTTGCAGACAGTGAAAAAAAATACTGTGGGCACAGATTCTTTTGAGTCTTTTAGTCAATTGATCAGCTTTGAGGCATAAATGTTCTTCTTCATCTAGATGGTGAAAAAGCTGTACTGAAAAACCACCTTGACCAAAATCCACAAGCACAATGGAATACAACAGAGTCCTCTAGAACAAGCAAAGACCTTATAGAAGATATCAACTCCCCTGAACAGTAAGTGGCCTGGCTCTTTCTTGCCGTCTGCTGATTTGTTGAGAGGGCCTCAAGCATCTTAACAAGCTTGAAGATCTACCATTTTGTTTAATACATGTACAAATGTCTACCTACAAAATTATGGAGCCAATGGTTCTTTGAGAAAGATGCTAATTGTTTTCAGCATGCCCTTGAGTCTCTTTTTAATTACTTGGATACATGCATTTGTCATGGTATAGAGCAGCATTTCCCATACAGTAATACCTCGGATAACGCTAAGACTTGGTTCCACAAGTCTTGGTGTTATCCGATTTTTTAGTGTTATGCGATCCATGTTAAAATCCTATGGGATTGATCGGATAACGTTAAAGCTCCATAGAGATACATTGTAACTGGACAGGCTTTAGCGGTTGTTATCCGATGCATCCCATAGGACCTTAACATTATTCGATGCAATTCTCCTCCCCAGATTACTTAACGTTATGCGATATTAGCGTTATCCGAGGTAAACGTTATCCGAGGTATTACTGTATTTTGATGTTTGGACTTCAATTTCCAGAAGCTTAAGTCAATTGATGAAAGTACTGATCAGCCACGTATTGAATGAGAATTCAGAGAATTGAAGTCCACCAGTGTTCCGCAGAAAATAGCTTGGGAAACGCTGGTATAGTTTGCCAAAATGCCCCATCCAGTGTTAGAATTCCAAACTCTTAACTTTCAGGCATAATAATGCTTGGCAGTAGAAGGACCTATATGTACAAGGCCCTGCCCCATCTCCAGGGTGGCTAGCAGGTAAGGGATCTTTCAAATACGACATGACCTAAAATAGGCCATTTTTGACACTTCCCTTCCCCCCTGTGACTTTTGGCTGACCCCCAACTCCCCTAAAATGGTCATGTGGTATTTGAAAGACCCCTAAGAACTGTTTTGGTTTTGCAGATGAGTGACATACGAGAAAGGCAAGGGAAATGACTAGGCATAGGACTTTTATTTCTTTTGGATTCACCAGGAATCTTCCATCACAACCTTGGAAGCTGTAGCACAAAATTTGAGGTTAGTTTTTCTCAACTCCACATAGGCCTTCATTTTATATTGGCCTTTCGTGGAGGAGGAAACTGCTCCTTCTGATTTATGGGAGTCTCAAGGGAACGTGGGATGGATAGTCTCCATAGAGACTCCTATTAGACTCCATGGGGGAACCTCTCAAATATCTACTCACCTTAGACTCCCATGAACCCTTGCACCAATTTCAGGAACCACCAGAAATAGTTTCCTTATTTTTAAAAGACCAATATAATGGCAACGAAGGCCTACACATGGAGATGAACAAAACTCTCCTTGAAACTACTGGTTTTGGATTCCAGCTCCTGGGATTCTGCTTGGAGGAATTCCTGATGCATTCAGGGAGCCAAAGCCCAAGAGTTAAAACAAAATCCCCATCCCTAATTGTAGCTTGTGGGGAGGCTGCTTTGCTCATCCTTGCCACATCATTCACTGATATATACATTTTAGTGTGGTGATAAGGTGGCTTGTACCAGTAATACATCACATGGAAGGATGTTTTGTTAGCCTAAAATTTCTTCTCATCTTTCCCGTCTTTACAGCATACAGCGTCGACTGTCCTTACAGCTGCCCATTCTCCACCATGCCTACTTGCCATCCATAGGAGGGGTTGATGCCAGTTGTGCCAGTCCATGTGTCAGCCCCAGTGCCAGTCCACGGCACAGACATGTGCCGCCATCTTTTCGTGTGATGGTCTCTGGCCTGTAGGAGAATATCAGAGCTTCCTGAACTGTTTTTGGTACTCAGTGGCTGGACTGAACGTCTCGTGTTGAACTCTTGCCTTCTACATACTCCTTACTCTTCTCACAGAGGAACTAGTGTTACAAGGCCATCATCAAAGGGAAGACTGACTCCACAGCTGTGGAAAAAGCATGCCAAGTAGAGACGGTTGCCTGCAGGTTGATCTGTAGCCTTACTTGTCTACATTTCTATTTTTTCACAAAGGAAGACACCAAACCATGTTTCTCCCCACATTTCTGCTGGAGGCAAGGTAGCAGGAAATATAAACTTCACAAAGAACCAAGGGAGGAAAAAAAGACCCTACTCAAGTGTTACTAAGTTTTATACCGAAACTGTGGACTTATCTGCAAAAAAAAAAAAAAATCACATCAACAGAAAGCTATATCAACAGAAATGGATGCACTTTGTTTCGCAGGGATTGCACTCAGCTGCTTGGAGGCATCCGTTCATTGGGCTGGCATTACATTCAGGGACTATGTTCAATGGAGGGGGGGGAGAGACGTCTAGAAAAACACTTCCTCCAGTGTCGCTGAGATAAGCTCAACTCAGCTCTACTCCTCTCAAGACACCTTTGGCAGGAAGGATGCTTTGAGGAAGAAACGTGGGGCAGGATTGAAATCTCAGATTGGCTACCAGGTAGAGGGTTTTTTTAAAGGAAATAAGCCAGGATTGCCCAAACTACGGCCCTTGGGCCGCATTCAGCCCCTGACGCCAATTCATCCGGCCCACGCTGCCCTCGTCGCTCCTGGAAGCAGAAGCGATGTTTTAGTTCCACTTCCAGGAGCGACGAGGGCAGCGTGGACAGAATGAATTGGTGTTGGGGCCAGATCCGGCCCACGGGCCATAGCTTGGCCACCCCTGGTTTAAGCAGAGAAAATGGCAGCCTAAAAATCTATCTCATACTGTTGCAAAACATATCTGTTGCAAAACAGATTGCAAGGCACATTTTACTTCTGATGAGAGGAACCACGTGACTGGCCTGCTGAACCACGTGACTGGCCCGCGACCCGAAAGGTTTGGGCACCCCTGAAATAAGCCTTTGCAGGCCATCCTTTTCCTTCTGCTAAAAGTCAGGGCTTGGCTGGGTCCCAGGAGGGACTGTCTGCAAGCAGGCAGGAAACCTGGTCTGACAGTCCTTAAGGCCGAGGATGGGTCCTGACATCTTAATGTAACCGGATGGGTTGTGTTTGAATTTCTTCCCCAGTGTTTGCCTGATTTAAACCACAATATATTTACAGTACAGTTATAATTTAGTGGAGGAGTGGGGTGAGGGGAGGAGGTGAAGATGCACAAGCATCACACTTTTGCTGCTGAAGAGGCACAGATCGTATATACACAACTTTTGCTTCATACTTTTGCGTGTGTGAGAGGGATAGCTGAGAATCAAGACAGTCTGAACTTGTTTGCTGATATGAGGGGGAAAATATGCTTTGCTGTTTGAATTTGAAATCAAACGGTGAGAAACAGTTTTTCAGAAAGAATCAACATCACCGCCCCCTGCCCAACAGTGTGATTTGCCCCCAATAAATTATTGTTTTAATCTCTTCCCTTCCTGAGAGCAAATGAACTCTCATTGGAAAACCAGTGACAGCAAAAAAAAAAATGTTCACGTGCTTCCATCCTGTGCTGATAAGGTTTGATCCAGCCATGTGCTCATGTGTGCTAGTGTTTCTGTGCATGTCTGCTGGAATTCAGATTTTGGGCACATGACCCAAAGAGGCGGCACCTCTTCTTGTTTATAACTGACACACAAAGGATGCCAGCAAGCACATATCCGCTGAGAGTCATCACCATAGTGACTGAATTTCTTGCCAATGTGCCACGTGCCCAGTGCCACATCATTCACTGTCTTGTGGGAAAGGCATGGAAGCAAAGTCTAATCTCCCACCTCTTTCCTTCCTGCATTCTAGGATTTTGGTACATAGGACTGTGGCTTTTGAACAGGTGGTATGAGTGCCGGCTGTTCAAAAGCCACAGTCCTATGTACCATTCATACCACCTAATGGTAGCGTAGAGCGCTACTGGTTGGAAAACAGTGAACTATAAGGAGGCTCCCACTGACACGATCTGCCCATAAAATGGACTGTGCCAGGGCTCTTCAGGATTGGGCATATGTGAGATCTGCTTCATTCATGCAACGTGTCATGATTCGGCTATAAAACCCATCCGAAAGGCACAGAAAGAAACCTCAGAGCCTGGTTGTGCCGTCTGGGGGGACAGATGATCCCCCACCAAAATTGTATACGTAATCCACTCACCTCTCTCTTTTTTAAAGTGCTTGTCAAAACTGTAAAACCTGTGAAGTCAGGACTAACTGTGGGAAAATATAAATAGAATTAAATCTCTCATACACCCTCTTGTACAAATACCTCTAATTAGATGTCAAATGTGGCACACAAATGTTACTGAATATTAGTGATACTGACTGCTTTTATGAGTTAAAACTTGTGAAATGATGGGCAGGAGATAGGACAGTTTCTACTGTATTTTTCTCTCATACATTGGAATGGGTGTTTTTCCCATCAGTGTTCCCAAGTCGAGCATTTAGTACCTGCATGAGAGAAATGTATCATCTGTGCCACAACCAAGACCACTAATCCTGCCACCTTGATCGGCTGACCCATGAGTCTTAATCCACTGGGAGCCATCACAGGATCTCTCCCAGATTATGTATCACTGAAAGGTCATGAAGGCGCCTGGCAGTGTTAGGACGACCGTGAGTAAAGTCTGCCACACAAGAAGTAGAAACACATTACTCTGTCTGAGCACTAACCACTGAAGGTGTTGTCTGGTGTGTGGGTGCGGGTGAGTATGTTACGTGTGTACATGCAGACATGCATGTGCGTGTATGTGCGTTGATAGTATTCTCTTAATTTATTAACCAACTTTCATCAGGACTTTATTTAATACAAATACTTTTCAAAAAGAAAAGGATAATAATAATGTATATAATGTATACACAAAACATTTCTGTAGAAAATATTATTCCAACATAGCAGGAAACAAAAAACAAAAAAATTCAAAAGTATTGGACTGTTGGCGGTGAGTGTGTGTCTGTATCTCTTTGTGACTAACTGACCGTGTGCTGTTTCTTAGGTTTAAATCATGCAGGACATTCTTTGTCTCAGCTGCAACTGTAGTTTCTCCCACAACGTTATTTTTTTTTTAAATTTCCTGCAGAAAATAAAAGACCACAAAGTGACTATATCTATTTAATGTTTCTGTTGTTTTTAAAAAAATACTGCAGCAAAAATGTACTGTAAAAACAAACGAACGAAGAGGCAGTGCCCCAGTTGGCATTTTCCAACCGTGTTAATGCACAAACGCTTTAACTTAGACGGGAACTGTCAGAAATATTTTCGTGGGGGGGAAGCAAGAGGGAGAGAAAGAGAGTCTATGGAGAATTTCTTGTATACCCCTTATACTGCATGGAAAAACAAAATCAATTTTTAATAAATTGTTGCAAAATCTGTTTTATTAATAAAATGATGAAAACCTAACCCACGACTGCTCGGGTGGCATTCTTTCTCCTGGCTAGCTTGGTAAAATAGGCGCACAGTGTTTCTCCCATCTCAGACTACGTGGAGAGGGTAAAAACAGGCGGCTGTTAGAAGAAAGGACTGCGAAAGGTGTGGAGTAAGACCGCTAGGTAAAGGTAAAGGGTGCCCTGGCTCGAAAGCCAGTCATATCTGACTCTAGGGTTCAATGCTCATCTCCATTTACAGCCAAAGAGCCAGCGTCATCTGCGTTTGCAGACATTTCTGTGGACATGTAGCAGGCATGACTAGACACCAGAGTGTACGGAACATTGTTACCTTCCCACCAAAGTGGTCCCTACTTATCTACTTGCAATTTCTTGCTTTCAAACTGCTAGCTTGGCAGGAGCTGGGGCAGATGGGAGCTCGCTCCATTGTGCAGTACTGAGGTCATGAATTATTATTATTATTATTATTATTATTATTATTATTATTATTATTATTATTATTATTATTATTATTATTATTATTATTATTATTATTATTATATTTCAATTTCTATACCGCCCTACTTGGCATAGCCAACTCAGGGCGGTTTACAATACATATAAAATTACAGTAAAATTACAGTTACAAGTTCCTAGACAATATATTAATAAATCATAATAGTCGATATCAGCATTACAGAATACCAAAGCATAGATATTATTACAGTAACAAAGAATTCAATAAACAATAACAAAAAATTCGATAAACCTCATTCAAATTTACAGAAAGAAACAAATTAAACAAAATTAAACAAAGCACCACGACAGGTAACAAGCCTCTTTGTCCACCATACAGAGTCTCTTAAAGCCCCTCAGCAGGGCGCAATCCTGGGGGCAGGTGGAACGAGTCCAAGGCTGAACGTCACCGCAGCCACTCATCTCGGCTGTAAATGTCACAGTGCGGCGGCCACCCGCACAGCCAGGTAGCGTGCTGACCTGAATTGCTGACCTGCCGACCTTCCAGTCATCAGGTTCAGTGTCTTAACTATTAAGCCACAGCAGTCCCTTAAGACTGTTAGGTGGCTCCTTTTTCCCACTTGAACAGAAACAGGATATTTAAAGTACTCCTCTCTGAATCCTGAACTCCTGAGCCCTCTTGTCTGAAACGCCAAGGTATCCTTTTCCCCTAGGACTTAGGTGTCATTTTCCCCTTGGTAAAGTTTGCCTCAAACAAATTATTTTAAAAATTAGGAAGCTCATTGCACTCAAATCTGTTAGTCATGGAACGAGTAACACCAATTAGTACCACTTTATACCAACCTGAAATCAATGGATCGATCCAAAGCAGCTTACTTCAGCTTCATTTGCCATCACCTTGCATGTTCTGTCTTGGAAATCTTGGTTCCTTTCTATTAAGCTGGCAATACTAGACTCCTCAGGGGGCCATACAAAGTTTACAAACAGTTTACATACAGTTTGCAGCTGTACCAAGTCAAGGAACAGGTTCAATACCACCAAATCCTCAGATAAAACTCCACAAACAGCCATACATAATGCTATAGATTTATCAAGGGAAACTAAAGATTTCATTTAGTCAGATAAAAAGATTCTAACACAAAAGTGGCTCAGAACTTGAAACTTTATTTTTAAAAAATGTGATCGCCATTATTGAACCAGAGTGGCACTGTCTGGGAACACTGGCCAAGATGAGAAATTACACCATGCACCATAAAAAGGAGGAGTTTAATGATACCTTAATATGAGTTAAACCCTAGAACCCACCTGTTTTCTGTATGCCTTTGCTCCTAAAACTTTTCATATATTTCATTCCAAGCATGGACCTGTTAGAGAGCAGCTTTGTTGTTGATATTTTTTTTTAATTTTCTAACAATGAGATCCAAGATGACATATTTATTTCTTATTTATATATTTAATTAATACTTGTATATACAGTAATACATCGGATAACGTTAAGACATGGTTCCACAAGTCTTAACGTTATGCGATTTTCAGCCTTATCCGATCCATGCGTCTCTTGCTGCCTTGGCAACCATTCCCTTCCATTTTCTGATCTCTTGCATCGGTGCTCGGCTGCCGCGATGGCCATGCACGCTACCCTTGCCTGGGCCAGCCATGAGTTCCAGCGCAAAGGATGTGCCTGCTTGTTCACCAGCACCAGCAGGCTGCTCCTGGGCTGCCTGGGGAACCTGGTGGGAGCAGCAGCTGTGGTGGCTTGAAGGTAAGCAGGGCCAGGGCTGGGCTGGATTCTCTCGGTGGCCGAGCAGGGAGTGGGGTGGGTGTGGGGAGTCCCCAAACTGGTGGTGAGTGGGGAAGGGTCTCAGGACTCCCAGTGGGCAGGGCCGGCTTGAGAGGGCCACAACGGCCATGCACCCTCCCCTTGCCTGGGCCAGCCATATGTTTGGGGCTAAGGAAGTGCCTGCTTGTCCTCCAGCACCGGCAAGCAGCTCCCAGCCCGGCAGTACGGCACCCCATTGCTGGGGGTGGTGGTGAGGAAGGAGGGAAGTGTCAGTGGGAGGAGCTTTGGACTCCTTTACTTCCTTATTACGATGCATCGGATAACGCTAGAAAGAACGTTATCTGGTGCAAATCTTCCCCCCAAATTTGTTGTCGTTATGCGGTTTTAGCATTATCCGGTGCAATCGTTATCTGGGGTATTACTGTACTGTCACCACCTTAACCAAAGCAGCATCCAGGGCTTTCACAACCAAGAAAGAGAACAGTCTCAAGGGAATTGAGCCAGAATTAAAAGCCAATCCTGCAAAGTAGAATACTACCACCATCACTACACAATCTTCCATCTCAAACTAGAGGAAATCTAAGCCTTAGATCAGTGGTGCCCAAACTAAGGCCCGGGGGCCGAGTGCGGCCCCCGACACCAATTCACCCAGCCTGCGAAGCCCTCGTTGCTCCTGGAAGCGGAAGTAAAACGCGCCCGTACGGGCCGGGTGAATTGGCATCGGGGCCCTAGTGACTGGGCCCTAGTGACTGGCTCCCTGAACCACATAATCAGCCCACAGCCCCAAAAATTTGGGCACCCCTGCCTTAGGTAGACTTTCCTCATGATTCTCCCTACATCTTTTCCCCCTGTCCCAAGCAAAAACTAAATTTTTTGCCAACATGACCCAAGGAGCAAAGCTGGTAGACATGGTAGACCAGGCTAATTGTGGAGAAAATTTTCTATTTTATTGCAGGGTCCCAGGGGTGGGTGGGTGGGGTCAAAGTCATGCCAAATTGTAAAAACCCCAAACAATACATCTTAGAAAATACAGATTGGAAAAATAGAAAAGGGAACTGCCTAAACAAATGAACCTCAAAGCAAAGCAGTAGTCAGGTCTCCAGGGCCTATAGAATGCAGATCCACCAAACCATCCAACAGAATCACAACATGAATACTGAAGGACATGAGGTTGTGGAATGGAAATACAGTAGTCAAACCTCGCATAAAGAGCGCCTCGCATAAAGAGCGCCTCGCATAAAGAGCACCTCGTTTAAAGAGCGCCTCACTTAAAGAGAAGAATTTTCTCTGAATGTTCGCTTCGCTTAACAAATAAAACCAACCAAAAACTCGCTTAACAAATAAATCGGGGTTCGCAATCCTCCCACCCCCTACCCCATTGGTCACTTATAATGGTGTTTCGCTTAAACAGCAAACTCGCTTAAACAGCAATCCTGTGGGAACACATTATGCTCTTTAAGCGAGGTATAACTGTATTCCTATAGATGTATCCTTAGTGATACAGATGGAATCTAAAAACTAGTCTGAATACCTTTACGCCAGAACCTTCCAGACTTCTAACTTGGAAGTATGTCTCACGTTTTAGGCTGCTGTGGCTACATTCCCAGTTAAGGAACCAAACAATACTCGTGACTAAAGCAAACAAAGGTAAACAGATATGCTCCCTAGGCACATGCTTCTGTCAGAGGTTGTCTATCTTGGATGCTGTTGGGCTGAAACAGAACTAAGCCAGATCTCGTGTCCCACTGCTGTGTCTAAAATAATTATTGACCTGAATACCATATGAGATGGATCCTAAATGGCATAACAGTTAGTGTATTAGGCCAGGACTCAGATGACTTGGCTTCCAATGCTAAATCTGAATGTAAAAGTGTCTCATATTTATTCAAGATGTTTCACCAGGCTTCTTTATAGGTTCAAGGTTTTTTTTAGCTCTATTTTTATTTCCATAGGTAAAGCCAGTGAGATGCAGAAGTAGCCAACATGAACCCCCCAGGCTTAAATGGCAATTACAGTAAAACACCGGATAACGATTGGATCGGATAATGCTAAAATCACATAACGTTGGGGAATTTGAGGCAAACATTTGGATCGGATAACATTATGTTAACCATTATGTTAACCATTATGTTAACGTTATCCGATCCATCAGATAACCTTTGCCTCACATTCCCTGAGGTGAGGCTGTGACTCACCAGTTTCTCTTGGGAGAAAGGGAGGGCTGCCTGCTCTCAAGCTTGCCACATTTGAATAACAAAGGCTTGCAAAACCAGTCTGACTAGTTTAGCAAAGCAAAGGCTTAGGACCCTCTCCCCAGTGTAACCCAGAACACTTTGCAGAAAAATAATTGCAAAGAGACAATTTGACCCAATTACCTTTATGAAGTTTCTCCTTTAAAATCTAAACAGCCCTAACCCAAGATTGTAGCTCCGCAAGCCCCGTGCATTGTCAATGGAAAACAAGCAGAGACTGAAACCTTTCACCTACAAAGCAATTAAGCTTTTCACACCCTGCAAAGCCCTGAGGGAGCTTCCTTTATTACAGCAATGGTAGGTGGGCTGATTCTAAAGGAAAACATTTTCCTAGCTTCTGTTCAGATCTTTTAAAACAACACTTTATAAAATTTTAAAAAATTAAAAAATGCTGTATGGCTTTGTTCCCCTAAAGTCAGGGTGGTCTGGCATGTTTCTGTAATGTATTTACCCTTTAGACAATTATTTCTCAAAGTTCTTTAAGTTTCCAGCATGTTTCCTTGACTTTCCCTTGAAACCTCTGTTGCTTATCTCTATGGAGTTAACGTTATCTGATCCACCTGAATAGGATTTTAATGTTATCTGGTGCATGCATCGGATAAGGCTAAAAATTGGATAATGTTAAGACTTGTGGAACCAAGTCTTAACGTTATCCAAGGTATTACTGTACTTATATTCACTGTTCCTCAAATGCCGTAGCAGGCTCTTGCCAGTGTGATAATGCAGTTTGGTATGGTGCCACCGAAGTTTCTATTCAACAATATTATTTCAACTACTAATGGAAAAATAATTTTTGTATTCTTTGCTACTGCAATTTTATGCCATTACAACTTATCCCAAGTAATAAGTAATAGCATAATAACAAAATTGCTCCAAACATATAAATATATTTCTTGGAGAAAGTTTTGTTTGTACCGTAGTGTGTCCAGATTGGTCTAGTGACTGATGATACTTAGAACACAAATAAACTATTGGTTTAGATTATGATATAGTAAGGATTCCACAAACAATTCTCTAAACATTATTTAACAACAAAGATTCAAATGTTGAGTGCAATCACGCCGCTACATGCCTGGAAGTAAGCCACAGTGAGTTTGCTAGGCTTGCTTCGAAGTACAGATGGGTATAGGCTTGCACTCTTAAATACATGCTCATCAAATTCCTAATTGTTTAACTAGAGGCAGAGCCATTTTAAGCATGTGAATGTAGGTTTTCAGACATTAGTCATGGCCTAAATGGAGTCTTTAAAAATCAATTTTGCTTTCAAAACTCCTTGCATTTGTTGCTTCAACATCCACCTCCCCATTCACAAATGGATTTTCACTGTTCTCAAGTCAAGTGCATGATGTTCTATAGCTCCACATTGACCTCAGCTACCAAGTCGCTGCATTTGAAACCACAAATGATGTCCTTGTTTAGCACTTCATTCTGGATCCAGGAGAAAACAGCACTAGAGAAAATAAACACTAGGTTTGGGGTAAGGTTAAATTTTTAAATGCAAATATCATAGATGGTCATTTGGGAGGGAGCAGGGAGACGGATTTGAGCGCTGATTTCTAGAGGATACAGTCAAGGCAACTGCTGAACAAGAGATGTAAGCTTAAATTATACATAAGCTGAAGAACATTCTTGTGCCAAGACACATTTACAACAGAAGCTACTCACCCATTTCCTAATGCTCCCTGCTGCCACTTCTTTCGCACCCACACACCAAATTTACTGTTGTCTTCTTGCAAAAGATATTGATCACTCGTCCAAGCTACTACTCCTCTATGGTTTTCATGTACAAACTGGAATCTGCATGCTCTCACCACCCTTATATCCCACCACACTTTCTACATCTTGCAATTTTAATGGAAAAATCTTGGTAGCACAGGTTGGCAAACACACTCATGAGGCACAGTATACACGAAACAGGTTGAAAGAGGACGAAAACCACTCCTACATGCAACTCATAATATTCCTAGGAAGCTGCAAGTCCTCATAAAAAGTAAAAACCACAAACAATCTTGATTAGTTTATGCTCCAACATTACAAATTCAGTGGAACCTCATACAACAATTGCTACAACAACGAAATCGCATAACAATTAGTGGGTTTTTGTTTTTTTTTTTGGGGGGGGGATGGCGTCCCGCATTACAATTTTCCCTATGGAAAAAATCATACAACAATTTTTCAATGGGAAAAGCCACTTAGCAAAAGAAAATTGTTGTATGATGCATCCAATAGGGAAAATCGCTACATGATGCATGTATCGTATAGCAATTGTTTCATACAACAACAAACCCTGTGGAACAGATTAAAATTGTTGTATGAGGTACAGTAATACCTCATATAACATTAGTATCGAATAACACGAAAATCACATAACATCAAGGAATCTGGGGGGAAGAATTGCATCAGATAACATTAAGATCCTATGGGATGCTTCAGATAACAACCGCGAAAGCCTGTGTGGTTACAATGTATCTCTATGGATCCCATAGAGGATCAGATAACACGAAAAATCATATAACACGAAGACTTGTGGAACCAGGTTTTAGCGTATATGAGGTTTTACTGTACTACTGTATGGTAAAGCAGTCATTTTGGCTTCTATGACTTTGTGAATGGTTCATTCTATGAATCAATGATGCCTCAACAGTCAAACTACTAATCCTCCTTACCTACTGCTGCATATTCCAAATGGCACAAGTCTATATTACCTCTGGGAAAAGATAGAAGCAGGAGGGAAAGAGGAAGACTGGATCAGAGAGAGAGTGACTCATTTGTTTGCAAGACCTTCTTCTTCAAGTGCCATATCCATTCCAAATATTGTCTATTCATGGCGATAGTCTTCTTGTTCTTAACTCCTCGGGACAATTCTTCCAAGGACATTCCTTGACAATCAGTCTCTAAGGTATTTCAGCCATGAGGTCCATCTACATCCAGGGCCTCACTTCCCAAGGATATTTCCTCACATAACAACTTGGAGTACAGTAAAACACCAGATAATGATTGGCTCGGATAACGCTAAAATCGCATAACGTTAAGTAATCTGGGGAGGAGAATTGGATCGAATAACGTTAAGGTCTTATGGGATGGATCAGATAACAACCGCTAAAGCCTGTGCAGTTACAATGTATCTCTATGGAGCTTTAACGTTATCCGATCCATCCCATAGGATTTTAACATGGATCAGATAACACTAAAAATCGGATAACACCAAGACTTGTGGAACCAAGTTTTAGCGTTATCCGGTGTTTTACTGTATTCTATACTTCATGTCATTCCTAATTATATGTCCAAGATATTGGGAAGCTTTCTTTGTTTAATGGTCTTGTTCTTTCTCCATCCGGTGCAACACTTCTAAATTAGTCACATAGTCAGCCCACAATACCCTTAGCAGATCTGCATTTCAAAAGCTTCGATTTTCTTTTCAGATGCTTTAATCAATGTCCAAGCTTTGACTCAAGATAGCAACACTGAGAATACATAACATTTCACTATTCAGATCTTCATAGCCAGAGTTAGATCTTGACTCCATAACAAATGTCACAAGACCTCCACAGGGCTCTTGATGTTGGGACCTCTTAGACGTTGTTCATAGTTGCATCCTAACTATGACTTAATTGCACCTCACCACAAAGTAGTCTGAAAGATATCCACTTGAGGTCTTTCTTTTCTCAGTTCATGACACAAAGAAGTTCTTGAATAGGGTTTACAATCAAAGAATACTGAAACAGCAATGCTAAGGAAAGTATGGTTATGCATGGTCAAGCTGTCTCCAAATTATTCTGACCCTACGAATGAGTGATCTCCAAAATGCCCTGCCATCTTCAGCCCATCTCAAGCCTATGGTCTCCTTGATGAAGTCAATCCAGCTCACATTTGGTCTTCCTCTTTTCCAGCTGCATTCAACTCTTCCTAGCATTATTGTTTTTTCTAGAGTCTTGTCTTCTCATGATGTGGCCAAAATGCTACAACTTCAGCTAAGTCTTTTTTGTTTCTAGAGAGAGTTTAGATTTGATTTGATATAGGACTCATCTGTTCAACATTCTGGTGGCTCAGGATATCTGCCAAACTCTTCTCCATCACCATATTTTAGATGAATCGTTTTTTCTCTGTGAGCTTTCTTCACTGTCCGGCTTTCACATTCATACATAGTAATTAGCAATACAATAGCGCTGATGATCTTGGACCTAGCACCCAGTTACATGTCCTTACATTTTATGATCTTTTATATTTTCTTTAAGCTGCCCTTCCGAGTCTCAGTCTTCTTCTGATTGCTTGGCTTCAATCACCATTTGGCTTGTTGATTGAATATTTTCATTTTCTCCATTGTCAATATTGAAGTTATGTAGTTCTTTTGTAGTCATAATTTTTGCTGCTTTAATGCTGAGCTGTAGTCCATGTCATTGTGTTGTCCTCTTACACTCTCATCAGAAGTCAAGTCGTCGTTCTTTTTTGCCAGTAATATGGTGACATTTGTGTATCTTAGATTACTGATGCTTTATTTAAATCTCACCTGAATTTCTGTATGATATGTTGTGTACAGACTCAAGGAAGATAAAATACACCCTTCTCTGACCTTTTCCAAGAGGAAACTTGTCTGCTTCTCCATAATTGTCTTAATGTTAGCTTCTTCTCCACAATCTCTGGACAATCAAGAGGCACACTCATTTCTTTTAGAATACTCCAAAGTTTCTCTTGATCCAAACAACTGAGGAAGTTCCATTCTGGCTTCTTTAGTTTGCTCACATCAAGTACTGCAATGTTTAAGCATCCATCTCTTGCTTTACAGCTGCAAATTCAAATGATTAAGGAATCCAACAAATACTCACCATGATGCATCTATATATATGAAAATCAATTTAAATTAGAACTGAGCAATGGTTAAGACAAACGTGAAATTAAAGCCATGGCTGTGCTCAAGCATGGTATCATACTCACCAAAACTGACCTGAGCATCTAGGGCAGTGATGGCCAACCTTGGAGTTCCATTCCCAGAAGCCCAAGCCCCACTCCTGTTGATCAGGGCTTCTGGGAATTGAAGTCCAAGAACATCTAGAGTGCCAAGGTCACCTATAACAATTCTAGGGAGAAAAGGGGTGTCTCTTCATAAAGGACATTAACAATTACTTCAACATGTGTTACCCACTCAAATCACTTTAATATTTAAGCTCAGTTCAGATGCATGTTAGATATTACAGCTTTCAGAGCCGGTAAATGTAAAAAATATTGATGATTTAAATAAACGAGTTTGGAAAACGGATCATAATCAGGCACGTCAAAAAGTCAGCCCATCTGGCCGAAAGCCAATGGTTTAAAGATTGTGTCTATTAATATTGAAGATCTTGACACAGGAGTCAGCCCCGGCACTTGCCAGCTGCAGCCACTCGGCGCTCTCTGCTGTATCCTCCTCCTCCTGCCCAGCTCTGCCCAGGCCTTTTCTCCAGCACAGCTGCTTGACAACCAGAGTGTGGCTTTGGCTGCAATAAAGACAAGAAGCTATTAGCGGAAGGAAACCCCATTCATCTCGTCCAACTGCAAAATGTCAAAACTCAGCTGGACTTTGTCAATTCCAAACGTCAGCATTTATCTAATTAGAGCACTCTATTTCTGCGCTGCCAGTTTGGAGAATACTAAACTTGTCACTGCCTGTAGGTATTAAAGATGCCAGGACTATAATCAGTTCAAGTGACATTTCTTCTATTCATCCCATCAATAATTCAAACGCCAGTCTACTTATTTCCACTGCAATTTCAGGTCATACATCACCATTATGAAATGACAGAATGAAAAGAAAGCAAGGAATCATGTTGCTTAAAAAGTTCGAAGCAGAGTGACAAAGAAATATGCCAGCTCGGAGCAAAGATTCTATTTAGATGCCATGACAAACAGCGGTTCAGAGCTGAAGAGTGTGTTGCAAGCTTTTTCTTCCCCATCCTGTTCAGATTTTACTTTCTCTCCGCCTAGTTTTCAGTAACCATCAATCACCAGTTATAAACCCACTGTCAGTATATCAATAATGCCATGACTTTGTGCTACATATAACAATAAGAATGTGCATCTCTTTATTGTAGATATTGTAGAGCAGGGGTGCCCAAAATATGGCCTGGGGGCCAGATCTGGCCCCGATGCCAATTCATCCAGCCCATGAAGCCTTCGTCACTCTGGGAGCAATGGGGGCTTTGTGGGCCAGATGAATTGGTGTCAGGGCCAGATCTGACCAGCCCCCTAAACCACGTGACCGGCCCACGGCCCAAAAAGTTTGGGCACCCTGGTAGTAGAGGGTATGAAACCTACACTTTTGAAACTTGACCTGGATGGTAGGGATCTGTACCTCAGGAATAATTTGGTTTAAAATAGATTCATTATAGTTAATTAAAATAGGTTTGTCTCTTGCAGCAACACCTGGAGTCACTCACTGGTTTACCTGGAAGGAGGAAGCCAGAGTCAGCCCTGGAATATTTTTTTATTTATTCAGCAGGCCTCTGTACTTCCCTTTGCTGGGACCCAAATCTCTTTCAACAGAGAGAAAAAGATGCTGTTGCCTGGTAAAGGATGGTGAGCAGAGGAAAAGGCTTAAGCATTGGGATGGAGAGAGAAAGAAATAGCACCAAGGAAAGAAAAGGGATGGGGAAGAAAAGAGGAAGGACAGAGGGAAAGAGAAAGCAACAGAGTATGGGTGAAGAAAGGGGGATTTCTCCGTCTGGCAAAGTGGCACAACTCTGCGAATAGCTCATAAGCATACAGTACTGTGCAAAAGTCCTAGACTGCTCCCGACAGTCAAAATGTAGTCAATTACTGCATCCAAAGAAAGACAATGGCTGAAATCCTGTTGCATTCTTAAGGATTCGGAAGTCAAATGGAATAAGATTCATTTGCTTCTAGACAACAATTAGTAAGTCGCTGCTGCAATTTTGAGGAGAGGCATGCTGAACAATCCCAGCAGAGGCTCATTAATTGCTAGCTAGAAGTGAATAAATGTTACACCATTTCCCCTCCACATGTGTAACAAAACAACACAATTTCAGTCAATATCTGGCTGCACAGACAGATGGAACTAAAAGACCATGTGAAAAGATGCTATCAGCAAGTTAATATACAGTATATGCTATTGATCTACACCAGAGTTTTTCAACTTTGGCCCTCTAGGTGTTCTTGGACTTACTGCCAGAAACCCAAGTCAACACACCTGCTCCACGGCTTCTGGGAATTGAAATCCAACAACATCTGGGGGCCAAAGAATGAGAAATCCTGTTCTACACTCTCTCTCTCTCTCATGTAATACATATGTCTCTGTCTGATTTTAACTCAGAAGACAAGTCTTGACTAAAAGCAGCGACTAACGTGTGTGAGAAGGAAGTGGTTAAAATGCAACAGACAGCTGCTATAGAATTTAATTCCTTTCCCATAAAACAAACTCTAGGAGGACCAGTTATGTGCGGAAGCCAAATTATGTCAAACTATGTAAAGCCTAGCTATTGTGCCAGGGCCAGATGCCCCAGTGGACTTTTTACTGAATGTTTGGGAAGTGTGTGGACCTAAGCAAATCATCTGAAAGAAGAACAGACCCTGCTGGCACACTAGTAAACCCTTTGGGCCCATTGAGATGAATGGAAAAGTTAATGGTACAGGGAGAAATGTGAACATTTAAGGTCTCACAGGGTCTTTACAGCTGCAAATACAAGTCAGAGCACAGAAAAGGATCAGCATGGCTAAGCCTCTACTCTACAAATTCAGACAGCAGCATTTTGAAAACCCTGCTTCTATCTTGTAAAGAGCTCTAAAGTAATATCTGGCACACATCTGTGTGCATACCACTTTATGTCTCTGACTGTTAAAGGCTTGCAACTGAAGAGAAAGGCTGAAAAACACAACATCTGTGCCAGCATATCTGTCAAGAGGCCTTTGTTATGCCTAAAATTGGCCAGCTAGAGTTATAGTCACTTGAAAACATTCATCCAGGTGTGGTGAGACAATTGAAAACAAGGCGGCTTCATATTCTCAACCAGGGTGGGTATCTTCGCATGGTTGGCACACCAAATGTAACACACACATAGGTGAGGGTCACACCTCAACACTCCTGCCCATTTTTCTGACATGGAACTCAGGAAATACTATTAGCCATGTGGCACACTTGCCACACACACATTTCCTCCCAATTAAAACAGTGGTTTGGAAATACCACTAGCCCTGGAAAAACATTGCTAGTTTTCAACAAACTGTGTCATTCTTTCGTGGGCCGAATGTATCCTATTCCAGTGATGGAGAACCTTGGCACTCCAGATGTTCTTGGACTTCAATTCCCAGAAGCCCAAGTTCCTGTGAATCCACACGAATGGGTTTACTGCATGTACTCCAAGTGTTCTTGGACTTCAATTCCCAGAAGTCCAAGTCTCTGTGAATCCACACAAATAGGTTTACTACGCATAGGCACAGTAAACCCATTCATGTGGGTTCACAGAGACCTGGACCTCTGGGAATTGAAGTCCAAGAACACATGGAGTGCCAAAGTTCGCCATCACTGTCCTATTCCAGAAATTCAAATTGAATATCTCTGTTTCTATGTTAAGGAAGTTGTATTTGTAAGTCCAAGTACAGTCAAACCTCGCATAAAGAGCGTCTTGCTTAAAGAGTAACTCGCTTAAAGAGCAGAATTTTCTCAGAATGTTCGCTTCGCTTAACAAATAAAACCAACCAAAAACTTGCTTAACAAATAAATTGGGGTTCACAATCCCTCCCCCCACACACACACAATTGGTCATTTACAATGGTGTTTCGCTTAAAGAGCAAACTCGCTTAAAGAGCAATCCTGTGGAAAGCATTATGCTCTTTAAGCGAGGTACAACTGTAATGTATATACTCTAGTATAAGCCGATCTGAATATAAGCCGAGGTACCTAATTTTGACCTGGACACCCAGGAAAATAGATTGACCCAAGTATAAGCTGAGAGTGGGAAATGCAACAGCTGCTAGTGAGTTTCTATAATCAAAATACATGAAAATATGGTAAAATTAATTAAATTGTTGGCACATCTCAATCCAGCATGGTTCTGGGACCCTTGTGGTCATTCACCCAAGTATAAGCCAGGTCCCCTTTGGGGGGCTCATTTTTGGGGCTAAAAAAACTCAGCTTATACTCGAGTATATACGGTAAGTTCTGGACTTGAATAAGAGGTGATACAGTAGCACATGTGGTAGCTTAGAGAGGAATGAAACATACAAACAACACATGAGGGAATTCACTGTATCTCGTGTAGGATTCTTATATGATTCAGATCCCAAGGCCATGAACCCACCACTGGCCATAAGCAAGCGATTTGCTCTCATTCTTCTCTTCTGGTCTCTCCCTTCCCCAGACATTTGCATTAAGGAGATAATAAACATCAGAAGGATTGAACAAAGCTATGAAAACTCCCCACTGTGCAATGTAAAGGGCAAGTATTATTAATGCTTTGCCCTCTTCTAGGGCTGAGTAAAACATCAGGCAGAAATGAGGTGGTGTGCTGCTGCTGAATTCCTGAAACCTGCTGTGTACTAAACAGTGAGGATAAACAGTCTGGCAAGGATAGCTCTTCTGAGCACCACTGAACATCCTTTTCCCATGTGGTACTAGGACAGAGTCCCACAGCAGAGGAAGTTGCACTGACATTGCTCTGGTGAGACTAAAGTCTTCTTAGGAACAGTTCATTCCACAGGACCCACTGTGGCCCTAAATACAGGCTTTGACTAGCATATGAAGTACAGTGACTGAGATCCTCATAATTTGTTGTTATTTAGCTGCACAGTCAAGTCTGACCTTTTGCAACCCCATGGACCACAGGCTCCTCTGTCATTTGCTACCTTCCATAGCCTGCCCAGATCTATGCCCACTGCATCAAAAATGGCATCTAGCCATCTCATTCTCTGACGCCCCTTTCTCCTTTTCACTTTAATCTTTCCCAGTATCAGGGCCTTCTCCAGTGAGTCCTCTCTTCATTTGGTGGCCAAAATGAGCTTCAGCGTAAGTATTTATCCTTCCAAGGAGCAATCAGGAATCATTGCCTTCAGGATGGACTGATTTGCTCTCCTTGCAGTCCAGGGGACTCTCAAGAGAGACTCCAGCACCACAGTTCAAAGGCATCTATTCTTATGTGCTCAGCCCTCCAGCTCTCACAGCCATAGCTTACTACTGAAAAGACCACTGATTTAACTATGTGTACTTTTGCGGGAAAGCTGATGTCACTACTTTTTATTATGCTGCCTAGGTTTCTCATAGCTTGCCTCCCAAGAAGTAAGGGTCTCTTTATTTCATGGCTGCAGTCACCATCTGCAATGATCTTCGATCCCAAGAAGATAAAGTCTGTCACTGCTTCCATTCCCCCCCCCTCCATTTGCCAGGGAGTGACGGGACCAGATGCCATGATCTTGGTTTTTTCAATGTTGTGTTTCAGACCAACTTTTGCACTCTCCTCTTTTACCCTCAGCAAGGGGTTCTTAAGGACTTCTTCACTTTCTGCCATTAGGGTAGTGTCATCTGCATATCTCAGGTTGTTGATATTTCTCCCAGAAATCTTAATCCCAGCCTGTGCTTCTTCTAGCCCTGCATTACGCATGAGCTGGATGATTATACAGACCCAAATAATTTATCAAAGATAAGGCAAAAACTTTTCACTAAGTTCAATCATTATACAATTCTGTAAGAATCACATGAGTGGCATTTGAAGGACAACCAACCATGCTGAGACAGAGGTATCCACAACAATGATAAGTAGTTACTGTACATACTCAAATATAAGCCTAGTTTTTTAGTCCCAAAAATGAGCCCCCCAAAGGGGAAACGGCTTATACTCGGGTCAATGACCATAAGGATCCTAAGACCACGTTGGATTGAGACATGCCAACAATTTAATTAATTTTACCATATTCTCATGTATTTTGATTGTTGAAACTTACTAGCAGTTGCTGCATTTCCCACCCTCGGCTTATACTCAGGTCAATCTATTTTCCTAGGTTTTCAGGTAAAAATTAAGTACCTCGGCTTATATTCAGGCCGGCTTATACTCGAGTATATATGGTGATTTCCTTGATCCCTTCCTATGGACACTATGAATATACAACAGCTTTACCTTTCACTCTTCTCAATTTAAGTGTACTTCAGGAAATCTGAAGCACCCAGCTCCAAGACAGAAAAGGGGAAGACAAAGGACCAATAAGGAAGACACAATCCGATGTGAAGTTGGTGGGTGGGGATAGGACTATGGTCAACTTTACTCACAAAAGCTTTCCCTATTTCAACTACAGCTCCTCTGCTCACATCATCTTGTGTTTAGAAGAGTTTCAGAGAGAAGGGCAGCAGGCTGTATTAGAAACGGGGAACTGCCCTTGCACAACAGCACTGGGTGCCATCCAAGGCTTGCACATCATTCTCTGTAAATAGCCTGTGGGCACGCTGAGGCTGCCATCAACAGACTACCAGCACAACAACCAATCCAAGTAATGTTGTTGTAAAGGAAAACAAAGTGCACCATGTGAGAAATACACTCAGCAGTGATTTCCAGACATTGGTCGTGAGTAAATGTTATCACAAATGGGGAGGTAGTCCTGGAAACTGGATTGGCTACCATCTGCGGAGGCACAATGAGAAACAAACTAAGAGAAGAGTGGTGGCCAAGATGCCTAAGGTGTCTATGAAACACTAGCTTTGAACAGTAAATGACTGGAGCAGGTTACCTGTTGTCTGTCTCAAAACATTTGGTCCAATCGGAGAGTGGCAACTTCTTTTGGTCTCCTGGCTTCCATTTGTACCAGTGAATCTTCCCACTTTCGGTTCCCATTGCAATGATATAGCTATGGAACGACAGGAGTTCCAATGGTTATTAAAGCAAACCCATTACCAAATCATGCACACTTTTGAAACAAGTTCCTCCTCTTGATTACCAGCTTCTAATTTGAATCAAGAGAACACACAATTCGGCATAAAAATAAATACTCCATGAAGCATGGCTATAAACTATAACACTAAAGAAAGTTCCAATTATCTGTAGAGTTTAAAGACTTGGTGAGTTGTGACTTGGTGAGAGCAGAATTGTTTGTATGGATTTTTAAGTAAGAATCTTCAAGCTGCAATACCACCTTTGTTGATGTCAGTGCATTGTGCCAAATCAAAAGAGGTATCTCCTTCCTTCTCTTTTAATGTCTACACTGGCTGCATGCCCCAACCTGTGCAAACCTATGCAATTATATCTGCGTAGACATTGCTGAACTTTAATGAGATTGGGATTTTTTTTAAATCAAAATTAGGCCAAGGTCAAGCATTGCTATGACATTAGAAACTTGTGATAAACAAAAAGCAGTGTGGGATAAGACTGGGGGAAACTGAAATGGCATCTGTAAAGACCAATGAGAAAAATTTGCAAATTGGGCGGATAAGTTAAAAGTGATGGCTTACATCAAACAAGCAGGGCCTGGCGTTCTAAAGATTGATGGAGCTGATGTGGAGATCTACAATGATATAGCACCAGAGGAGAGAAAATGGAAATTTATGATGAAACCGGTGACGAAATTTTTGACCTCAAAAGATATTAAATATAATTGGAGATTTCCACAACAGTTGAGATTTTTTTACGAGAAAAGATGGCATGTACTGGATGACAGAACAGATGTTTTGGAGTATTTGACTCAGCTTGGGTTCATGAAGGTGGCTAGTTCAGAATGGATTGCAATGAGAACTGAATTGTACGCGGCTGGGGTGATGGGTCCGGTCTTGAATAAGGAAGGGGGGGTTGAGGGGGCAACGGGAGGAGGGGATGTGTCAGGAACACCGAGTGTGGAGCTTTTTGAATAAGTAATTAGTGAAAAAAATTTGTAATGGTGGAGGGAGGGGGTCCGCAGAAGAACACAATGCCTTTTTTTCCCAGCCCCCCCCTCCCCTCTTTGAGAGTCAGAGGCGATATCTTGGAACAAGATGTGGGGAGGTTAACAGAAAATGAAAGAGTAGGTAAGGTTTTTTTTTTCTTTTTTTTTGTAGTTGTAACACTATGCATTCTTCATCAAACATTTTACTTTACTGAGTTATGTTGTAGCGAGAATTCACAATTTTCTTTTTTGGTATTATATTGTTTTCAATTATTTGTATTTTTTTTTAGATTTATAGTAGGGGATGGGGATAGCACGTCCGGGGAGGAATGTAATGGAGGGGAGAGATTAGTAAATATAAATGGTTAAGATATTAAGATTGTTAACATGGAATGTGAAAGGGACAGGGAATGCCGTGAAGAGGAGGAGGTTGCAGATAGCGCTCAACAAATCTAAATCTGATATCATCTTTCTACAGGAGACCCATCAAAAATCGGCAGACACTAATAAATTATTTGTGAGAGGAACTGACATTTATGAAATGGCTTATGGGACATCAAAAGCAAGAGGTGTTGCAACCCTTATATCGGAAAAATTGGGTTTCACTGTGATAAAATCCATAGCTGACCCAGAGGGGAGATATCTAATAATTAAGGGGAGGATAGAAGATGAAGAGATAACTCTTGTAAACGTATACGCCCCGAATACCAATCAGGCAGAATTTTTAGAAAAATTAAGAATAATTTTACAGAAAGAAGGAACGAGGAATATGATTATTGGGGGGGATTTCAACTTGTTAAGTTCCGAGATTGACACCACAAGTACTAAGAAGAGGAGTAATAAATATATTTTAAGAGACTGGACAAAATTAATGAACATAAAAGATGTATGGAGGGAACTCAAAGGTCAGGAAAGGGACTATACTTACTATTCCCAAGTTTATGATATGCATTCAAGGATAGATTATATATTTGTAACGCAAGGGTTATTGAAAAACATAGAAGATATTAAAATAGGGACATTTAGAGAATCAGATCATGCCAAGATAAGTATAGATATAAAATTGGATGAAGGCGATGGGAAAAGATATGTTTGGAGATATGATTCAAAACTATACAAAGAGAATAGCACGAAGAAACAAATTATGGAAAAATGGGATGAATATTGGTCATGGAATGATAATAACGAGGTCAGCTCAGGAGGGGTATGGGACACAATGAAAGCGATTTTCAGAGGAGAATCAATAAAATTGAGTAGTTGGATAAAGAAACGGAACATCAATAGAACCCAGGAATTGGAAACACAATTAAAACAACTTCATCGGGAATACATAAAGGGTAAAGATCAGAGGGTATTACAGCAGATACAGAAAGTAAAGAAAGAATTGGAAGCCCAGGACATGGAAAGGGTAAAAAAAGATTTGATATTTTTAAAAAGAGAATACTATGAGCACAGTAATAGAAATTCAAAGTTATTAGCAAAAGCAGCGAGGGATAAAAAGAACAAAGGTCAGGTGGGAGTATTGGTGGATGAGAAGGGGAAGAGATGCAATAAAAGGAAAGAGAAAGTGGAAATAATAGAGGCTTTTTATAAAGAGTTATACTCAAAGAAGCAGGTAAATTTGAACAAATTGGAGGATTACTTTAAAAAATATAATTCTTGTTTAATAACAGAAGAACATAGAAATATGATGGAGGAACAAATATCCGTAAAAGAAATTGAGAAGGTAATTAATAAATTAAAATTGGATAAAGCGCCAGGAGAAGATGGGCTTCCCGCTGAATTCTATAAGGATTTTAAGCCTTGGGTTGTTCCGAGACTACACAAATTATTTAATGGGATTTTAGAGGGAGAATCAACACCCGAATCTTGGAATAGATCTATTATCGCATTGATCCCTAAGCCAGGGAAAGACTTATATAAAATAGAATCATATAGGCCGATATCCTTAATTAATCAAGATGCCAAAATTTTTTCTACAATAATGGTGACCAGGCTAAATAGCTTCATAGCCAAATACATAAAAGACGATCAAGCAGGGTTTATAAAGGGTAGGTACATGTCAGATCTTACAAGGAGAGTAGTGGATTTATTAGATATAGCTGAAAGGCAAAAGGATAGGGCAAGTTTTTTAGCCCTGGATATTTTTAAAGCATTTGATTCTTTGCAATGGGCAACAATACATGAGGTAATTAAACAATATGGATTTGGGGACAAATTCCAAAAAGTTATCAAGAACTTATATAAACAGGGAATAGCAATAGTGAAATTCAATGATAGCTATACAGGAGAAATAAAACTGGAGGCCGGAACTAGGCAGGGCTGCCCATTGTCGCCCACGCTATTTGTTTTGGCTATGGAACTATTGGCGAATTTAATACGGCAAGATAAAGAAATTGTTGGAATTGAAGGAAATAAAATAAGTTTGTATGCCGATGACACACTAATCACAATTAAACAACCAATACAAGGAATACTAAGGATTAACAAACACTTGAAAACTTTTGAGGAAATGACAGGTTTAAGGGTGAACTGGGATAAGTCTGAGATGATTCTAATCAATGGGAGTAAGAAGGACGAAGTAGAAATAAAGCAAAAATTCAATATTCAAATTCCGGATAAGGTGAGATATTTAGGGGTAATACTTGCTAGGAAAACTGGGGAACTTAAGGAATTGAACTATGGAAAACAAATGAAAGAGATAGATAAAAAGATATTACAGTATAATAGGTTGAATTTGTCGTGGTTTGGCAGGGTGGCAATGTGCAAAATGATGTTGTTACCTAAATTAAATTTTTTATTTGATGCTCTGCCAATAAAACACACAGAAAAAGAATTGGAAAAATATCAAAATACTATAAATAGATTTTGTAATGGGAAAAGAAAAGCAAGGATACCTAAGATTCTGTGGTATATATCGCAAAAAGAAGGGGGATTGGGCATTCCGAATATTAGCAAGTATTACAGAGCCTTTCAATTACGAAATGTTATTAAATTATTAAATAGAGAAGAGCCGATATGGGGAAAATTAGAAACAAAAGAGTTTTTTAGGAAAGGGAAGGCATTCTTTTTATGTGGTGATAAGGATAAAAAAATGAGGATTCAGGGCAAGATGATAAGAGCAACAATAGAAGAATGGAACAAGGCAAGAAAGGAACTTATTCCAGGGATCTCAATGGTTACAGAATTAGAAGATTTTAATAACTTTCCGATAAAAATAGAAGGTAGGATTAAGGATATCTTATCAAAAAATGGGGTCTCTCTGTTGAAGGATTGGATTAAAATTTGTAGTGATTTGGAGAGGAGAAAGGAGCTCTATCTGCAACTGGAGTTGGATTGGTTTAAAGTCCTCCAGATAAATAATTGGAATAAGAAATTTCTTCTTGAAATGGGATCAGACAGGGAGCTTACAGAATTTGAAACATTGCTGGTCAAATTGAGAAAAGGAGACATAGGTTTAAAAGGGATAGCTAGTCAAATATATAAAATTTTAAATAAAGGAGGGAAGGCTCAACAAGTATTGAAAGACAGTTGGGAACAAGAACTGAACATAACAATTAATGAGAAGACTTGGGGCAAAATGTGGAGAAGACGTATCATGAGATCTATGTCGGTAAGAGTGAAGGAACATAACTATAAATTAATTTGGAGATGGTATAGAACCCCAGTAAAACTGCATCTAATGTACAAAGAAGTGAGTGAAAAATGTTGGAGATGTAAAAAAGAAAGAGGCACATATGAACACATGTGGTGGTCCTGTGAGGCTTTGAAGGATTTTTGGGGAAAAATAGAGGCTGAAATCAAAAATATATTGGATTTGCAGGTTGAACTGGGTCCAAATACAATCTTGTTAACTGAGATGGATAAATATAAAATGAATGAGGATAAAAATGAATTGATGGCGATAATGCTATCAGCGGCCAGACAATGTATTGCTAGAAATTGGAAAAATAATGAAAACTTACAAAGAAGGAATTGGTATAATGAAATGTGGGATTTGGCACTCAACGAAAAGCTCACTTGGGAGATAAATTTTAAAAAGGGTAAAGTAACTGGTAATAACTTTTGGAGGACTTGGAAACCTTTTATTGATTATGTAACAGTAAAGAATCAGGGCATACCCCCTGTATCTGAGCAAAATGATTTTTGGAAAACATAAGTAAACATAAATCCCCGGACATTGTATATATCACAAGGGTGGTTTTAAAGATAAGAAGAAAAATTGAGATAGAGAATAACATATTTTGGCCATGAGGTGATAGATGGAAATATTGTTTGAAGATTGATGTAGTAAACAGTGTTTTATAATGAGGTAATAATCTTTGATGGATGTTTATAATGCTGTACTGTTATATATGAGAGATTATATTTTCCTTTTTGAATTCTCTGTTTAAACTCTTTAGTTATGTAATTCATTTTGTTTTATGTATGTGTCTTGTTTTGTATTATTTTATATACCCAATAAAAATTAAAAAAAAAAAAAAAAAGAAAAACAGTTGGACAAAGATGGAGGATCTATGCAGAAGTTATGCAGGCAGGAACAGATGGCTGCCGACAACCTGCTTCTCACCCACACCGGCAATACGAGCAAAATATATTAGAATGGAACATTATCATATTCAGTCTTTTTCTCAGCTCAGTTCCTTCTTCCCTTCTTCTCTTCCTTCTAGGTTGCCCTTGCTCGGAAGCCAGTAGTATCTCACTCTAGGGTTCAGTGCTCATCTCCGTTTATAGACAAAGAGCCAGTACTGTCTGCATTTGCAGATGTTTCCATGGACACGTGGCAGGCATGAGTAGACAAGGAACACTGTTTACCTTCCCACCAAAGTGGTCCCTATTTATCTACTTGCAATTTCTTGCTTTCGAACTGCTAGGTCGGAAGGAGCTGGGACAGAAACGAGAGCTCACTCCGTCATGCAGCACTTTGGTCTCGAACTGCTGACCTGACGACCTTCCAGTTGTCAAGTTCAGTGTCTTAGCGCCTTTCCTTCTACCTGACCTAAATCACAAGATCTTAGGAAGGGGGGTTATAAAGCGACGTAAAGCAGTTTTAAAATGTAAGATATTTAAGTCAATTTGAAGTCAAGCAGTACAAAATTAAAACATTAAAACCATTGTACAGGCCATGATTTTCAATCCCCAAAGGCTCTAAAAAGGCTCTGATCTTGACTTGGCATCTACAGCCAAGCCTCCAAGGGGAGGAAATTCCTTAGCCAGCATGTATGGCAGAAAAAGCCATCCTCTGTCTCTACAAATGAATTGTTTCAATGACGGGACACAGAAAAGAGTCTCCCAGCATATCTTAGTTATTCAGGCAGGTTTATACTGTAGAAAGGCACTCCTCCAAATCTTTTGTAAGATGTTACCAACGGGACATGGTTTGGAAGCAGTTAAAGGGTTACCAACATATTTGTCTACAACAGTGTTCCCCAACCTTTGGGTTTTGGACTTCAATTCCCAGAAGCCTAAACCAATTCCCCAAAGCACTGATTAGCCAATGTACTGACGTAGGCTTCTGGGAACTGAAATCCCCCTGTGGTGCGTGGGCCCCACATTGGGAACCACTGCTCTAAATTGTAAAGCAGAGGTGCCCAAACTTTTCGGGCCACAGGCTGGTCACATGGTTCAGAGAGCCGGTCACTATGGCCCAGGCGCCAGATCCATCCCCCAATGCCAATTCATCCGGCCCACGAAGCCCTCATCGCTCCTGGAAGCAGAAGTAAAACACACCCGTATGGGCGCGTTTTACTTCCACTTCCAGGAGCAATGAGGGATTTGCAGGCCAGATGAATTGGCACTGGGGTCAGATTCGGCCCCTGGGCCGTAGTTTGGACACCCCTGTTGGAAAGGCATTATATGTTGCAAGGGAACTAATTAAAGGCACCATGACTGGCTTTACTCAAACTATATGTGGTTATACAAAGGAAAAGTTTGTACTTAGTTGTGGTGTTTTTTGAAAGCTGATGAAACTAAAGGGATATACAGTAATACCCCAGATAACGATTGCATCGGATAACGCTAAAACCGCATAACGACGACAAATTTGGGGGGAAGATTTGAAACGGATAACGTTCTTTTTAGCGTTATCTGATACAGTCGTTCTTAGCAGCAGGGTGGCTGGAAAGCTGAATGGGGTTCTCCGTTCAGCTTCCCAGCCACCCGGCAGCTACAGAGGCAGGGGTGGGGTGGCTGGAAAGCTGAGGAGGGGCTCCCCCGTCAGCTTCCCCAGCCACCCCACAGCTGCAAGCAAGGGCGGGTGGCTAGGGCAGCCGACAGGGAGTCCCCGTCAGCTTCCCCAGCCACCCTGCAGCTGTAGATCGGGTCCTCTGATCTCTCTGGAGCAGGCAGGGGACTCGATCTACAGCTGTTACTGGGCTTCCCCGACGTCCTCAGCAAGTGCAGCAAGCCAAAACGTCAGGGTTCGAACTCTGACGTTTTGGCTTGCTCCACTGGCTGGGGACGTCGGGGAAGCCCAGAAACAGTTTGGATTGGGTCTTCCCACCTCCCTGGACCCGGCAGGGGGAGGTCAGGGACCCCAAAATTACCAATTTTTGGGTCCCTGACCCCCCTGCCGGGTCCAGGGAGGTGGGAAGACCCGATCCAAGCTGTTTCCAAAGTTCCCCCACCCTCCTTGAGGCTGTAACAAGCCAAAACGTCGGGATTCGAATCCTGACGTTTTGGTTTGTTGCAGCCTCAAGGAGAGTGGGGGAACTTCAAAATTAGCGCGCATCGGGTCTCCCGACTTCCCTAGAGCCAATGCGCGCTAATTTTGAAGTTCCCCCTCCCTCCTTGAGGCTGCAGCAAGCCAAAACGTCAGGATTCAAATCCCGACGTTCTGGCTTGCTGCAGCCTCCAGGGAAACAGGGCTTTTTTTAACGTTGTGTTATCAATGTATCGCACAACGTTAAAACCCGGATAACAACGAGACTTGTGGAACCAAGTCTCATCATTATCCGGGGTACTAGTGTACAGTAGTACCTCATACAATGATTTTAATCCATTCCATGGGGCTAATTGTTGTACGAAACATTTGCTATATGACACATGCATTGTATAGCGATTTTCCTTATGGGACGCATCATATGATTTTTTAATATTTTTTTTGCTAAGTGGTTTTTCCCATTGAAAAATTGTTGTACGATTTTTTTTCCATAGGGAAAATTGTTATGCGGGACTCCATTGTTTTCCAAACCTAATTGTTACGTGATTTCGTTGCTATATGGGGCAATTGTTGTATGAGTTTCCACTGTACAAGCATTTCTACAGCTCTACCATCACTTAACTGACATACCATCTAAATGACCTATGCAAAATACACCTCATCCCCTTTTCAGTCATAATTCTTGCTTGCTATTTGAATCTGTGGACACCACAACGTACATGCCATGGAGACATTACGGCCCACACGTGGATGAGGGAGAGACCCTCAGGGGTATGGAAAATGAAAGTAGCAACTCTGATCCAGAGTGAAAGCTTTGAGGAAGCACATTAAGAACGGTTACTTCGTGGTTTCTGTCTTAAGAGAACAAGAGGATGGATGTGCCTTGGTTTGGCTTACCTTCCATCCAGAGCGGGCACATGGCTAATGCTAACAGCAGTGACTGAATCCCCAACATCCAGGACTGATGAACAGAGATGGACCACATCCAAATCATTCTCTTTATTTCCTTCTGCAGGACAACACTCGCCCCAGATCATGACCTATTTGGAGTGCAAAAAGCAATCACAAAAATCATTCACTGGGACCGACCTATACTCAAGTATATATGGTATTTGTTACACTTCTGTTAAATTTTCATTGTAAACCATGGTAAGATTTTTAAAAAAACTAGTATAAAAATGCACGAAACACATACAGTGGTACCTCGCTTAAAGAGCATAATGTGTTCCACAGGATTGCTCTTTAAGCGAGTTTGCTCTTTAAGCAAAACACCATTGTAAATGACCAATGGGGGGGGGATTGCGAACCCCGATTTATTTGTTAAGTGAGTTTTGGGTTGGTTTTATTTGTTATGCGAACATTCAGAGAAAATTCTGCTCTTTAAGCGAGTTACTCTTTAAGCGAAACACTCTTTATGCGAGGTTTGACTGTACATTTATATCATACCTTTCTTCTAATCAGCTCCAGGAAGCATAGACGGTTTTCCTCTCCTCACCCTCCCTCAATCCATAGCACAACCTCATGAGGTAGGCTCAGCTGAGAACAACTAGCTCAAGTTTTGCAGTGAATGTCAAGGCTTGGTGAGACTGGAACAGCGTTTTGAAAATTATGTTCGCAAAATACTGGTGCACTTTAATTCCCAGAAGCCTAAGTCGGTACATTGACTGGTTAGTGCTTTGGGGAATTAACTTAGGCTTCTGGGAATTGAAGTCCAAAAACCAAAGGTTAGGAAACACTGCTATAAACCCTCCCAAATGATTAAAAGTTCATATACGCAACTCATAAGCTGGCAGGGGACAGATGATGCCTTTTCAAATAAATAGCAAAATCAAAAGCAAATACAAAAGACTTACACACAGGATGCTGGAAAAGCTCTATACTGGCATGGAACTCCCTCACCTGCTTCTATCACAAGTCCAGCACAAGTCTAAATATTACCCCACTTTCTCTAATCTAAGGACCTGAGGGAGAACCAGGAGGAGTTCCACTTTTCTGCTAGAAATTTACCAACACAGCAAAGTAGGGCTTGCTCCTTCTACAAAAGGAGTGTGAAGGTAAATGCGCCTTTCTTACCCTAGTTCTCTATACATGATATAGAACAAGAATGGCCATCCTTGGGAACCCAGATGTTCTTGAGCTTCAATTCCCAGAAGCCCTGATTAGCAGGAGTGCTAAATTAGGTTTTTGGTAATTAAAGTGCAAGAACATCTGGAGAGCCAAGGTTGAGAAACCATGATATAGAACTTATCGAAGAAAAAAGAGAGCAATAGGGATCCCAAGGCATGACTGGCAAATACAACAAACCAAAATGGGTGACCCTACTTATATGAACCATACAACAGAAAAGAGAATATGCTCTATTGCCAGTAGTCTACATAACACTAGTGTGACAGTTTAAAAGGCATGCGTTTGTGGGTCAGAGCTATGACAAGGTGACACTGCTTTAGTCAAAATCTACATTAAATTAATATAGCTTTATGAGGCCAACCCAAGAATTATAATGTTTTGTTTGCGGTAATGAAGATATAACTACAATGTGGATTTTGGATTTTTGTTGCTGCGGCCAACATGGCTACGTTTGCAATTTGTATGGCTTGAAAAAAGGAGTTTTCTATGGCAGTATGTTTAGTAATCCTTAAGATACAACAGAACTCCTTATTTGCTTTTTTTTACCACAGACAAACAAGGGTACCCTGTGCTGACACAAAATGGTGTCATAACGGCATAGAGAAAAACTGGTATGGAGAGGTACCTCCTTATAAATAGATGGCCTCATTGTGATCGTCAATGCATGATACACAAGAAGCTGCTCACGGCTGCTTCTACAGGCAAAACGTTGCTTTAAATTTAATTGCTTGCTTGTCAGGTACCATGCCCTTTCTTAGTTTGCTGAATGGCTGAGACTAATTTAAGTATCAGAACAAGCCAAAAGAAAGCACAGACAAGGAAGCAATGTCACCAGGCTAACACGATCTGTGGATATCGTCAACAAGGTGGACAGATTGGTCACAGGCATTTTAGAAGTGTTCAAAGGCAGTCTTCATGTCAGTGAAATTTAGCAAAACAGGTCACAAGCCAAGAGTGGGTTTAGATCTATAAAAAGAGGAAGCTGCAATTCAATGAACACCATGCTGACCTTGCTGAAAAGAGAATGGAGGGGCTTTCCGCTGATCAGACAAGAAAACAGAAGGCAGCTCTGGTCCTTGCAATTCTGAGACACTGACAGAGATGATTTTTTGGAAAACCAGCTGAGGTACTGTACTTTACTGAGACTTTGGTGGTGCAAAAGCTGGCTGGATAGCTCAGTGGTTGAAGTATCTGGCTACATAGCCAGCAACTGGGGGTTTGATTTCCCAGATTTCCCTTGTGAGGCAAGACAGCCTGTGTAGTTATGGGCCAGCTGCACAGTCCCAGAAGAAGGGAACAGGAAACCACTTCTCTGTATTCTCTACTTGGAAACCCCTGGAAAAGGTCACCATAAGTCAGAATTATTATTATTATTATTATTATTATTATTATTATTATTATTATTATTATTATTATTATTATTATTATTATTATTATTATTATTATTATTATTATTATTATTATTATTATTATTAAATGGAGCAAATACCTCTGCCAGTTATAAAACTATTTTCAAAAATAGAAACTACGTTCTATTGCTGCAGAAAAAAGGTACAAAAATTAGATGATTCATTTTATCTGGAAAACCATCTTTACAAGACTGCCCTTGTGAAAAAAGGCATGTGGGAAACTGGCTTGTTATAAATGGCAATACAGTAAAACCCCGGCTTATGAATGCCCTTTACGTTTGCTGTGGTTTACAATGGCAAATTCCTTTAAACTAATGTCCTGGTGCATGGCGATTTTTAGCCTTACGACCGGGAATTAGACCACCAGTGCCATTTAAATTCTAAAATGGAGCCCGCCCACCCACCACCGCCAGAAGTCATGATTCATAAGTTACCTTTGCAGTGAGAGGATGCTTGGAGCATTTCCGTCCCATTTTTGAATTTTTTCATTGCTTTTTTGCTCCGGTAAAAGTTCTTCTCACCACAAGGAAGTGCTAGAAATTTCCCCGGCCCCAATCAGCTGTTGGTCAGATTTTTCCTGCAATTACCAGGACTGGCCAATAGATGGTGCTGGTGGAAATGTGACGAATATGCCTTGGGGGAAAAATCAGCTCCAAAGAGAGTCTGGGCAGCCCTGCTCGGAGCCCAGGAAAGTGGTGTAGGAGAGCTTAGCTTCATCTTCCATTCCATTCCACTGTGTTTTCAGGTTTTCTTTTCTTTTTTTTAATTATTTTTTTCTATTATTTTTCAGATGTTTTGGACCATTTTTTTATTTTCAATGCATTCCTATGGGACATCGTGCCTTGAACCTGACAACATGTGAATGATGTATACTTTGAGTCAGATTATTAGATCTGTGGGACGGTCTGTTAGGAGATCCCGATCGTAGCAGAGTAAACAGCAGCAGTGTTCCCTGTGAGCCTTTAAACCCATGTTGTTTGTCTATTCTCTGAAGCAATAAATCAGACAGAAGACTGGAGTTGAAATAAAAGATTACTACGTTCATTTAGAAAATATATTTGATAGGAAAGCATCTCCACCTAACTAAATAGAAGAGTATGGCCCAAGGCCTGAGCACTGTCAGGAAACGACATATTTCCTCATGTTTCCCAAGGTTTGAAGTTGCAGTTTTTTAGCTAGGCCTCATAGAAAGCCTCAAAGAAATCCTTTCTCATCTGTGTCTTTCAGCCTACATGTCACGAAACGGCTTGTTGACACTTTAGTGTTCCTATCTCTCTAGCATGTTTTGTCTTCACTGACTGCACATGTGTGAAAACAATGCATTGTATTGAGAAAGTTTCTCTCTGTTACCTGATTGGCTAAGAGTAACCCACCTGACTGCAGAATCTCCATTTTGCGGAGAAGTTAGTTAGTTTGATTCTGGATCTCAATGGCATAAGACCCTGACTATGGTGTGGGATTATTCTCTTTCTTCAAAATGGTTACCTAATGTATCTGTGGACTGTTTGCTGGACTGTCTTATGCTACTGACCTATGCTTTATGAACCTGATCAATAAACCTTCGTTTGCTTCCACAACGTCTCTTCATTGGACTAAGGGGTAAGAGAAGCAATGCATTCACACACAAGCCTCTGAATGCGCTACCTGTTTAAACCTCCTTGTGGAAGAGAAGCAGCTAAGGGCTGTAAAGCTGCATTGCCGGCCAGCTCACCCTCTGGGGGCTTTGGTACAGGAGGGCCAAGGCAGAGGGGGCCGGCTGGTTTCGTGACAAGCACATATCCCAGAATGCCCCAAACTAATATAAACTGGCAGATGTATTTGCTCCATTTAACAACAACAACTACTGCTGCTGCTACTGCTACTAAATGACTAGAATCCTATAGGTCTTTGCAAACATTTTTATAACTGGCTATAGCTAATGGCAACTAACCAACAAACTATCAGGGTGCATCTCAATTATGTGCCAGTGGTGCAACTGAGATGTGATCTGACACTTCATCAATTTGCCGCAGTAAATTAGGCAAATATTTCACAAACACCAGTAGGATTCTGGTCGACATCACATGAAACTCAGGAAGCAAATGCACACCTGAAAAATGAAGGCCTTCAGACAAAGGCAAAGAAGATTCCAATGGAGTCCATCAGAGCAATTAATTCTAGAGTGCTGATGGTGCCCTGAAAATTGCCTCTCCTATAGATGGGCACTGGATAACTTAAAGTGTCTAGGCCAGAGATGGACAACCTTGGTGTTCCAACTGTTCTTGGGTCTCAATTACCAGAAGCCCAAGTAAGCACACCTGCTGATCAGGGCTTCTAGGAATCAAAGTCCAAGAATAGCTGGAGCACTAGGGTTGGCCACCCCTGGTCTAGGCAGAGAGAACTGAAGGATGGTAGGATGCATAAAAACATAGCTGCCTCAGGTACACCTCACCTTCTTGTCTCTGCTTCCAGTAATGAAATACTTGCTGTCAGGGGTCCAGTCACAGGACCAAATGATGCGACTGTGCCCTGGGGAGTTTTGGGCTGTTGAAGCAAAGAGGCTGAAAGCTGGTTCTGAAATGACAAGAGACAAAATGGTCCCCCTTTTAATTGTAACAGGCAAGGGATTCTCTGAAAATGGAGCAGTAAAAAAAGAATGAGTGGAGCACAGCCCAGGGTGTGCCAAGAACCACCATATCCTCCTCTCTCTTTTTGTGTTTCTGAAATGGCCAGCCCCTCTCCCCATTTAGTACAGAGACTTCCATGGTCATCTATTCAGCTTGTGCTGAAAGGTTCACCAACTAAAATTACTCTGGGTAAAAGACCTTCCCATAGCAAAATCCCACACAGAATGGGGTCCGTGGTGAGGTCAATGACAAACGGGGAATATCTACCACCATCTATTTGGCCCAAACCCCCCAGGCACTGCTGATCTATTCAGTTCGGTTGTCCTTAAAATATTTTGATTTTTGCATTATATACAATTTACACACTATGAAAGTACTGTCAGTTCTTCTCAGACTATACAAGAGTAACAGGAACAACTTCAAATGGCAGTACTGCTGCTGAAACTCCAATCAGTTTCTGTTCTTGTTTGAATTGATAATTTTATGAAATTACAAAAAAAATCACATCTAGTCCTTGCATCACATCAATACATAATTTACATGCTCACTGTAAAAGAAAACCAGGATTGCATTTTCTTCAAGGATCAAATATGAGATCATATTTTTAAGCAAGTTACATCACATAAACACGTCTAACCAACAGAGTTGCCACCTGTGTCTTCAACAGAGGCAGAAAACAGGATACTATAGGTTTTGGCCTTCTGTGTACTACAAGAAAGCCATTGATTGCAAGGCGTGTTTTACTGCTGCTTCTGGTGGGAGGAACCACATGACCAGCCCACTGAACCACGTAACTGGCCCGCAGCCTGAAAAGTTTGGGCACCCCTGACATAGAACATGTCTTGCAATCTGTTTTGCAACAGGATGAGATAGATTTTTAGGCTGCCATTTTCTCTGCTTAAACCAGGGGTGCCCAAACTATGGCCCATGGGCCTGATCCAGCCACCGACACCAATTCATCTGGCCTACGCTGCCCTTGCTGCTCCTGGATGCAGAAATAAAACACACCCATATGGGCATGTTTTACTTCCGCTTCCAGGAGCGGCAAGAGCGGTGTGGGCCAGATAAATTAGTGACAGGGACTGAATCAGGCCCACAGGCCGTAGTTTAAGCACCCCTGCTCTATGTTTCCATAGCAATATCATTCAAGAGGTAACCTTCTACCATAGGTGTTCTCCTTGATGGCACAACCTTTTAAGGGAATCATTTTCCATTTCTGCAGCATGAATATAAGAAATGAGATGCTTAATTGTAAATTTATCTCTCCTCCACCTCTACCCACATGCTTCAGCTTCTCTCTACAAAGTTTTTTAAATGAAGAAAATAAATGCAGAATGCCTTTAGCTATCGCTATCTAATTACAGGTTTAGACCAGGCACACTGCTTCAAACACTTTCTATCTTGCATCATTGATATATTGAACAGTATCTTCCCCCTAAGAATTTTCTCCAAACAACATTTAGCTAAATGAACCATGAAGCAGGGCATCTCAGCCTGAAGTTCTGAAGGAATGAGATCACACAGTCAGATCACAACACAGTCTGGGATAAGAATCCTACCTCGCCACTTCTGGTACAAATTCCCAACACTGTCTCCTTCTGTAGCTTAGTGGTGCACTAGTGCCACATGTACACCAATAATATCAGTAACGTGAGTGATGACACTGAGATGACACAGAAGAAAGGGCTCTTTTTGCCTTACTTCTTGAGTCTCAACAACAGAAACCTTGTAGTATACAGTACAGAGAGTTGAGCAGGACCAAAATACAGGAGCCAGATCAATAGGATTAATAGATTTGATCATATATTCTCAGTTTTGGTGTGCCTTTATTGGCTCCTTGTCAATTTCCATGCTCAATTCAAGATGCTGCTAATGACCAATAAAATCCTTAATGGTTGAAGATCTGATATTTGTCAGAAAACCTCTCTCAGAAATCACTTGGTCTTCTTGGTCCATGTTGCTAAAAGTGGCCACACCAAGAGAGACCAAAGAGCACAGCAAGGAACTGGGACTTTACAGTGGTGGCCCTCACTCTTTGGAATAAGTTACCAACTGAGATATGCCAAGCTCCTTCCCTCATCTTCTCGGAACTGGTGGAAACAGAATTGTCCAAAGCTCCCTTCAACTCCTGTTTCTCAAATTCAATTCCCTCCTCTTTCTGTATGAATTTTAGACCTGTACTGTTAGATCTGTTGTACGGCTGGAATTCCATACCGTACAAGGCATATGCAAAAAGAGAAGGACAAAATGCATGAGGCAGACCCAGAGGAAGGTGGAAGATAACAGCAAAGAAATATTATGATAACAACAAATAACTCAGGTGGAGGTGAACAAGGACCTTGTATCTCCCTCAACACCCAAAGGGTGAACAAGAACCTTGTCTCTCCCTCAACAACCACAGGGGTAGAAGGAAGGAAGAAAAAGAAAAAGAAAGAAAGACTGTTAGATTGCCATATTGTTGAATGCATTTGATGGGTGGGGTTTTGTGGGGGTTTAGTCTTAACTTGTAAACTCCACAGAGCAGTGCTTACACTAACAAGGCAGTATATAAATCAAAGCAAGCATAATTAAACTAGCAAAGAGAATGACTGAAACTTCTAACAGTAAGTAATTGTTTAATATATGAGTCAGGAATCCACAGGGATCAAAGAAGCTTCGTTAGACTCATTTTAGGAGCAAAATCTGCTTGCAGAAGAGAGGTTAAGTGGGTGAAGCTGACTGTCCTCTCTTGGGGAAGAAGTCAGTGAAAGGGCCTCAGGGCGACTTGATTTCAATGTATGAGGTTGTTGAACAAATAAAGCAACTCGGGCAAAAGTGGGCTGATGCTATTAATCCTTTTCAAACAGAGATTAAAGGTCTGTCTGAGAAACTAGGTGGGGGATTGGTTGGTTTAGCAAATGCTGCAAATCAGGCCTTGGAATTGGAGCACCAACAGTCTGGAAAAACTCTGTCAGGCCACACTGCAGATTTGCAGGTCCAGACTGAGTTCCTAAACCAAAGAGAGATGCCCCAGTTTGAGAATGAGAGGAGCCAATTCTCCAGAATGTGGAACTGACTCGATGACTTTACCCTTCCTGCTATTTACGGAGTTGTGTCCTGAACTGCATATTTCAAAGGAGGATTTTATTTCAGTGCACAGAACTTGCCCTCCCCCTGAAAGGAGAAACAGAAAATCTGGTGATAAAGGGCACGAGCCCAACTCTAAGTTAGGAAGGACTGAGGTGGGTTTGGCTTGGGCATAAACCCTTTGTGCCAGTACAAGTGCCCTGAGGCCGGCCTAACTCCTTGTTACCTGATAGCCTGCTAAGCTGTCAACCTGCTAGTTGTTGACTGTCAGCTGTCAACTCAGTTTCCATGGCGATTGTGCTGGACTTGCACAATTCAAATTTTTCCTTGGGCTATTTTCTCCACTTCTGCTCCCTCCCTTCCTGAGCTGAAAGGGTTTTGGATACAACATGGCCTCACTCAGCCTAAAATCAGCCTAGCTAGTTAGGAGTGGGGCCATAGATGTCCAATTTGCAAGGCAACACAGGAAAGATGCCATCTTAGCAGCTCTTAAAGACAAGAATCTTTAATGCAAACATCTAACTTTATCAAGATCTTTGTTCCTTAACTTAAAAGAAATACCATCCATCCTTATAATCATGATGGGAGAAGAACTATTCTTTTTACAAATAGTGGTTAACTAGCGTTGTATAAAGGAACTGCGGTGGCTTAGTGGTTAAGATGCTGAATTTGACGGCTGGAAGGCTGACAGGTAAGTCAAGACCTGAGTGCTGCGTGATGGAGTAGGCTCCCAACTCTGTCCCAGATCCTGCCAACTTAGTACAGTAATACCTCGGATAACGCTAAGACTTGGTTCCACAAGTCTTGGTGTTATCCGATTTTTAGTGTTATCCAATCCATGTTAAAATCCTATGGGATGGATCGGATAACGTTAAAGCTCCATAGAGATATATTGTAACCGCACAGGCTTTAGCGGTTGTTATCTGATTCATCCCATAGGACCTTAACGTTATTCGATCCAATTCTCCTCCCCAGATTACTTAACGTTATGCAATTTTAGCGTTATCCGAGGTAAACGTTATCCGAGGTATTACTGTAGTTCTAAAGCAAGACATTGCAAGTAGATAAATAGGTACTACTTCAATAGGAAGGTAAACAACGTTCTGTGCACTCCGGTGTCTAGTCATGCCTGATACATGTCCATGTCTGCAAAGATAGACAGCGCTGGCTCTTTGGCTATAAACAGAGATGAGCACTGAACCCTAGAGTGGGATACAACTGGCTTTCGAGCTAGGATGACCTAGTGTTGTATAAAAGGAATGTTCTGTCTATATTCCCTCAATTTTTTTTAATGTGTCCTTTGGATGACAGCCCAGAACTCTCTACATAAATGTCTGTTTCAGACGAATGTTAGAGGGTCTTCTTTTGCCATGGTTAAAGTTCTTCCTTTATTGGTTTTCTACAGTATCCAAACTGCAGCTGTTCTCAGGTCAACTTGAGTTATCTTCCTATTTCAAATTAGGATGCCAGACCTGAACGTGGCATCTTTCACATCAATAAAATGGGATCCCCAATTAAAAGAAGGCAAATTCAAAGGACAGTAAAAAAAAACAACGAGAATCCTGACATATTATTGATGCACAAAGGGCGTGCATCCTCCCTTAGAGGACAAATTAGATTAAGCTCCTGTCAGTCAGCTGCAGACTCTTCTAAATCATGTGGAGTACTGATCACCTTCTCCCAATAGATCAGGGGTTCTCAATCTACAGCCCATGGGCCGAAACTGGCCTGTGGCACCAGATAATCCAGTCCCTGCCCATAGCCCCTGGAATCATCTGCGGACACATTTACAGTCTCATAAACGCATTTACAATACCTGTAAATGAGTCAAATGTGATCATAAATGCATTTACAATGGCCGTAAACAGCCGGGGGAGTGGGGGGGACAACCAATCCAAGCCCCTCTACTGTTTGAAGGAGTTTGACCTGGTTCCCAACTTGAAAAGGTTGAGAATCCCTACAATAGATACATTTCAAGTGTGAAGGAGAGTTAAATGACCTAAATGGCAGGCTCCTCTTTGTAAAGGGATCTATTGGCAATGTTAAATTAGCAGTGGTATCCATACATAGCTGAAACGCAAGCAAATTAATTTTCTTCAAAATACATTATCAAAACAATTGGTTTTCAACAAGAATGAGATCATGTTTGGGGGTGACCTTAATATAACTGAAAGCACTTTGGACATAAACCTCCACATTGTGCATTGCTGCCAACAACCTTTCAGTGAATTCAATTTGTTAAGACGCCTAGAGAGAACGGCAGCCAACGGGGAAGAACTATTCTTACTTTTGCAAACTTCATGAATCCCACCCAAGAACAGAAGGCGGGGGCAGGAATCAGAAAAATTGGGAAGAGAAAATTGTCTTCTCGGGTGCTGGTGCAGGCAGGCAGGACATAGAGAACAGTGGCTTCTTTGCCATGAATTCCAACTTCCTCAAACCACACACAAAAGTCTGACAAACTGGATTTTGGCCACCAAATTACTGCTTACATATTCATCTTCAGATCAGCTTAAATAGCTACAACACTTATTTTTCTAGTACCGAGACCAACATCTTACCCTGTTCTGTGACATCAATATATTTACGCTTCCAAAGTGACCATTTCCTGTCTCTTGAAACTGCTAATAAGAATTTATCATTCGGAGAAAAAGAAATTTGTGTAACGGTCAGGTTGTGGAAATATAAGCTCTGCAGTTGCTTCCAAGTTGTAGTACTCCATAAAATAATACCAGCATGTTCTTTTTTAGAAGCCTGTAAAAGAAGGAACAAAAATATTGGAAATATAGAAAAGCAACCTGAAAAATTATGAAAATCTTCAGGTAGCAAGAAGAAGGTAGCTAAAGTAGGGGTGCCCAAACTATGGCCCAGCGGTAGGCCCCAGCCCCTGATGCCAATTCATCTGGCTTGCAAAACCCTTGTTGGTCCTGGAAGCAATGAGGAGAGACGAGGGCTTCACAGGCTGGATGGATTGGCATCAGCCCCCCCCCCCCCGGCCTTAGTTTGGGCATCCTGAGCCACATGACTGGCCTGCGGCCCAAAAAGTTTGGGGGGCCCCGAGCTAAAGGGCTGGAAAAACACGGAGAGAGAAGCCATCTTGGCAGAAATCTTGATTCTGTCTTTTTATTTGTTTTACACCAAGAAGTACTATTATTATCAAAACAATGGAAATGTTAGAAATACTGATCTAGTATTGGTAGCAACTGTTGACATTCACTCAATAGCAAAACAGATGTTGAAATAGATTTCTTTTCATTTCTCAGATCATTATTTTTAAAATAGGAGAATGAAACAATCATCCCTTCTCCCCTTCAAAACAAATCCAAAAAAATGACACACTAGCAGCCAATTCTACAGATACATTTAACTCTAGAACTGATTTTTTATTTGTCTTATATAGATATAGGCCAGATTCCTATTTGTATATAACTTGCTATAGCTAATTGCTGAGATGCTGGAGTTCATTCTCATTTGTGGTATGGGGTACATGACCAGGCATTAAACTGAGAGGTACCCTGCACCTTAAATTAGCTAGCCACAGCAAGTTATGCAAACCTTACCAAATCAAACAAAAATAAAATATAAATATAAGACAATATGATTCTGGGCATCAAATCTCCCAAACTCTGGCCAGGTTATATCCTGCTATGGTAATAGAGTAGACCATACTGCCAGCGACTCAATATTGAGTGTCAGACGACATTTCATTAACCTGACAACCGTGAGGACTAAGGGCCTTGGCTGGCAAAGTCCACAAGGAAGAATGATAGTCCCCCAAGTAGATTAAATCCCACTTGAATCCATCTTGATGGAGGGCAGCAGCTCCATCAATACTGGCTTGGGGCTCATGAGGACTTTGTGTGCCAAAAGGACTTGGTACGAGAATGTGACTCGCATTGCTGGATCAGTGGTACGGGGGAGTCATGCAGCGATGAGGAAGGCAGATGAAAGGTCACTGCATTATATTCTCAGGACAGTATTCATCGCTGATCACCATGATGATCGCTTATATTCGGATTCAGATACGGCTAAAGAAGTGTCTACTACTGTACTTCTCAACCACCTTAATATATACATTAATATATTAAAGCAAAACTAATATAATGGCTGAAATCTTGTTGCACTGTTACACAAATATCTATTTTGGAGGTGAATTACAACAAGTTCAGAAATCTCCTTAGACATTATCCATTGCACTTTGAGTCATCTGAATTGTTGTGCAAAAGATAATGCCCATGGAGACACTTAACCGGCAGCAATTCACATCTAATAGTTAGGATTTATTATTATTATTATTATTATTATTATTATTATTATTATTATTATTATTATTATTATTATTATTATTATTATTATTATTATTATTATTATTATTATTATTATTATTATTATTATTGGTAATAGAACAAGACATTAGCCCATGGGTCCCAAACAATCATCAAGACATATTGAGAGGAAAATGGTATTAACTTGAGAACCGCCCAGAGAGTGTGCTAAGCGCTATGGGGTGGTACATAAGTGGAATTGCTATTGCTATAACTTGTGTCACCATTCTTTCATATCCCTTGATTTCATACTCCTTAAGTTCAAGGCTGAATTGATCCCTTAAATAAATTAATGACTCTTTCCCGCCCTTTTATTATTATTATTTTGCCTGTCATTCTATGCACAACAGGGGTAGTTTGCTCACATGCATTAACTGCCAGACTTTTCTTTGCCCTCACCTTACATGCTGAGGCAATCAGAGTTTGTGCACGATTGCAGGCGACGCAAAAAACTTCATAGCCATGGCCATATCTAAAAGAAAAGAAATGAAACAGTGAAAGTATGAATAAATATTGAACGCTGGTCATTAAATCAAAGGGTTTTTAAATGTTTTGAACCTTAGAGAGTCTCACCTATAGCTTCCGTACTGTACCTTCCCTGCTCTGAGAAGAGGACGGCAATTTCAATGCTGCGAGCAGTGGTGGGCATCAGCAGGTTTGCACCATTTCGCCAGAACCGATAGCAGAAATTTTGGCTGGCCCCGCCCATCCAAATAAAGTAGTCCTAATTTGGGTGCAATGCAGAGCTTTCCCCCTGGCCACACCCACCATAACACGCCCACAGAGTAGGTAGTAAAAAAATTGAATCCCACCACTGGGCGGGCATGACTAGATCACCCACCCAGTCACATGGCCATACCCACAGAGTAGGCCACACCCACAAAGCAGACCACGTCCACAGTGTGGTAGTAAAAAATTGATCCCACCAGTGGCTGCAAGGCACCATATCAGGTCCCAGCTAGGATTCAGCTGATGCCTACCTGCAAATACTGGCTGAAAGGGACTAGCTTTGATCTTCACCTTCTTCTCCATACAAAGAGAGGAATGCTGTGTGCTCTTGGCCAATGTAAATGGAGGTCAGGGTTTAGTCAGCACTAGCACAAATTAGTTGAAACCTGCTAGTTTCAACACCCCACTCCTTCCTTGTATGGGAAGGAGAGAGGCATGCTTTGAAATCAAGGATAATGTACAGAAGATAGGGAATGGGTAAGAGAAGGGTGAATCAAAATGTTCCCTAAATTCTGACCCTCATTAGGCCAGATCCTGGCCATTCATAGTCTGGCTTAGTCCCATGGGTCTAAGATTTCTTCTTGTGCTTAAGGAAGAATGAAACCCCTTCCAAACCACTCAACTGGGTGGACTTCCAAGTGTATAATTAACAGAAAGCTAGGTTTAGGTGCTGCCTTACTTTTTATCATGTGTGCTATTGGATCTATCCAAGCTGTTTCCAAAATATAATTGTTGAATTCAAATACTGTACTTAAATGTACTGCTATGCATGATTATCTCCTTAAATATTTATCAAAATTAAAAATTCATTCTGAATTCTGATGCTGAGACTCTTATAATCCGCACGGAAATGTAATTGCCAAATGCTCTATTTTTAGCAATCCCGTTCTTGTTTTTCCAGCTGCTATGGCAACAATAAGCCTACATTTCATGTGATTTTGCATTGCCTCTTTCAAGATTAATACCACAAAATTACAATTGGGAACTAACAATATTTTCTCATTGCCTGTCAAAATACACTGCTTGCTAGTTAAGAAAATGTGCAGTAAAACCCCCGAGTCTTAAGGAAAGTCATTTGGCTCATTACCTAACTAGAGCTGTTACAATCAGGCATATGCTCTTCCCCACAGAGAATCACCTCCCAAGGCATTTATATTTAACATTTATAAAGGGATGGATGCCAGCATCTTCCCCTTAAAGCAGTGTTTCCCAACCTTTGGTTTTTGGACTTCAATTCCCAGAAGCCTAAATCAATTGCCCAAAGCAATGATCAGTTGACTTGGGCTTTTGGGACGTGGGAACCACTGACTTAAAGCCATCTACATCCCACCAGAGTAACAAAAACCAACCATGTAAAGATTGAGATGATATACAGTAATACCTCGGATAACGTTTACCTCGGATAAGTTTCCCCTTAGATTTTTTTTTTAAATCAAATAGTTAAGACAAAGAGAAGTATAGAAATGTATTTTTAAAAGAAATCAAAGTATAAAACTAAGGAGTGTTCACTTGAGAGAAATCACGAGTGGTCATATTAACTAAGATAGTAGAGAAGCACTTGTAAGTGAGATCTGGGCTCTTCTGTTTGGAAAGGACAGACAAAATACCCCTGAATTGGGATACAGTAAAACACCAGATAATGATTGGATCAGATAATAATAATAATAACGCTAAAATTGCATAACGTTAAGTAATCTGGGGAGGAGAATTGGATTGAATAACGTTAAGGTCCTATGGGATGGATCGGATAACAACCGCTAAAGCCTGTGTGGTTACAATGTATATCTATGGAGCTTTAACGTTATCCAATCCATCCCATAGGATTTTAACATGGATCGGATAATACTAAAAATCGGATAACACCAAGACTTGTGGAACCAAGTTTTAGCATTATCCAGTGTTTCACTGTAATACCACTTCTACATACATCGGCAGGAGAGGGCTTTACAATCCAATGTGATTGTCCTTTACCATTAACTTGATCGGTTAAAAAAAAACCCCTCCCTTTTCTGTTTGTTTTTTGCTTCCACTGCTTTATTGATAGTTCCCTTCTTCTTTCTCTGGCCTCCAAGCAATGCTGTAAATTCCATTTCTCCCTACTTTTCCTTCTGAATGTGAGGCCAGTAGCAGCCCCCGGCATGCCGGGACCGGGTCTTCTCAGAGTCAGGTTGCTTGGGAATGCAGCCCAAAGTGGGTGGTAAAATCCAACTAAGGCTAAATACCGGCACAAGACCAATAGCTGACAAGTCCCGTAAGGAAAAGTTGAAAAGAACTTTGAAGAGAGAGTTCAAGAGCACGTGAAACCGTTAATAACTAAAGATGGCAACTGTAGTTAAAGATACCTTGTTCTACTTTAAATGTTTCTAGAGTATTTGTATAATGCAAAATGCTAGTCTGTGCAGAAAAAAACCCAAAGGGGCAGACAAGAGCCAAGACTGACTGGATTCTTTCCACATTTTTCTGTTGTTGTTTTTTCAACCTCATACTCTGCTAACTAAGAGAAATAATTAAAATTACCTAACAGGGCCAAGCTAAGACATGCAGTTTCCTACAATTATGCAATTTTAACGGGGTGATTCCTGGAAGTGAGATCAATGCTGTAATCAGATACAATCCTGTTTGTTTAAACATTGAATGCAACACATAACACCTCTTAAAGTCATGACTGTGGTTCCTAAAGTTTTGTGCAAGCGGTATTGAGTGGGGAGGTGTAGCTCTTCTGAGACTGTATGTGGAAGATGCAAATTCACTGCCTCTGCATATTCTGCAAGATCATGAGTGAGAGGATCGTTGGCTAAAAAATAAAGCATCAAATAGAGGAGAGAAATAGGGGTTGTGTTACAATGGCATGTGAAATCTCATAAACTGACCTGCGTGCAAGAAGTATTACACAGAAGGATACACACAACTCTAAATATAAGGATCAATATACTGTTTGCATGCTTCTTATCTTCATGCCAACCCACTACATGAATCACACAATACATACTCATTAAGTAGGTGCCAATGTTGGCTTGCTGAGTATACAAACTAGTGCAAACCACACAACAGTTACTTCATCTCAAGAGGCTGCTATGCTATGAGATCGGAATGAAATTTTGATGTTGAGCTCCTAGCAGATGGCAAACAAAAGCAAACAGGCTGCTTTAGCTTTTGAAATGTCTGCTACACATCTGGAAGCTCACACTAAGAACTCTAGTTTCCATCTAAACCCACTCATGGTAGGCAACACCTGTAAGCAAGGCCCCTAGCACTGAAAAGTTGATGTGCAATATTTAACCACCATTATTTTCTCCCTCACCCCGCCCTCAAAGATCACTTACTGAAGATAACTTCTGGATCTTTGCCTGCAGTGCCTTCTTTACAAGTAATGTGGTGGGATGGTGGATCCCATTTTTCCAACACAGACTGAGAACTACCAAGTCAGCAAGTATATAGGCCAAGTTATATCAAAAATAAGCCAGTACAAAGACAAGGGAGGTCTTTATCACAAGTTTAGTGCTTGAGTCCTGCTATCATGTGGCCTCTTTGAAACAGATGTGTGTTTATGACTGTACACAAGCTTTTTAAGATCATGGTTTCTGATGGTTCTGAGTTTAGCTTGGTCACCCAAGAGAACTAACAGGTTCAATTTGGGGGGGGGGGGGGTTGGTGGAGCACTGTACAAAAATAACACACTTGCTTCAGGATCAGCTGGGAAATGTCCCTTTTCTACTACCTAAACAGTAAGAAGCTAATTCTTTCCCATGGGAAATAAGGGAGCAGAAATGTTGTTGCTATTGCCATTTCCACATACAGTAATACCTCGGATAACGTTTACCTCGGATAACACTAAAATCGCATAACGTTAAGTAATCTGGGGAGGAGAATTGGATCGAATAACGTTAAGGTCCTATGGGATGTATCGGATAACAACCGCTAAAGACTGTGCGGTTACAATGTATCTCTATGGAGCTTTAACGTTATCCAATCCATCCCATAGGATTTTAACATGCATCGGATAACACTAAAAATCGGATAACACCAAGACTTGTGGAACCAAGTCTTAGCGTTATCCGAGGTATTACTGTACTGTATATATTCAAGTATAAGTTGAGTTTTTTAGTTCCCAAAATGATGTCCAAAATGGGACTCAACTTATACTTGGGTCAACATAAACACTCAAAAACATACCCACACAAATGTCTAATTTAATTAATTTTATTGTATTTTCATGTATTTTAATTACTGAAACTCACTAGCAGCTGTTGCATTTTCCACCCCGACTTATACTTGGGTCAATCTATTTTCCTAGTTTTTTTATATTTATTTATTTATTTATTTAGATTTATTATCCCACCCCAATCAGGCGAACCTGACTCTAGGCGGCTTACAGAAAAGGGGAAAGACTATACACAATAAATGCAAAACAATTAAACAATCCCCCTACAAATTCATAAATTAAAACCTTAAGGTTCAAAATCACTTTAAAAATCAATTAAAAAATTAAACTATAAATTTACAAAAATCTAAAAGATTTAAAAGGTTAAAAAGTTTTAAAAGGTTTAGAAAGTTTAAAAGAACAAGAGAGGGGTGGCTGTCCCATCAGATCAACCACCCAACATGGGACACCATATTACTGGAGCCCCACACCTGCCCTGCCAGCCAGGTTTTTAGGACCTTCCGAAAGGGCAGGAGCTCTGTCTGTAGACGTAACTCAGTTGGCAGGAGGTTCCAAAGGGCCAGGGTGGACACGGAGAAGACCCTCCTTCTGGTGCTAGAGAGATGCGCCTCTCTAGCTGATGGAATAAGAGAGCCTCTCCGATCCGCCCTGGTGGGACGGATAGATGTTCTTGGGGTGACACGGTCTCTTAAGTATCCTGGCCCACTACCATGTAGGGCTTTAATGTCCAAATCAGGTACCTTGACTTATATTTGGGACAACTTATAGTTGAGTATATACGGTACCATTTTATCCTGTCCATATCCACTCCGTTCTTCTTTCTCTGCGTTCCTCTCTTCTACACAATTAGACCTTCCCTTCTCTCCCTTCCTCTTATATATAAATTATAGAGAGGTTTTCTTAAACAATTTTTCAAATACAGTATTGTACTGTCTGTTTATCTCAATATGTCTCATTACAAGGTGAGGCACAAAGAACAATAACAATCACCATCACCAGCCTCATCACTGCACAGCCTCACCAGGGAAACTGTTCTTAACGAGGCCGCAACATTCATTATTACTATTCTCATAACACAATGTCTTAAAGATTAGATGAACGCAAAGGTCCCTGTGATCACGAGATGCAGCAACCAATTCTATCACTCCTAAAGAGCTTCCCTATTTTTAATTAAATAGCACTGTATTCAATAAGATTTCAGAATGGTTTCAAATTTAGCACTGAGAATGAAAAAAAAACCCACATATTTTAATACAATTGTTAAGCTGACAAATTTCCTTTCCTGTGAAATGTTCCTTATGATAGGCAAAATACTTGTTAACTCCCAGCTCATGAAATTAATGGCCTGGGCTAGTACAGGGGTTTAGAGGAGTACAATTCCCTACTATGCCTCTTGTTGAAAGAACTTGTGTGACCTTGGGCAAACTCCACAGTCCCAGGGTGCTCCCAAAAGAGGTCAATGGTAAATGACTTCTGAATATTCTGTACCTAGAAAAACCTGAAATGGGTCATCATAAACTTGACTTGACAGCATGCAATCATCATTATTATTATGTCAAATTCATATTTTTACCACTTGTTCCTCTGGTTTTCTCTCAAAAAAAATTCTGAACATAAAGATTTAGAGGATCATCAACCTTTTAACAAAAGGAAGGTCTTTGGAACAAGTCATTCCTTTGGTTTATCACAACTATATTGTCTGGGAGAGAGAATTTGAATCCTGTTGATCCTTTTCCTCTAAGACCGGGATGGTGAACCCTGACACTCCAGATGTTCTTAGACTTCAATTCTCAGAAGCCCAAGTCCCCATGAATTGGTTTACTGTGATTCATCTGGCCCGTGCTGTCCTCGTTGCTCCTGGAAGCGGAAGTAAAACGCTCCCGTGTTTTACTTCCGGTTCCAGGAGCGACAAGGGCGGCACAGGCCATAATAATTGCAGTAAACCCAATCATGCTGATTCATGGGGACTTGGGCTTCTGGGAACTGAAGTCCAAGAACATCTGGAGCACCAAGGTTCACCATCACGGCTCTAAGATAAAGACAGAGAATGTACAGCTCCCCAGATGCTAATGAACTGCAGTTTCAACCAGCCCTGTCTGGCATAGGCAACAGTGAAGAATCACAGATTCTGTTGTCCGGCAACCTCCTGGACAGACACACTTTTCCCTGCCAGGCAGGGGTTCTTAAATGATGACGTGCATACTGCCCATGGGACACAAAATAATATCAGTGAAACTTAGAAACCTCATAACAATTACTAACAGCTTGCTTTCCTTGAATCCCCATGTGCTCCAACAAGTCTGCTGTGCCAGCTAGAGTTGCCTATCTGTGGCACAGGTTGCTTATCTGTGATCTTCCAGCAAATTACAGTAATACCTCGGATAACACTAAGACTTGGTTCCACAAGTCTTGGTGTTATCCGATTTTTAGTGTTATCCGATCCACGTTAAAATCCTATGGGATGGATCGGATAACGTTAAAGCTCCATAGAGATACATTGTAACCACACAGGCTTTAGCGGTTGTTATCTGATCCATCCCATAGGACCTTAACGTTATTTGATCCAATTCTCCACCCCAGATTGCTTAATGTTATGCGATTTTAGAGTTATCCGAGGTAAACATTATCCGAGGTATTACTGTATTAGGAACTTCACACATATGGGTGCCAGCAGTAAGTTCAACAACAACAAGTAACTTTGGACATTCTCCTAATCCCACCCTTCTGCTCAACAAAGAATATCACCAACATCTTCTTCTTCTGCCGTATCCAAATCTGAATATAGGCGATCATCATTGTGTTCAGCTATGAAGACTCTCCTGAGAATATAATGCAGTGGCCTTTCATCTGCCACCCGCATCGCAGCATGACACCCATACCACTGATCCAGTAATACAAGTCACTTTATGGTACTGAGTCCTTTTGGCACACAAAGTCCTCATCAGTCTGGCCAGTACTGATGGAGCTGGTGCCCTCCATCAAGATGGATTCAAGTGGGATTTAATCTACTTGGGGACTATCATTCTTCCATGTGGGCTTCGCTAACTAAGGCCCTTAGTCTTCACGGTTGTCAGGTTAGTGAAACGCCGCCTTTCACTTAGTATTGAGTCACTGACAGTATGGTCTACTGTATTACCATAGCATAACCTGGCCAGACTGTTTTGGGGTGGGGAGGAGGAAGACAAAGGTCACCAATATGCTCACCCAGTGGGTTTTCACGGTTGAGCATCTTTCATAAAAGTGTACAGTAAAACACTGGATAATGCTAAAACTTGGTTCCACAAGTCTTGGAGTTATCCAATTTTTAGTGTTATCCGATCCTTGTTAAAATCCTATGGGATGGATCAGATAACGTTAACGCTCCATAGAGATACATTGTAACCGCACAGGCTTTAGCGGTTGTTATCCGATCCATCCCATAGGACCTTAACGTTATTCGATCCAATTCTCCTCCCCAGATTACTTAACGTTATGTGATTTTAACATTATCCGATCCAATCGTTATCCGGTGTTTTACTGTACATGTACTTTGGGGAGTGGTTTTGAGATGACTTCTTTACCAAACTGTATTTACTGCTGTTCTTTTCTATCTGCTCTCCAAGGATCCAGATAGAGATAAAGACAAGGGTCCAGATAGAGATAATGTACATACAGCTTGCCCAAGGCGACACAGGGGAATGCGCAATGGGAAACTGAACTCCCAATTCTTTTTTAAATTGTATTTTTAATAAAAGAAAGCAACATCTAGGTATGGCATCAATGTCTCCCTTTTGCATCCACCTTGCCTCATTAGTATGATGACTTCGCTCTGGACCACCAACATGTGCCACACAGAATAACAGTTTGACAGTTCTTTCTAATGCAAAAAGAGAATGGCTATCTATCACCCCGAGGCCATTTAAAGTCCCTGACTCACTATTTGGCTTAGTGGGTTTCAAATGGTGCAAAGCCTCAGGAGGTGGTCCCTTGCAATGGCTTTGGAACAAATAATGTCAGGATTCCATATGCCTGTGAATATTTCCAGTCTCCTCTCATCAAATACAGGCAGCCGGCCACATTGTCTGAAATTACAGCACCCGTGCCACCTTCAACATGCCAAGAGAGGCCATGGAAAATTGGCACCCCTCACAAAATTTGCTGTCTAAATTAAATGCCATTTTAAAAATACTGGAACAAAGCAAAGAAAGTGGAGAGGAAAGCAGGCTCTCTGGGACCCATTCCAGGACACAGACCATGCAAAAATCTATTTCCAGATGTCTACTGACAGACTATCAATCCTACACTCAAGTATACACATATTTCATCCAAGTAAACAACTCCTTCTCCAAGAAAACAGCTGCTGCTCAATTACTCTGTGGCTTCAAAAAGGATGGGTTTCACACAACACCCATCCTGTTGTCTTCTGTTTCCTTCTCAGTTTTAGATGGCATTGCACTCAGGATCACAGCAAATTTACCGATCTTAAATAGGGAGGGGAAACAAACTCTTTCTGCTTCTTTTGTTCCTGGCTATCCTCCATTTCAAATATTAACTTGCCCACAACTCTTGTTTGACTTAGGGCCATGATGGCGAACCTTGGCACTCCAGATGTTCTTGGACTTCAATTCCCAGAAGCCCAAGCACCCTGTGAATCCACACGAATGGGTTTACTGTGATTCATCCGGCCCATGCGTTTTACTTCCGCTTCCGGGAGTGACGAGGGCAGTGCGGGCCAGATGAATCGCAGTAAACCCATTTGTGTGGATTCACAGGGTGCTTGGGCTTTTGGGAATTGAAGTCCAAGAACATCTGGAGTGCCAAGATTCACCACCATAGACTTAAGGGCTCATGCCCTTTGTTAGCAGCCAACTCATAATGTTCTTCAAAGCCTGGGTGGGGCTCTGGTTTAAAGCAAAAAGTTACGGTCAAGGCGTTATTCCAAAAAGTATCTTCCTTCCCAAATGGACACTATGCTGTAATCCCACTAATCACTCCAGTTAGCATAGTATCAGCGGTGTCGAAGAGATAAAATTAACACAGGCTATGACAGTGTTGGTGTCCAACAGCGGATTTGCTGCACAGTTCTATTCAGTCAGATAAAATTTACTCATCCAGTCCAAGGAATTCTTATTATCTTTAATGGTTTTAATCCTGGGTAAACTGAGGCCTTTCTCTTTTCATAAGCAATGAATGGCGCTCACCTCTTGAACCTCCTTGGGGTGCATGGTGAGCTATACAAAAGGTGCATAAATATGCCTAGAATTTAAGTAGGAGTGATGATTTGTATTCCATATTTCCTCACTTCAATCATAACTTTTCCCTTTAAACCAAAAGGTTTTCTTTTCCATTTGGGGAATTCTTCTGCTTTTTAAAACATTGGAACAAATAAACATCAGTAGAGGGGAAATAATCTTTTAGAAGTCATTAGATAAATAAACCGAGCAAACAACTATTAACAGCAAACCAACACAGACTCAAAGATTTATCCAAATAGCTGGAGCTCGAAACAAATCACATCCACATACAAAGGTCAGGAAGCAGCCACTTCTGGCCCACTGGCAAAGAAATGTCATGCATACTAGGGGCTGTTACTTACAACTGCTGTGCTGCTCAGTTTTTCTCAAAAAACACATTGCAGGGGCAAACATCTCCTAGCAAAAACTAGTCCTACTCAATGAGGAGGAACAGAAAACCTTAATTTTCATTTTACGAATACCATATATACTCGACTATAAGTCGTCTCAAATATAAATCAAGGTACCTAATTTGGACCACTAGAACTAGGAAAATAGATTGACCCAAGTATAAGTCGGGGGTGGAAAATTCAGCAACTGCTAGTTAGTTTCAATAATTAAAATACATGAAATTACAGTAAAATTAATTAATTTAGACGTGTGTGGGTATGTTTTTGAGTTTTTATGGTAGTATTCGTGCATTTCTTTAAATTATATGTTTGAATTTGCACCATCACGGTTTTGGGACCCTCGGGGTCATCGACCCAAATATAAGTTGAGTTTGAAAGCAAGACACTGCAAGTAGATAGAGACCACTTTGGTGGGAAGGTAAGCAGTGTTCCGTGCACTCCAGTATCTAGGCATGCCTGCTACATGTCCATGGAAATGTCTGCATACGCAGACAGCGCTGGCTCTTTGGCTATAAACAGAGATGAGCACTGAACCCTACAGTTGGATACAACTGGCTTTCAAGCAGGGGTGACCTTTACCTAGCCAAGAGAGTTTGTGGGAAGACTGCTGAAAACTGGAGGTGATTAAAATCAATAGCTTCTACATCATTCTCCTTTTTAAAAAAGATATAAACTGAGTAACTTACAACTTTTGAGTTTCAGGCCACAACGTGTTCTGCAAGAGGTGATCTTCGGTGGGAGGTTCTGGAAGAAATAATTTAGTTCAGAACTGAGAATCATTTTCCCCCTCAAAACAGTTATTTTATTTACGTTATCATTTTATTTTATTTTTTTGATATGTATGCCACCCTACTTGGTAAAAACCGACTCAGGGCAACTCACAACAACAAGACAATCAACAATATAATACGATATAATACAGGAAAATATAACAAAAGAAACAATGCAATGGGGCAAACAATACAATGTAGTGATGCAATCGAGCAATACAATGTAGCGATGCAATCGAGCAATACAATGTAGCAATACAAGCAAACAGTACAATGATACAATCGATCAATACAATGTAAAATAAATCACACAATACAATGTAGCAATACAATTAATCAAGTATCATACATTCTTCTCATTTACCTATTCATTTATGAATCAGCTCTATAAATCTCATCCCAGATTTAAGCATTGGATTTCAATGTATTGCATACCTGTTAGACTACACGGCTGAAAGTAGTTCTCATGATATTGACTGGAAGCATGGCAGAGCTCTTCCTCCACCTCTGCTATCTCGCCAGTCATGTCACTATCTGGAAAATGCCAATGTCAGCAAAAGTGTGTTAGAGGTGCAATTAATTAACAAAAAATAAGCAGAGAAAAAAACAACTATCTCAGAAAATGAAAAACAGTCTATAATTCAGTAAGCTTTGAACAGGAAAGTTAGGCAATATCATATTACGTAATTAAACTATGTGAGCCTTTAAAAAAAGATGCAGAAGTTTCTAACTTTCTACTTGCTAGCATTGAGAATGCAGAATTCACTCAATTTTCTTCCTTTCTTGTTGGCCCATTAGAACAGAAACAGAAGACTAAGGACTCTGTGAATATCTGGGATTCTAGCATTTCTGAGACCACCCCTTTCTGAACTCTTGAGGCCTATTCTTGTAGGAAATGCAGCTATGGAAATAGGAATTTCGTAACCATTGCACTAAATTTATTAATAGAGTAAAGACGATTCATTCAAACAAAAAAAGAAAGAAAAGCTTAAAATATATACAACAGAAAAAAATCACCAAGTCATCAACTATGGGTGTGAGTCATGAAGTGTGGCACCAAGATATTTTAACTGGTTAGGTTCACAAATGAGGTTTTTCAGAGGGGGGAATAAATGGGCTGTGACTATATCAGAACAACACAGGAACATTCAGCACTCAGAGTTCAGGCAAGCTTCCAGGCATCCTGTCACCATCTGCTTCTGAAGATCTGAGTCTAGGCAACAGGACAGGCTGGGCATTAAAATAAGATGGTAATGACATTGCATGAAATAATAATTTGTAAGGACTTAAGAGACAGGCACTTGTGAAATAGGATACCCACAAGAGACTGTATACAAATAGAAGACTAGAAATGGGATTTAAGCAAAGGCTATATCAGCAGGTTTGTCATAGGTGGCAATTCCATATACCATATACTCTTCTTCAACCAGATGGCCACCAGATGTGTCAGCCTGCAATTCGCAATACCATCCCCTCACTCAAGCTATGCTTCCTGCAAGACATCAGTGGTGCACAGCAAGGGACGTCTCCCAAATTTCAAAGGACAGAACCAGCTAAAAAATTTCAAACCACTGCAATCGAGCTCCGCAAAGCCTTCTGCTGCCCTGGGGACCAGCGAAGCCTGTCCCAAAACAGCAGGCAGAAAGTGCCACCTCCATAAGTGATGTATTGCAACATAAGGCAGGGGAGGCAGTCCTACGAGTGCCCAGGTTCTTAAAGTGGGCCGGATTAATGATATGCATGGACCAGTTTGGCCCATGGGCCAGAGGTTGAGAACTGCTGTCCTAGAACATGAGAAGCTGCCTTTTACCACCACCGATTGCCTTTGGGGCCAGTACTTAACCCAGTACTGTAATCCAGAAGTGAGGAATATATGGTCCTGCAAATATTTTTAGACTGTGCCTCCCATCATCCTCTTCCACTGGCTACACTGACTTTGTCTGACCAGCACTGCAGTCCAATCTAATCCCAGGGCGGCACATCCATCACCTTAAACTGTGGTTAAAGCTTCTTTCATAATACATCATTTGAAAGACATTTGTTTGAAACAAACCATAGTTAAAAATCACCCAAACTCTCTCAGTTTTGGGGGGAAACAAGGCACAATGACTCAACAATGGAAACTAAATATTCTCAATTCCCTTTTCACATCTGGACAGAAGTGTACCATGGGTCTACTAACATAAGCAAGTAAAGGTAAAGGTTTCCCTTGCTCAAAAGCCAGTCGTATCCGACTCTAGGGATCAGTGCTCATCTGTTTCAAAGCTGAAGCGCCAGTGCTGTCTGCTTCTGCAGACGTTTCCGTGGTCATGTGGCAGGCATGACTAGACACCGGAGCACATGGAACGCTGTTACCTTCCTACCGAAGTGGTCCCTATTTATCTACTTGCAATTTCTTGCTTTCGAACTACGTACTAGGTTGGCAGGAAACATAAGCAAGGGAGAGGTCAAACTGTCCAAATCCCTGTAACCAAAAGGCTACCGTCCCTCTCATCAGCCCAAACAACACAATTATTATCAAACAGCTTCCCACAAACACCTTACCTTGAAAGACTGCTTTGTTAGACAATCCCAGTGCTGGTACAGTAGCCCCTTCTGGAAGATCAATAATTTGCTAAAAAGAAAAAAAATGTGCATAAATTCTTGGGAGTCTGTCCTTATCTGAAAATAAAATATCACTTTAGTATGCTTTTGTATGCCTTCTCAAGGTCTTCAGCCTGTCTTTCTATTAGCTGAATGTCTCAGTAAATTGGTAGTAGTGTTATCAAAGATAACCTGACTAATAAAAGAAATTTAAGCTCAATACTCTGTCTCAAAACCACAAATTTCAATGTTCAATTCCCTATATCCCACAAAAGTTCTCCATTATTTTTTACTCCTTCATGGTATGTAACCCAGAGTTTCATATTATGTTCGTGTTTTCAGTAATCAGAAAATGAGGTAAAACAACTAATTTTGTGTGCTGGAGATGACAATCTTACTCCACAGTATTTCTAGTTAAACAGTCTCAATCTTCATGGTGGTGGGGATTCCTTCCCAAAATCTTGGGAAATTGAAGTAGTTCTTTAATCTGTTCAATCCGCAGTAGTGCCATAATCTGTTCAATCTACAAAGAGGGCTTCATTTATCTAGAATACAGAAAAGCAGTAGTTGTTGTTCTAAAAAAAGAAAAAAAGAATGTTCATACCCACTCACCCCAGAATACAATTTCTCCAGAGAGATACCAGAAATGTGGCTGAAATTTTCCATGAAATTTCTAGGTGCAGTAAATACACGAAGCACTTTCTCCTCTGCTCCAGACACAAACTTAAATCGCCCAATCATCGCTAGGCACTGCATGTCATATCCATGGACTTGAGGCCTCGCCACTTCATGCCACGACACCTAGTGAACATACGTACTTATACATGTGCCAGCCTATATCAGGGAACCGTGCAAAAACTAAGAACTTTTAGCCCCCTCAACCTAATGTTGAGGGGGGGGGGTAGCTGAAATAGTACATTTCGCTCATTCTCCACAAAGTACATGCCTTATTCAATCTTTACTGAACATGTCAAGGACTTCCTTGCACTTATGAACAATGAAGACAGACAAATGGAATTTCCAGGAAGGGTTCAGGGAAGTCCACCTCCCCATTTCCACATTACATCCAATTTATCTTCACTTTTCTTAATTCCTCAAAGGAAATACAACAGAACAAATGTTGCACTAGAAATGGCCCAGTTAAAACTTAAGAGAACCCAACAAAAAAGCACATGTTCTTTTTAAATCAACTTCATCCCATACAAATAGATATAATTGAACAATATTATGGCAAGATTACAATGTCAAACTACAGAGCACAGTGAAAATTGGTTTGGGCAATTTTAAACGAGTCGTGGTTGAAATTCCTCTCTTTTCTTCTTTAACAAATTTCAGCAAGCTTGCAAAACCCACAGCACTAAAACACACCTCTGCTTGGTTCTCCCTTTTCCATGGAGCAAAGATTCTTGTTGTTTGATCAGAACCCACAGAGATGACAAATTCTCCTTCTGGATCCCACTTCACATCTTGCACACTGTTGAAATGTCCTGAAATCACCACAGCTGGGGCCCATTCTCTCTGTTAAAATGAAGAGCAAAAATCTGTTTGTTCTGCAGACCTCCTCACTGAGAAGCCACACACAGAGATGAAAAGGGAAAGAGCTAAATTAAGGTGGGACAGGTGCAGGAAGTTCTGCTAGCCAAAGCTGATGGTCCAATGAAAGATAGGCAGAAAGAGATCAGATATGTGTAGCCTCTACTTAACATGAAGGAAAAGGGGAACCCAGAGAGCATCTCTGGAGGGGCAATCACCTTTTTAAATACCTTGTGAAACATCTATGACAGTGATGGCAAACCTTTTAGAGACCGAGTGCCCAAACTGCAACCCCAAACCCACTTATTTATTGCAAAGTGCCAACATGGCAACAGGGGAGGGAGGAAGTGCTCCCATTGGGCTGCTGGGCAGGGGGGCGGAGTGAAATCTGTGCTGGGGGAGGGAGGAAGCGCTCCCATTGGGCTGCTGGGCAGAGGGGCGGGATGAACTCTGTGCTGCGGGAGGGAGGAAGAGCTCCCATTGGGCTGCTAGGCATAGGAACTGGACAAATTCTGTACTGGGGCAAACTCTGTACTGGGGCAACCACATGGGTGCCCACAAAGAGGGCTTTGAGTGCCATCTCTGGCACACGTGCCATAGGTTCACCACCACTGATCTATGACAAAAGCAATTTTGCTCTTTTATATAGTCTTTTACTCTTCCACTTAGCCACAAAGGATAGTTGAGAGACAAGGTAATGCAGATTCTTTGCACACAAGAGGTCTCAGGTTTAGTCCTGACCCTCATCATTGAAAAGATTTCAGGTTGCAGCTATGAGATGGATAAAGACCAAAGGTGCCTCCCTTGCTTCAACCAGGAACCACCTTCAGTTACAGCAATTTTGCATATATATTTATTAAATACCCACATGGTGCAGAAGGTAAATCCTTGTCATCATAGCATCTTTCTGCTTTTTTACACATCATTATCATGCAAATTAAAGAAGCTGTTCAAAACGGATCGCCAGTTTGCTTGCTAAGTGAGCAGAAGACTCTTCTAAGAGAACGATGTCTACCTCACTCGCCTGCCCCAAGAGTTAAAAAGAAACCATCTTGCCTTGTTTGCCGGACTCTGTTTCCAAAGGTGCAATGCTCCGTGGAACGCATGAGCAAGAATCTCTGAGCCATCTGGGCTGAAGTGACAGTCAAAAAACCCAAGGGTATTTCCACCCACTTCTCCTATTCGGACCTTTGTTTGAGGGGAGAAGGATTGATAAAAATAACAACCAATCGCCAGCATTCCTCCTACTAATTAATGGCTCATCTAAAAATCCCCTAAAAGGATATGATTCTGGGTATACTCCTGTATCATGAAACTGCAAAGCTAATAAACAACCGATTCAGGTTCTTCTCAAGAAATGTGCTGAAAAGATTTAGAAATGCCATACACAAAGGTAACCAGGAATTATTTAAAACCTGAGGGTTTTTTCTCACACATGGGAATGAAAAGAAATCAAAGGATGCTTAAGTGGTTAAGATGCTGAACTCACTGACTGAAAGGTCGGAGTTCAATTACCGGTACAGCATGATAGAGTGAGCTCCCCTCTCTGTCCCAGCTCCTGCCAACCTAGCAGTTCGAAAGCAAGAAATTGCAAGTAGATAAATAGGGACCATTTCGATAAGGTAAACAGCATTCCATGGACTCAGGTGTCTAGTCATGCTTGCCACATGACCACAGAAAACAGCACTGGCTCTTTGGCTATAAACAGAGATGAGCACTGAACCTAGAATCGGATATGACTGGCTTTCGAGCAAGAGCAATATTTACCTTTACCTAATAACAGAAGATCTCTGACTGGCATTCACATTTGCTGTGAAGTTTTGCCCTGTTTAGTTGCAAGGGGTTAGTAAAGGACACTCTTGCTCAAAAGCCAGTCATATTCAACTCTAGGGTGCAGTGCTCATCTCCATTTATAGCCCAAGAGCCATGCTGTCTGTGTTTGCAGACGTTTTCATGGTCATGTGGCAGGCATGACTAGATCGCCCACCCAGTCACATGGTCACACCCAGAAAGTCACATAGCCACCTGGCCATGCCCACCCAGTCACATGACCATGCCCACAGTCACATGTTCACACCCACCCAGTAACATGGCCACACCCACAGAATAGGCCATTCCCACAGAGTGCTAGTAAAAAAAATGAATCCCACCACTGGTGATATATTCTGCATTATGTTCTTTCCTTGTAAAGGCTGCTGGGCCTTCTCTTCACATGAGTATTATTTAAATGTCTGTAAGGTCTGAGTTGGACTATGATGGGTTAGTGGTTAAGACACTGAATTTGACAAGTGAAAGGTCGGCAGGTTCAAGACCCGAGTGCTGCACGACGGAGTGAGAACCCATCTCTGTCCCAGCTCCTGCTAATCTAGCAGTTCAAAAGCAAGAAATTGCAAGTAGATAAATAGGTACCACTTCGGTAGGAAGGTAAACAGCGTACTAAGTATTCCAGAGCCTAGTCATGCCTGCCACATGTCTACAGAAACACCTGCAGACGCAGACAGTGCTGGCTCTTTGGCTGTAAACGGAGATGAGCATCTAACCCTATAGTCCAGGGATTCTTAACCTGCAGCCCATGGGCCAGATGTGGCCCATAGTACCATTTCATGTGGCCCACCACCACCTCCAGCACACCAGAAAGTGCCATGTGGTGGAGGAAAGGCAAAATGGCCTCAGTGAGCGAGACCCAGCCTCTGGCTTTAAAAGATTAAGAACTCCTGCTATAGTTGGATACCACTGGCTTTTGAGCAAGGGTGATCTAAGGTCTGAGTCCTGCGGGCGGAACTCCCAGAAAGAAGAATTATGGAGTCAGAAGTCCCCAAACTTTGAAATGCACATCTCAGGTAATAGCTGTGTAAGGCCTCCATATAAGAGGTTAAGTATCCTTGGGTATCAGATGCTGGAAGCATCTTGACACTATTATCCAAAAAAGTGTCTACAGTATTTCTAACTGAATAACACCAGAATTCCAATCTTCACCACTAGGAGAACTTCAAAGGAAAAGTTTTAACAAATTTGTAATAAGATTTAATTTAAATATGGGACAGGCAGGAGGAATAACAGAGAATGTGGCTTCTTCACTGCCTCTTTGTCCTTGATTCTTTGCCCACATTCTGAATCTTTCAGCTCCCACTGTTTAAGAATCCAGTTTTTGTTCGTTTAAATCATGCAGCATGTGTTTCATTATACAGTTGTAACTCGCTTAAAGAGCATAATGTGTTCCACAGGATTGCTCTTTAAGTGAGTTTGCTCTTTAAGCGAAACACCATTGTAAATGACCAATTTGGGGGGGGGGGGGGTTTGCGAACCCTGATTTATTTGTTAAGCAAGTTTTTGGTTGGTTTTATTTGTTAAGCGAAGCAAACATTCAGAGAAAACTCTGCTCTTTAAGCGAGTTACTCTTTAAGCGAAGCACTCTTTATGCGAGGTTTGACTGTACACAAAAGAGCCTCCTGTAACTAAAATATATTCTACTTGAATTCTTTTGGACTTGGATTTCATTTCAGAGTCCCTCTTCTAAATTTCTAAAGCCAAAGAGAAAAGAGAAGGGGGGAAAGGGAAGTGTAAAAGATATGTTTACCTGTTCCAGCCACACCCCAGATTCATCATCTGGAGCCCATAGGATTACAGTTTTGTCCATGGAAGCAGAAAGCAACCTCATCGGCTGTTCCATCCTGCCATCTACAGTACAAAGGAGGGAAATTATCCTTGTGGAAGACATTATGCATTTTTTAAAAAATCCAATGTTGACCGTGCAAAGAAGAGAGCTTATCTACAAAGCCACAATGTAGAACAAACTACATTAAATAACAGAGTTGAAAAAGATCTAGCTACGATTACAGTGTTTTACAAAGAGTACACAAGCGAAAATGTTAAGCATGCTGATGGGCATCCTCTCTGTCGTATATTCCAAATATCCCCAGTTTATCCTCAATAATAAGAAAGGGAGGGGGGAAATACCAAAAAGTGCTAAGGAGTGTCATTACTGGAAAGACCATTTGAAAAGTCACTGGTTTTTAGCTGGTGCATTATAAATGATATAATTGCCCCCACGGCCCAATTACTAAAATCTAGACAGCCTGCTTGGCACACTATAGTCACCCTACAGAATAACCATTTTAATATCTCAGATGCCTGGATGGAACTCTGGCAACATCTGTCTCCAATTCCTCATCATCACATCATCAAGAATCCCTGCCAATGGCCAGCTGGATTTTCCCTTCCAAGATGGCAGTGGAGGATGCTGAACAGAGTGAAGACTGGTTGTGTTAGATGTGAAGTTACTCTGTTGACATGGGGATGGAAGTCCTCTCCCCAATGTGACTGTGTAGAAGAAGACCAAACCATGGACCACATTATATTTAGGTGTCCTTTACGTACATTTAGAGGCACACTGGAGGACTTGCATAGTGCCACTGATGAAGCCCTTCAATGGCTTTCAAACCTGGACGTGGAACTCAACTAGGAGCTTGAGGACAATTTGTGCCTACTGTATAGATCAACATTAATGTAGGCAACTGAAGTTCATCATATTGATAAACAAGCAGGCACATTGTGGCCATTTACATAGTGAACTTTAGGCTTTGTTAAGGTGGGCTGCACTGGAAGGGTGACGGTAATCCTTTGGGAGACAGAGAAAGATGGGGAGGAGGAGGAGAAATCTAACCTCTTATTAAAATAAATACACTGCTGACAAAGGTGGATTCTGATTCTGACCGTGCCACTGTCACTTTTTTCTATTTTAAAAAAAGATGACAGGAGCCTGAAATAAATTTATACAGGCAGCATAACAGCCTGTTTTCAAAACTTAATAAAACCCATTGTATGAATCAGAAAATTTTTATTTGTTTTTTATAATGTAGGCACATACCTAAAGTTTTGTTTTACACAGTTTTGAAGATCGAATCAGGTAGGTGATGTCCCCCATTCTCCATACACTGAGTAAACCGATTTCTGATGTTTGTCATGACTCTTTCTAGCATAGCAAGATGTATGCTGGGTTGCGATCACTGAACAACCGCTTGAAAAGTAGGCCTCAATGGCAAACGCACGCTCCACACCATTCCAACGCATGATGGTGACTGAACTGTGTCGGGACAAAACTTTATAGTCCCGCCTCTCGAACGAGACCACTAGCGCTCCGCTACGACATCAACCGACTGAATTGCGCACATTTTAAAAAAGGAAGTTATGCTGCCGCACCCTGTGCTTCTCTAAATCATCTGTCCCAGCTCCTGCCAACCTAGCAGTTCGAAAGCAAGAAATTGCAAGTAGATAAATAGATACTGCTTTGGCCGGAAAGGTAGCAGCGTTCCGTGCACTCCAACATCTGGTCATGCTCACAGAAATGTCTGCAGACATAGACAGTGCTGGCTCTTGACCTGTAAACAGAGCTGAACCCTAGACTCATATGGTACTGGCTTTTGACCAAAGGTAACCTTTAGCTCAAATTTGTAAAAGTAACCTTTACCTTAAATTTGCAGCCCTGCCAATTGATTAAGTAAATGAGGAGCAGGATCCTGCACCCTCCTCTTCCTCCTGAAGAGAAAAGGCCAACTAACTATGGATCGAACACACAAGAACTTACAGCACTGATATTAACTAAGGCTAAATTTCACCTGGGTATAGCAATTAATTGGCCATTTTACTTCTGTAGGACTCCAAAAAACACTGCTGCTTCTCCAGAATAATCCAGCTGTAAATACAGCACAGAATAAAGTGCCATCCCAATAGAATTGTACATAACAGGCTATAACAGGGGGCTGCAAACTTGACTCTCCAGATGTTCTTGGACTTCAATTCCCAGAAGCCCTGATCAGCAGGTGTGCTTCTGGGAATTGAAGTCCAAGAACATCTGGAGAGCCAAGTTTGCAGGCAACTGGTCTAGAACAAGAAGAGGCAAATAGAGCTTAACAAATTCCTGATTCTCCACTCTGTAACATGTAGCAGTAGATGGTGAAGTGACAATGCATCCTACTCCGCACTATAGCTTGCCAGAGGTGAAGAAAACATTCATAATGTGATATTGCCCCATCCCACATATGCATCATATCCTGTAGGAGAGACAGCCAAGCTGAGAGTGGCCATTTTCAACAGCATCCTCACGTTCCTTGCCATGCCTAGTTGTACCCCAAAGGGTGGATCTTCTTACCTTTGAAAAATGAAGGCTGCCAATGAATGGCATAGACCCAGTTCTCATGACCAGCTAAGACAGAGTCCAATGTTACAGCAAAAGATGTCTCCGAACCTACCAGAAAGCAAAGGAGCAGAATTAAAACCTTCCAAGATTATTGGGATAAAGAACTGAAACATAAAGTGAGAGTCATTGGCCAGAAACATATCAGTTACTTTCCTGGGCAAATCTGAGAGGCCATGAACTGCTGCTCAGTAACAATTTGCAACTTGCCATCTCTAATTGCACATCTGCCTCGTGGTTTACGGAGCAACAGGGGACAATTAGCCACTGTAATTGTGCTTAGACCAGTGTCAACTGATCAACAGAATTCTGGCTACTGTGTTATAAAACAACACTCTCGTTCTACTAAGTATGCGGCCAAGACAAAAGATAATCCCGTTCCATTCCTTGAAATCAATCAGATATTATAAAAACATAACCTGGACTTGTGCCTGCATGCCACCTTTTCTGGCATTAACTAATTTTTTTAATGGAAAAGGCAACATAGGTACAGTGGTACCTTGCATAACGAATGCATCATATAGGGAAAAATTCACACAACAAAGCGTTCGTTATGCAATGGTGATGCCCCGCATAACGAAAACAAAATTTGTTATTCGGGGTATCACCATAACAAATGCTTTGTTATGCGCATTTATCGCTATGCGGGGTTTTTGGTAACCGGGGTATACCCGCTTAATGGGAACCCCAGTTAGCAAACTTTTTTCTTTGGTATGAGAGGAATCTCCCTTAGGGAAACACATAATGAAAAAACCGATAACAAAGATCTCCATGGAATGTAGTTTTTTCGTTATGCGGGGTTCTACTGTTTTTGAATAATTATCAAGAAGTGCCCAGGTGTTGAGTAAGTAATATCGCCTTGTGGGAATATTTATCTTTCTACAACATACAGTAAAACATCAGATAACGCTAAAACTTGGTTCAAGTCTTGGTGTTATCCGATCCATGTTAAAATCCTATGGGATGGATCGGATAACGTTAAAGCTCCATAGAGATACATTGTAACCGCACAGGCTTTAGCGGTTGTTATCTGATCCATCCCATAGGACCTTAACGTTATTCGATCCAATTCTCCTCCCCAGATTACTTAACGTTATGCGATTTTAGCGTTATCCAATCCAATCGTTATCCAGTGTTTTACTGTACTTGATTTATTGAGAGCCTATTGCAATTTGTTTCAAAAACAAAAAGGGCAATAGGATGATGCAGGATCCGTCTATGAACCTCCAGGGTACAAGACACAAAACAAGTTTACCTCCCAGATAACCACAAGGTATTGACAAGGAATATTTGTATGCACAGAAACTAGTTTTTACTCACATACACATTTTACCAGATTGAGATTAGTACTCCATTTTCTTGATCTTACTGGCAAAAAGGATGTGCAATGGAGAGAGAAAATTAAATCTGCACCTTGGAATACACAGGGGTGGAGAGCTATTTGTGATGTAAGATGGAATAAACCCACTTAGAAAAGCCAGCTTGTTTCAGTTCATTTCTTTACAGAGCAGTAGAAAATTACATCTAACAGTTGCATGGGGAAATGTAGATTCTGTATTTCCTTTTGAATTTATGGAAAAGAAAGAGGGAGAGAGAAATGGCAGGCTTGGTGAATCTGACACAATTACTGTTAATAAATCACACTCTTACCTCTCTCGTGTGTCACAGTGAATATGTTCTCCTTCAACTTAATTATGTCTTCATCTTGGTTTTCCTGATGTGTCGAGGTTTCATGCATCTTCCAGATCCTTATCAGACCGTCCTGAGCACAGCTTGCCAAGAAGAGAACTCCGTCTTTTCAAAAGTTAAATGAATTATTGAGAAGAGGAAGATTTTAAAGCCGGAAACTCCTTGTTCAGAAGAAAAACCAGTATTTACCATAGTCAATAAGTAATACTGCATATACTCGAGTATAAGTCTAGTTTTTTAGCCTCCAAAATGAGATCCAAAAAAACGGACTTATACTCGGGTCAACAACCCCAAGGGTCCCAAAATCGCGGTGGTGCAAATTCAAACATACATTTTTTAAAAAGCACTAACACTACCGTAAAAACTCATAAACACACCCACACAATTTCTGAATAAATAAATTTTACCATATTTTCATGTATTTTAATTACTGAAACTCACTAGCAGCTGTTGCATTTTCCACCCTCGACTTATTCTCAGGTCAATCTATTTTCCTAGTTTTAGAGGTCCAAATTAGGTACCTCGACTTATATTCGGGATGACTTATAGTTGAGTATATATGGTACCAATAATAATAATTTCACATCAGAAATTATTCTGGGTTAAAAGGATTTTTGCAGAAGAAACTCCGCTCAGGGAATGCCCAAATGAGGCTCCTTTCATGTCCCCAAGACCTGGGACAGAGATGGGTGCTCAATTCATCATGCATTACCCGGGTCTCAAACTGTCAACTTGCCGGCCTTCCAGCTAACAAGGCGAGCTTCTTAACCACTGAGCCACCGCAGCACAATAAGTAATACTGAAACAAGCATGTTGTTATAGTACATTATAGTACAACTCCCTACATTTTTCTTTTAGCTGGCCACTGCATTTTCACTTAATGTTTTTCTAGATCACCATATGAGCAAGTTGTTTAAAACAACATTCTAATGCTCATTCTCCTGTTCTTTTAAAAACTCATGTCCTCTGAATATAGAATCAATACACTGAAAGCATGAATGAGATAATGTAGATTAGGAAATGCACACAAATTGATGTATGATACTTGATTATACTGAGACATTGTGTTGTTCTATTGAATTGTTACATTGTATTCAATTGTATGTTGTGAGCCGCCCTGAGTCGTTTTTCACCAAGTAGGGCAGCATACAAATCAAATAAATGAAAATGGAATGGAATCATAACAAGAAATGTTTTCTGTTAAACGTAGTACTATGATTCACAAGTTCTCCTTTCCCACTTCTTTCTTTTACCATCTACAATCCTGCACCTGCAAAATCCATAATTAGAACTACTGTATCTCAGACATTTAGTTTTTAATTCTAACATTGCTTTGTCTGCCCCATCCAATTATGAAGTGGAGCAAAAACATTTTTTTACTCACCACAAATGGCCCATTCAACCCCTCTTATCCAATCTTCATGGCCATGGAGTACCAAAGTTTTCTGAAACTGAAACAAACAACCACCCATATTAGGCAGCAAAAACACTGACACATTTCACATTCTGTCTTGAAGCTGTGCATTCTTATAGGCTGAGCTTTTGTGCTAAGACTCCAGCAGCTTCAAAGGAACAGTGTCTTCTGCTAGCTTTGTCTCACTGACAAGTCTGGCAACATCTACCCATGCCCTAGTAGGCTAGGCTTCTGTGTTACACTTGGAATCACCTCGGATTTGGAAATGTCAATTGGTATAGAGAGCAACTATCCAAATCCTGACAGGATTGGATCACACTCAAGACATGTTTACAGAACTCCATTGGTTACCAATCCAGTCCAACATATTTGCATTGGCTCTTAAACTATTTGGTATTCCTCGTTTGAAAAATGGCTTTCTTCCATATCTTGTCTCTTAGACCATCACTGAGGCTCACATTGACCAATCTCTACATCAAAGAAGATACTCCTGCAGGCTGAATGAATTACATCAAACCTATACAAACACCCAAATAGGACACACAATTTATAGGATTCCAAAATGTAAGCAACATTACCTGGCCAGCCTCCTGGACGTATAAATTAATTTTGCAGTCATCTCCCCCACAAGCCAAAACTGGTACTAAAATGACAAAATGATTGTGGCAGAACATTTTCTATCTCAACAAAAATTGTTCATTTCATTTTTAATTCATTTTTAATACCTTGCTTTTCTCCCAAAAGAGAACCTAACCCAGCTTACAATATTCAAACAGACTATATTAAACTCTAAAAATGCAAGAACTTAATATTTATTATTTATTTCATTCCATTTCTATAATACCCATCTGATTCTGGTTATGATATTAAAAAGCAATTAAACTGGTATATGGGCTGGACGGTTGTTAAGAGAATTGTCTGCTTGGAGAAAAGGGTCTTTTCTCTGCCAGCCAATGAACCACAAAGAAAAGACCAGTTTTGCCTCCTACCGGAGGGAATTCTACAGCTTTGGAGCACCTACAGAGTACCTCTGTCATATCCTCAACAAACAGACTTTTGAGAGAGGTGGGACTGAGATAAAGGATTTTCCTAATAATCATAAAACTGAGGAAAGCTCATATAGAGAGATACAAACAGCTTGGGAACCCTCTAGGGTTTATAGGTCAAAATCAGCACTTTCAATTGGACCAGTAGCTAGTGTAGTTGTTGCAACTGGAAAGTATATATGTGTGTAGCTTGCCCCAGTTAACCATTTGGCTGCAAAATGTTAGACCCACTGAAGCTTCAGAACACTTTCCAAAGGCAGTTAGATGTAGAGTACAGTAATACCTCGGATAACGCTAAGACTTGGTTCCACAAGTCTTGGTGTTATCCGATTTTTAGTGTTATCCGATCCATGTTAAAATCCTATGGGATGGATCGGATAACATTAAAGCTCCATAGAGATACATTGTAACTGCACAGACTTTAGCGGTTGTTATCCGATCCATCCCATAGGACCTTAACGTTATTTGATCCAATTCTCCTCCCCAGATTACTTAACGTTATGCGATTTTAGTGTTATCCGAGGTAAACGTTATCCGAGGTATTACTGTATGTTATAAAAATCTAAACAGGACATAAGAAAGGCACACGTCAGCATGGCCAGATCAGACATCTCAAGGAATGAGCATAGCTGGTGCACTAACTTTAATGTGCAAATGTACTCCGGAGCCCTCCTGAAGCCCACAAACCCAAGCTCAAAGACTAATACAGGAGCACATCCAAGCTGCAAACATGTGTTTACCGGGGTAGGGTGTAACTCCATCCAGGACAAGTTGAAGTCCTATTCTCTTGATTGCCTTTCAACTGACCAGGAACACCTCTGTCTTGGCCAGATTAAGCTTCAGTCCATTCATTCTCATCCAGTCCATTACTGATCCCAGAGAATGATTTGAACTGAAACAATTGTCTTCAATTTAGATAGAAGAAATAGAGTTGGTCATCACTTGATGGCACCATATCCCAAAACTGCAGACATCCTCTTCCACCAGCTTCATGTACTGTATACGTTAATAGCATAAAAAAGAGCCCATAGGAACAACAGCCTGGGCATCAAACACAGTCCACTACCACCATTTTTTAAACATTGTCCTCTCCAGAAAGAATTCCATCCAAGAGAAGTGGCCCTAAAGGATACCATGATCAATGGTATCAAAAACTATTGACAGATTCAACAGAACCAACAGGGACATATTCCTTCTGTCCAGTTCCCAGTTTGGGTCACTCACCAAGATGATCAAAGTCTCCATCCCATAACAAGGTCTGAAGCTAGACTAAAATGTATCTAGATCAGTGTTTTCCAACCTTTGTTTTTTTGGACTTCAATTCCAAGAAGCCTAAGTCAATTCCCCAAAGCACTGTTCAGCCAGTGCACTGACTTAAGCTTCTGGGAATTAAAGTCCCCCTGTGGGGCATTGGCCCCACACTGGGAACCACTGATCTAGATTATCCATATCACCCAGGAATCCATGTATCTGGGAAACCACCACGTAACTTTAAAAAATGGGTTACAGTGAATATTTATAATGAAAATTTATTGGGGATGAAGGAGTGGGATGAAGCCAACCACATGATCCTGGAAAGAAGTCTTATTAAATTATGTAGGACTTAGTTCTAGGGAGCTATGCATAGATTTGTTCTGTAAGTCTACAACCCTCCATACCTCTTTACCAAGAAGGAAAAAACTCCATACATCCAGAGGAACCTATTTCTAACTAAGCTCATGCAACCCAAGACAAAGCCATATACAGTAATACCTCAGATAACGTTTACCTCGGATAACACTAAAATCGCATAACGTTAAGTAATCTGGGGAGGAGAATTGGATCAAATAACAAGGTCCTATGGGATGGATCAGATTACAACCGCTAAAGCCTGTGGGGTTACAATGTATCTCTATGGAGCTTTAACATTATCCGATCCATCCCATAGGATTTTAACATGCATCGGATAACACTAAAAATCAGTTAACACCAAGACTTGTGGAACCCAGTCTTAGCGTTATCCGAGGTATTACTGTATGTCAATTAAATTCAATCTGAAAGGATTTTAAATTTCACAGGTTTGTAAAACAGCTGTCATGTAGTGGTTTGGTAAAAGCAAATATGGCAGAAGGCTGAAGATCATATAACAAGATCGTAAGACTATGCGTTCAGTCAGATGCTTTAAAAGAAAACATTTGATCTGACCTCCAAACAACACCACAGTATGTCCAGCTAAATGTTTCTTCCAATGTTTAAACGGTTTCATAAAAACACTTACTGTTACTGGCAGGCAAAAAGGACAAAGAGACATCAATTGCAAATCCATTTCCAAACAGCAGCGTTTGAAGACATGTAACTAACAGAGAGGGAGAAAACATTTTTGCAAGCAGAGTTAATATTACTGAGACAGCCAATGAAAAATACATGCTGCTAATTTTAGTAACAATGACATAAAAACTCACCCAAGATTAATGTAATGGATTATATATCACAAAGAAACACAAAGGGGGAAAATGACTCTGGTCTAGAAATGCTAATATTAGCTTAGTGTGGGGGTCCCAGTACATTCTCCTTTTAAACTGAAATTGGCACATTGAGAAATTATCCCCGTTTTCATGGGGTCAAAATTACTTTATTACTACTCATAACATACTTTCTAGTGTAACTGTGAAACATGATTAGCAGACAACAGCGTTGTGTCACGTAAAGGGCCTATATTTTATGTCAGAGAAGAAAAAGTAGAACTCTCCCACATTTCATTTCATTTCTATTTATTTATTCATTTGATTTCTATACCACTCATCTAACCAATAGGTTACTCTGAGCAATTAAAGAACCTATATATCATAGAGTAACAGAAACAAAAACATAAAAGCAAATAAACAACACAGCATAAAATAGACCTTAGAGCAGGGGTTCCCAAACTTTTCAGGCTGTGGGCCGGTCACGTGGTTCAGGGAGCTGGTCATTATGGCCCAGGGGCTGGATATGGCTGCTAATGCCAATTTATCCAGCCCAAGAAGCCCTCGTCGCTCCTGGAAGCAGAAGTAAAATGCGCCCGTACAGGTGCATTTTACTTCCACTTCCAGGAGCGACGAGGGCTTTGCAGGCCAGATGAATTGACATCTGGGGCCACATCTGGGCCCCGGGCCGTAGTTTGGGCAAGCCTGCCTTAGAGAGTGACTAGAGCAAAATAGTCAACAAAGGGAAGGCTCTCTCTAGGATGCAGCGTTTCCCAACCTTTGGTTTTTGGACTTCAATTCCCAGAAGCCTAAGTCAACTCTCCAAAGCACTGATCAGCCAATGTCCTGACTTAAGCTTCTGGGAATTGAATTCCCCTTGTGGAGACTGAGCCCCACTTTGGGAACCACTTATCTAGACTATTTATTTATTTATTTATTTACTCATATTTACTATCCCACCACAATCGGGTAGACACGACTCTGGGCGGATTACAGCATAGATTAAAATCACAGGTTAAGTCTAGTATAATAGTGATATTTAAAACCTTAAAAATTCATAAGAAAAATTAAAACAGCGCAACAGATAAAAACAAGAGCAGGAAGGGGTGGCTGTCCCTTAAATCAGCCAACCTATATGGGATCCCACGTTCCTGGGTCCCCACACTTGCTCCGCCAGCCAGGTCTTTAAGCCTCTTCGGAAAGGCAGGAGTTCGGTCTGTAGGCGCAGCTCAGTTGGGAGAAGGTTCCAAAGGGCCGGGGCGAACACAGAGAAGGCCCTCTTCCTAGTGCTAGTGAGGCGAGCCTCCCTAGCCGATGGAATAACAAGAGAGCCCCTCTGATCCGCCCTGGTGGGACGGACAGACGTTCTTAGGATGACGCGGTCTCTTAGGTATCCTGGCCCACTACCATATAGGGCTTTAAAGGTAATGACCAGCACCTTGAATTGCACCCGGAGACATACTGGCAGCCAGTGCAGCTCCTGGAGCAGTGGTATGGCACGAGCATATCGCCCGCGTCCCATCACTACCCGGGCCGCCGCATTTTGGACCAGCTGTAGTCTCCGAATGGTCACCAAGGGCAGCCCCATGTAGAGCGCATTACAGTAGTCAAGTCTGATGGTGACCAGAGCATGTGTGACCATGAGCAAGGCGTCCCGGTCCAGGAGTGGGCGTAACTGGCGTATTACACGAAGTTGTGCAAAAGCCCTCCTGGCCACGGCTGCCACCTGTTCTTCGAACAGTAGTCGTGAGTCCAGGAGGACCCCCAGATTACGCACCGGGTCTGTTTGGGGCAGAACTACCCCATCCAGAACCAAAGCTGGTAACTCCCGAGGTAACACAGGGCCCCTTACCCATAGCCACTCAGTCTTGCCGGGATTAAGCTGTAGCCCGTTTTCCCCCATCCAGACCTTAACAGCCTCCAGGCACCTGGAAAGGACTTCCACCGCACCGCTTGGGTCCCCACGGGCCGAGATGTACAACTGGGTATCATCTGCAGATTGATGATACCTCACCCCGAGGTAACGGATGATCTCACCCAGTGGCTTCATGTAGATGTTAAATAGGAGAGGAGAAAGTACCGAGCCCTGAGGCACCCCATGTTGGAGGGGCCTAGGGCTGGACTTCTCATTCTCCAGCCAGACCGACTGGGTCCTGTCCCTCAGGAATGAGGAAAACCAGGCCAACACAGTGCCTGGATCCCCAACCCTTGGAGCCTCCCCAGAAGGATACCATGATCGACGGTATCGAAGGCCGCTGAGAGATCGAGAAGAGCCAGGACAGACAGATGACCCATCAGTCTCCTCTGCCTGCAGTTGAACCACAACTACTCACTCCACCAATTTGTCCCAGGTTAGCCACCAGCGTGATATGGTTTAAGATCTTCTGTGGCCAAATAAGGTTTCTTAAGAATGGGTCTCACAAGAGTTTGCTTCAGGATGGCAGGAATATGTCTCTCCTGAAAAGATGCATTAGTCATCTGCATAACCCATTCAATCGTCACCTCCTTTGGCTCTTTAAGGGGCCTCGAGGGAAAAGAATCAAGAGAGGAGGTCATACAACCACCTCATCCATATCATTAGGGATCAATAAACCTAGACAAGATGGTCCACTGGGCATCTCTATGCTGTTAGCTGCACAATTAAAAGAGTCAAGGTCTACAGCTGGCTGGCCCCAGCCTTAAAATGAAAGTATGCCACCAGCCCATGAACATTAGGCTGAAGCACATTTGTTTCCATTTGTGCAACTGATGTGAAGTCTCTGACCCTCTGTAGAGCTCTGTACAATGACTCACAGCCTCACTAATATGCTTATTAAAATAAGCTCTTTTCGTTGATCCTGTGGTTTTACAATATGTGCCAGGCATTTTCTGGGTAGCAGCCAAATTTCCACCCACGGGAGCTTTCTTCCATGTTCACTCACCTCGCTTGTTTCATCAGAAAACCATAGCAATGGATAAGCTCTACATCAGAGAGAGCATTTAGGTGTGATCATGTCAATTGTCCAGGCTGCCATGGCACTCCACCTGGCAGCTGAGCTTCAACAGGAAGACCAGCCAAGTCAGCCAAAAGCCCCCCCCCTAAAGCCTTATGGAACTCTAATAGAGCCTTCAAGGGCAGACCTTTCTAATCCATCCATACTGCCCAGAGGGAGAATGCAGATGCCAGGACAAATCCAGCAGGTGGTGATCTGACCATGACATAAGAGAGGATTTCAGCCTCAGATCATCCTCACTCTGCTCTCTCATGGCAACACATGTAGGGATAGTCACATGCTGGGTTAGGCCCATTGTTTCCATGACTCAGGTCTGAGACCACTGCCTCTGGATGAATGTGGAAGTCCCCCATGAGAACAAGTTTGAGGAACCTCAACACTGCTGTAGGGATGGAGTCTGCCATCCCTTACAGGGAAAGTTCAGGGTCATGGGGAGAATGGTAAACCAATGCAGTTCCCATCCAATCCCAATTATAACTCAACATCATGTACAGACATTCCAGACTCGCATAGACGAGGCTGAGACCCTGCTGACAACGATGTTTTTCCTGTGGACAATGGCAATACCACCTCTCCTTCCCTTCAGTCTGCCCCAGTGCTGGATGCTATAACTGGGTGGGAAAATCTAGGAGAGAGCCACCTCCCATCAGCACCACCCAAGTCTCAATTATACACACCACGTCAATCTTTTTATCCACAGCTAGACAATATAGTTGGGTTTTCTTTTGGACTACAATACCCTTTGGCTGCCATATGACACAGCTAATGGAAAGTATTATGAGATTTGTACTCTGACAATCCATTACAGTCACCTATGTTGATGGCATTTAGTTTATTTCATCATATTTCAGGTAGCAGAACCACATGGCACCTGAAGCATATTCAGATATTTGTTAACCTTGGGTGTTAAAACTGCAAAAGGGTTATTTTGCTTCATCTACCATTAAGTGATTATGGTGGCTCAGTGGTTAAGAAGCTCGTCTTGTTAGCTGGAAGGTTGGCAAGTCGGCAGTTCAATACCCAAGTACTGCATGATGGAATGAGTTTCCAGCTCTGTCCCAGCTCCTGCCCAACCTAGCAGTTCGAAAGCGAGAAATTGCAAGTAGATAAATAGGGACCACTTTGGTGGGAAAAGATCTTGGGAGATGTGAAATGAGCCTCATTCGGGTGTCCCCTGAGTGGAGTTCTTCTAGCAAAAATACTTTCAACCCAGAAAGCACCTTTGTGTGCTTCTGACACATTTTTTTAAAAAAATATATCATTATAGGTTGATCAATCCATTTCCAGCATCAATTGTCCAGACACCTCCAGAAGCTCATAAGCAGAGCAATGATAAGTGCTGTTGTTTATCACTGATAACTGTTACTTGCAAGAAAGTGGCCCCTAAATAAAGAGGTTCTCTTTAGTTCTCACTGATTTGTCCCCCAGTTTCACAGAGGATGGCCCTAGCTTGCAGTGTTTCAGCAACGATCCTTGTGACAAAGATAAAGTTCTGCCCTAGTGCTTCTTCGTGTCTTTACTAAATTGCACCCTCTCCACTAAACTACCACCTCCATTTATTTTACCTTATATACTTGAATATAAACCAAATTTTTAACCCCAAAAATGAGGTCCAAGAAGGCACTCAGCCTATACATGAGTCAACTACCACGAGGTCTAAAAATATGGTTTTTTAAAAAGTTATTCAGCACTTTAAAAGTACCCGTATATGCCAGCGTACAAGATGACTGGGCGTATAAGACGACCCCCCGACGACCCCCCAACATTTCCACTCAAAATATAGTTTGTTATATACTTGCCGTATAAGACTACCCCCTCTTCCGCACACCTTCCACACACCAAATAAAACATAAAAGAACATCAGATTTGATTTCACCATCTCCCTGTGGCCGGCACTAGTGCACAAGTGCGCATGTGCGAGCTCTGCGTAGACAAGGGGCGGGGCAGAGTGCCGCTGCTTCCCACCGAGCAGAACAGGCCAGTCATGCCGAAAAGGCTGGCACCCCTGTCTCGCTGCTGATGCTCGCCGCAGCCACGCTGGATACCGCGTGAACCTGGGTGGTATGTAGAATGAGGTGGGTGGGCATTGGGAGGCCACTATGGGCAGCTATGTCTATCCCAACTGAAGTGCACCCGGCATATAAGACGACCCCCCCCCCCCACTTGGAGGCATGTTTTTCAGGGGGGGGAAGTAGTCTTATACGCCAGCAAATACTGTAAGTTTCAGGACTTCCACGGCAAAAGAATCTGAGGCACAATTACACAACTGGCCATAAGAGGGTGCAAATTGCAATTTTCCATTAGAATACAGTACAGTATATTGAAAATCAAGTTCCCCTATTCTTTTTTTTTCCAATTAATTCCTATGGAAAACCGCAGGTGAAGGAAGAAGCTCTACATTACAATTGTGTCTCCCTTTCAAACTGGTGGGAGAAAAGAAAGGATTTCACTTACTGGTACCTTCTGCCTTTGTCTCTGCTCTACCAAAGATGGAAGAGAAAGCCATGCTTCTTCCTTGTAGGGGCTAGGCTAGGCTAGAACACTTCCTGCCTCAGTGCAACTGACCTGCCCACCCACTTTACCTGCAGCGCCACCACTGGTAGGTAGTGCAAGTGCAGTTTTTAAAAATCACTAAAATACTTAATATTACTGTATTTTAATTACCGAAACTCACTAGCCGCTGCTGCATTTCCCACTCTCGGCTTATACTCAGGTCAATCTATTTTCCTGGGTTTCAAGGTCAAAATTAGGTACTCTGGTTTATATTTGGGTTGGCTTATATTCGCATATATACGGTAGTTAATTATTTAAAAAGGAATTTTATAATGTCTTTCCATATAGTCCCAGAGCAAATTAAAAAGTATTTTATATATTAAAATGTGATTAAATAAATTTTAATAGCAATCATGAAAAGAAGACTGATGGTTGTTTTCAACCAGTATATGGCAACTAGCATAAATCCAGATTCTCTCAGGATGGGGCGATCTGTGGCCTTTGCAGCCTCCGGCTGAGCTAACACCACCAAGCACAGTGACAACGACTTCCTTTTCACACAAACTGGGAGACAAGTGCACTACCGGTTACTAACAGAGCAGGGCCTAGCAAACTTGGCTCTCCAGGTGTTCTTGGACTTCAATTCCCAGAAGCTCAAGTCAGCATACCTGCTGATCAGGGCTTCTGGGAATTGTAGTCCAAGAACATTTGGAGAGCTGGTTTTGAGGAACTCTGTAACAGTCACAGAACAACCTTGATCAGGTAAAAAAGGAGTGTTGTTCAGTTGAGTCGGTGGTGTAGCGTGGGCGGCGGGGGGGGGGGGGGCGGATGCCCCGGGCAGCGGCTTTCAGGGGGCGGCAAAATGTCCCCACCGCTTTGGCCTCCCTCTACCTGGGCTTAGGAAGCAGGACTTCCCAGGCAGAAGGCGGCCCTTTTGCTGATGAGCGCCCCGCGTGCGCGCGCGCGCGTGCTGCTCACCTCCGCCCGCCTACCCACCCAGCTAGCTGACAGGGGCTCTCCGCCACCTACCCCTGACGAGCGCCCCGTGTGTGCGCGCGCGCTGCTCACCTCCGCCCGCCCACCCAGCTAGCCGTCTGACGGCTAGCTGGGTGGGCGGGCGGAGGTGAGCAGCGCGCGCGCGGTGCTCGTCAGAGGTAGGTGGCGGAGAGCCCCTGACGGCTAGCTGGGTGGGTGGGCGGGTGGAGGTGAGCAGCGCGTGGGGCACTCGTCAGCAAAAGGGCCGCCTTCTGCCTGGGTCCTGTGAGGGCGGCAGCGGCAGCGCCAGCGGCGAGCTGGGGGGGAGCGAGTTTGTTCTTCGCCCCAGGCATCTGAAGCCTGCGCGACGCCACTGAGTTGAGTACATGGTGGAGTGGATCGCAGAAATAGGGAAAGTTCATCCTTCCTGCCCGCACTCCAAATGCTGACCAAGTTCCCTTCCCTTTAGCTGCTTAGGGAAACAAACTTAACAGGAACACAACTTCAGAAGGAATTATGAGGTTTCCCTGAGTAATAAGTCAGGGGCAAGGCAAATGTTTATGTATCAGAGTTATCACTGTGCATGAGGCCTTCCACAAATTAGGCATCCATCTGAGATGCTTTTTGGCAGCCCACATACTTGGGAATAACCACCAAACTCAGCCAAGTATAGTCCTGAGTAGACATTGGACAGGGTTGCATGGCGCCCTTCTCAGCAGAGCCTCCATTTCCACAACAAAGCAAGGAAACTTACCTTCTGCTCCTTGTTTTAACCAAATTTTGACAGTAGAATCAGAAGCTGCAGACGCCACCAGTAGAATTGGCTCTGCCGCAGACTCATTCGTCGTGTAAATGGCATCCAAAGCACAAACTGCTTCAGTGTGTCCTTCAAAACGAGTCCAGGTCACAAGCTAAAGAGAAGGTCACACAATTGCATAACTAAAGAAAATCATCTGAAGTTCCAACTGAATTGCTACGCAAAGTGTGCCAAGTTTTTGGAATGGCCCAACCATGGGGGGAAATCCTACCCCATTCAGTAAAGTTTACTCCTTTGGGAGTACGTTTAAGATTGCAGGCTTAGTACAGGCTTTTTCATTTCAACAACAACAAAAGCATAATTCATGTTCATTCTGATACTAAAACTCTGAATCTGAATAATTACCAAGTAATATTTTCCATTACAAATTTCTTCCTTACTTGCTATAATAAAGTACTGTTTCTGACTGAACCACATACTAAGAGGCTATAATAGGCTGGGGAAAATGGAAGGATTCAGATGTCTGCACAAAACAGTTGAAATTTCACTTACAGAACACAGTGCTTTTACATACCTTCTCATTTTGTACTTCCCAAAGGATAAGATGTTTGTCTGATCCTCCAGAAATCAATTTTGTATCAGAAGCTATTCAGAGAAAGAAACAAAAATGTTATAACAATCTAGGTCAGGAGTTCTAAACCTTTTTAAGCTGGGAGCTGGGTCACTCTCCCTCAGACAGCTTCGGGGGCTGGATGGCCATTTTGCCTTTTCTCCACCACATCGCACATCCTGGTATTTATTTATTTATTTAGATTTATATTGCCGCCTACTCGCCAAGGCGATTCAGGGTGGCTTACAGTCAAAAGAACAACAGTACAATAAAAATTATAAAATGCAACCACATAAAACAACCAAACCAGAACACAAACTAACTCCCGTCAGGCAGTTGTTGTGGACCCAGAGGAGTGGGCAAGGTCTCCAGCCACTGCTAGGCCTTCGCATCTTCTTCCTCGGGCCGTTGTTGTGGGCCCAGAGGAGGAGGCGATGTTCTCAGCCATTGCTGGTATGGTGGAGGCAGGGAGGGGGGCAAATGAAATGGTGTCACAGGCCGCACCCAAGTTGATTTTGATGTTTTATAGAGATATGGAATATGGGTATTAATGATAAATTTACATGTGAAATTAAAATAAAAAGGAATTTGTGAATGAAATTTTTAAAGATTTAGGAGGAGAATTCTTGGGTTATGTGTTAGTGAAAGGGAAAAGGAGAAGGACAGAGATGTATTATCCTTTTGGAAATGAAGGGGGGGAAGTGCTACAATGTAAGGATAAAGAAAATAATTATCTAATAATATTTATAAAGTTCCACAGATAGAGGGAGTACATAAATATTATTGTTACTTTATAAGTCAGTATGCATTTTGCTTGTATTTTGTTGTTATATATTTTTTTCCCAAAAAATTGTCATTTAAAACAACAATCAAAGGCTTAATTTTGCCATTTTGGAGATCCAAGTCTGTAAGACCTTCTAAAAATATGATTTTTACATTTTGCAAAACCAGGAAAAATACTTGCAACAGGTCAGCAATCAACTAAAGCAAGGCCTTATGCCTCATCACCATCACCACCACCACCACCACCACCACCACCACCATCATCATCATCATCATCATGTTTAATTTGTATGCCACCCACTTGCTTGCGAGATTCAGGGCAACTAACAAAAACAACAGAGCATTACAATACAATAGATCAGGGGTGCCCAAACTCTGGCCCGTGGGCCTAACTGTACCCCTACATATAATTAATGTGGCCTGTGGTGAGCACCCAGGCTTCACCCAGGACGACGTCATCCTGAGCGCACCAGGGGACTCTCTTAGCACCATGCATTTTGACTTGCAGGAGGCTCCAAAAATTCCCCCGAGGCAGCGATCGGCTGCAGCACAGGCTACTGAGGAGAAAGGATTGAGTGAGAGGCTGCTCGGAGCAGCCTGAAAGAAGCGCAGTCGCTGCCTCCGTCACCACCACTGCTGATGTCAAAACTGTCAGTAGTGGGGGCAGCCCACCTCCGGCCCCCGCAGCTGTGTGTTGGGGGCGGGACTGGCCCGTTGGAAAAAAGTTTGGTCACCACTGCAATCGAGCATTACAGTATAATAGAGAAAAAGGAAATCATTCATTTAAACACTTAAAGATCCAATAATAGCGACAATAAAAGTAAATACAAGTCCAAACAGTTCAGCAAGACCCACTCCGGCAGTCTTTCCTCTCCCTGGCCATGGGAGGGGCCCAGGGTCAGCTGTGGTGGCAAGTCCAGCCGCCTGTGACACTCTGGCGGCTTTTCTCTCCCCGGCCCTTGGAGGGGCTCGGAGTTAGCTGTGGCGGCAAGTCCGGCCGCTCATGACCCTCCATCGGTCTTTTCTCTCCCCAGCCATGGGAGGGGCCCAGAGTCAGCTGTGGTGGTGAGTCCAACTGCCCATGACGACTCACTTTCTCCTCACAAAAATCACAATTTCTGGAAACTTTCTACCCCTGACTTAAAACAAACAAACCTCCCAAAATCTTATTAAAATTTGGTCGGGGTCAGGATTCTCCAGTCCAAATCTTAAACATACAATTATTAATGAATCTTTTTCTAATTCTACTTTCAGTATTTAAAAAGAGGCATCTCTGTTTCGTAAAAAGGAATTTTATAATGTATAACATTATATCATATTTTCTATTTCTCTTTATCTTGAAAATAGGAAATGGAGTGAAACATGTTTTGATGCACCTTTGGTACCATGAAACAGTACGTACTCTTCTCTATACCCTAGTACACCTGAGATCAAAAATAACGTTACTCGGTGGGGCATCTTAAGCACTCTGCTTTTGTCACTAAATGAAAGCCATAGCTGAATAGTCCAAACAAATTGTCAGCAGTCACCAGCTACACCAGAACAGCAGAAATCCATAGTAGTTTGGATGATGGGCTTAAATTAGAGTGGTTTCCAGACTTCATTTCAAACCATACCAGTTACACACTCACCATATATTTTCAAGAGGCTATTAATAAAAGACAGCATTGCTGCCATGCCCATTAATTCCTAGCTGAAACAGCTAGAACTATATACAGTACTTTTATTATATTTAAAATAAAATATTTTTTCTAAAAAAATCACCTGAAGCCCTTCTATCTAATCTAACATCTAATTCCAGTAAAACAGAACTATGTTGCCTATCCCACCCTGCAAAATGTATCATCAGTATCATGGCACTGCATTTCTGAGAGATATGATTATTTCACTCACAGGTGAGGGATTTCCAACAATGCAGTTCAACCTAAAACATGCCCACCAGAGGGCACTCCTCTGAAAGGAGTCACAACCTGGAAAAATCTGGATTTAAGAGAGCATGTAGTACAAAAGAAAAAGATCCAGAACAGATTAAATTGTGGACCTGCTTGTGCATGTCAAAGAAGCTACTTACATGCCCTCACCTTAACATAAGAGAAGCATGAGTTGCAAAAACAGTTTGAAATAAGGCACATGCGCCTGCTTTTCAAGGCATATTAGGGTGACTCCAGTCCCCCCCTTTTTTTAAAAACTATTCTACTACTATTACTATCTTAACTTTTTACCAAAAATGAAATTCAAGGTGGGAAGGCTTATGCTTTTGGCATTCTTACAGATTCTGCATACTCATCCAAAAAACTAAGCTAGCAGAATGCAAAAGAATTCCCCCTTTCCTCTATGCTTCTATGGGGCTCCCACCCCAAGGATATTTAAGATATACAGATGACACCATCTTGCTAGCAGAAAGCAGTAATTACTTAATATGACTTTCAGTCAAAGTGAAAGAAATTTCAAAGCAGCATTGTAAATATACTGATCAAAGCATATTATTGACATTTTGCCCTATTGCAGATACAGTATATATATCTATTATGTACAATCACTGCAGTAGGTTTGGTATCAATTTCACAGTAGCAAATCAGGCCTTTCACTTAAAATACCAAAAGAAACTAAGTGTCAGCCATAAAACTTAACTGTACAACTGAGAAAAAGTTATGTAAATACAGAATTAATGACACAGATCTTAGCTAAAAGCACATCAGTAGAAATAGACTCTATATTTTTTAAACACACTTGAACTGTACTTACATCCATCATTTCTGTGAATCCACTGCACACAATTAACTCTTTCAGTGTGACCATTTAATGTAGCAACCACTTTTCTTTTCTGGTAAGAAAAAAAGAACAGATTTGACTTAAGGCTGTACTACATAGTTTACTTGGAATACACTGGTGGGATTTAAATATGGTCACTTAACATTGGGTAGAGGTGCTGTAGGGCATATTTCCTCTGCATCCACATGGCATACGTACCTCAAGTGACCCTATTTGGTCCGCCTCCTTAGAAGCAAAGAAAAGTTGTCTCTACCTTGGCTCTCTGCCCACCTCCTCAGATGGCTCTTTTCACTCCCCATCACTCAGCAGTTTATGTTTGACTTTCAACCCAAGGTGATATCCTCCACATCACACAAATCTAGTCTCTAACCCCATACTTTTGCTGCCTCTGTGAGAAAAACATTCCTTCTCCTGTTTCCTTCCACTTTTTGGAAAGAAGCTTTGAATGTTTGTTATATTCTCTAAAAGGTTCAGTGCATTAACTGTAACTAACTGGATTTCTTTTAACTTTAGCTTTCTCCCTCTGCTTTACATAGGAAAAATGTAAAGCAGTTTTTAATTTCCCAAAATCCCAATCTCATTTAGTGGTTAAGTTGTCTGTTTAAACCACTAATGATACTGGGAAACTGAAAACAGCTGTGAAATTAAAAGCAGGAACCTCTACTTCGGTTCAGTCCCAGGGATCATATGTCCTGGAAATGAACAAAAACAAAGTGATCCTACCCCTGTACCTAGAAAAGAATAGGCCTTGATAGGAACTTGGAAAGACATAGGTAAGAACATTTTGAGGAATTGCCTGGTTCACTGTAGCAATCACATCTTTTGATCCCCTGCAAAAGGAGTAAACACGTATATTCTCTCATCACAGATTAAACAGCAGGCTAAATGTCCATGTGCAAGAAAGAGATGGCTGAAAACTTTCATTTTTCAAAAAGAGTCCATACTGCAGGAAGGTTTTTTTTAAAACTGAAACCATTTCTACTGTCTGCTATTGTGGGTTTTCTTTCATACTCTTTCACCACCCTCGTGGCACAGTGGTTAAACTGTTGTACTGCAGCCACAACTGCTGACTTTGTGAGTTCGATGCTGATGGGGATCAAGTTTGACTCCTTCCATCCTTCTGGGATCAGTAAAATGAGACATGTTGGGGGCAAAAATGCTAATTACTTTGTGAGTTAAAATAAGTGTAAGTGCCATTGCTACATTTAGATATAATGTAATATTCTGCAAAAAAATTAGTTCTACCTTTTCTTCCATGGGCTCAAGCATAGGTCCTCTCTCCATTTTAACTCCACAACCTTTTGATGTAGAGTTAGGACAATCTAATTGTTCCAGACCCAACCAATGGATTTCATGGCTGAGCAAGGATATGATAGTAAAACTCTTTAGTCTGACACTATCACTTTTTTAGCCATAACACCAAACTGGAAATCTCTTGCACCTTTAACAACAATACAAAAGGCGGAAATGTACCATGCAATGCTTTCCCTACTGCTGCTTCTCCATAGAGGTGGGGAAAGACTTCACTTAATTAACTGCAACTATCATACAACTGTTAAATGCAAAAATAAGGATGAGTAGCAACCTTATGAAGAAGCCATGGTGGCTTAATGGTTAAGACGCGGAACTTGACAACCAGAAGGTTGGCACATCAGCAGTTTTTGAGGCCTGAGTATTGCATGACGGAGTGAACATCTGTCGTCTATCTCAGCTCCTGCCAACCTAGTAGTTCATAAGCAAGAAATTGCAAGTAGATAAATAGGTACTGCATCGTAGGAAAGGTAACAGCATTGTGTGCACTTTGGCATCTAGTCATGCCTGTTACATGTCCATGGAAATATCTGCAGATACAGATGAGCAGCGCCCCCTAGAGTCAGACACAACTGGCTTTCCAGCAAGGCAGACCTTTATCTTTTACCTAATAACCTTATTGTACCAGTAAAATATATTTTTTAAAACCCACAGTTGTGCTTTCAGGAGGACTTTTCTCCAGGCTGGACACCAGAACTGAAGTAACCTGGGAAGCTGCACAACAGTTCAAAGCTCATCCTGCCCAGCTATTCCAGTCTGAGTTACAGGGATATCCCAAGATGGACCGAACACTCATTACATCAGCCGGAGCTATCTAATTTCACTACAGGCAATGTAGGGTAAGAATTTGTTCTGGCCCTGGAGTTGAGACCTGCAGGCAGCTGTGTCTCTGCTTCAGACATGGTGAAACTAAGCCTCATGGCTGAATTACATCAGCAGAAGAACACTCATCTGTCAAAGGTGGTGAGAGTGGAGAGTTCTTGAATGATCACTACAGGGCAACAAGAAGAATAAATGACACTTCACGGTTTTCCATAAACAGCAGCAATGGCAACACTAAAGCTAACTCTTGTTAGACTGTATAAAAGAAAAAGCACTAGTGAAACTCTTCTGAGTGTCTTTGCCTCAAAAACTACAATGAGGGAGAAAACCAACATGAAACAACAAGTAGTGACAAAAGATTAAACTCCCAAGGAAGAAAGTACAGTAAAAACCCGTTGTTGTTGTTGTTGTTCAGTCGCACAGTAGATTCCAATCCTTTGCAACCCTATGGACCATTGCCCTCCAGGCACCCCTGTCCTCCATCCTCCTCCTCAGTCTGCCCAGTTCTGTGCCCACTCCATCCACAATTACATCTAGCCATCTCATTTTTGGCTGCCCCTTCTTCTTTTGCCCTCCACCTTTCCCAGCATCAAGGCTTTCTCAAGTGAATCCCCTCTTCTCATTTGATGTCCAAAGTACTTTCACTTCACATTTACTATTTGACCTTCTAAGGAGCAGTCAGAGTTGATTTCTTGTAATGTTGACCTATTTGTTCTCTTCGCTGTCCAGGGGAGTCTCAAAACTCCCCTCCAACACCACATCTCAAAGGCGTCTATTCTGCGCTCAGCTTTCCTAATGGTCCAGCTCTCCCAACCATACATTACCACCAGGAATACCATTGCTTTGACTATGCAAATCTGTTTGCAAGGTGATGTCTCTACTTTTCACTATGTTTCCCAGAAAAGTCTGTTCCGTCGGCTTTTGTGTAAATCGATTTTTTACTTAACTCGAAACAAACCCATAGGAAAATGAATTTTTACGTAACTCAAAGCAAACCCATGAGAAAAATGATTTTTTTACAGCCAAAGAGCCAGCACTGCCTGCGTCTGCAGATGGTTCCATGGTCATGTGGAAGGCGTGACTTAGATCCCAAAGCACACACAACACTGTTACCTTCCCCACAGAAGCAGTACCTCTTTATCTACATTCAATTTCTTGCTTTCGAACTGCTAGGTTGTCAGGAGCTGGGGCAGACCATGGGAGCTCACTCCGTCGGGTCTCGAAGTGCTGACCTGCCGTCACGTTCAATGTCTTGACCACTAAGCCACCCCAGTCCTTTAAGAACTGTACTACCTACCGTTATTTACAGATGTTGTGCATTGCACAATGTGCAAAGACCACACGGTGTGTGTCCCCCCCTTTTTTTTTTGCCAGCTGTTGCAAAGGGCAGAAACCTTCCTGGCACCCCCCCCTTCCCCACGTGCACCAAAAACACCTGCTTGGGAGAGATCCCGCTTCTCTGCCCATATAGACAGTCAGGAACAAGCCCGGTGGTGCATGCCAAAGGTCCAGGACCTGCCTTCTTCCCACGCCCTCACCTCTGGGTCGTAGAGCATGACAGAGCGACACGAGCCGAACGCCAAAAGCCCCCCTCCTCCGCCCCATGAGACCACGCCGGGTCCAGCGCGATTGGCACAGCAAGCGACATGGCACACTTCTAAGGGCGCTGCCATTTTCTCTTGCGCTCGACAATGTTTGCCTCACATCGGCCCCCGTAGGAAGCCCTCGCCTGGAGAACCCAAGGGAGAAGGGTTTTGCGGCGCTCTCCCAAGAGCTACAGCCTCTTTGTTTTTCAACACGATTTCCGGACCCCATTCGCAGCTGATAACATCTCCCCCTAATGCGCGGGACAAGCATGATGTCAAGACGTCGGGCTAGCTCAGGGGTCTGCAAACTTGGCTCTCTAGGTGTTCTTGGACTTCATTTCCCAGAAGCCCAAGTCAGCACTCCTGCTGATCAAGGCTTCTGGGAACTGAAGTCCAAGAACAGCTGGAGAGCCAAGTTTGCAGACCCCTGAGCTAGCTTGACATAATTTAAAAAAAAAAATGAAACAAAGCAGGGAAAACAGTAGAAGTTCCACTTTTTTCCTCGGAAAACTTTCACATTATTCTGCTACCTATAATATACAAATAGAACACGGGAAGGTTGGTTGGTTCCTGCCCTGTATTTGCAAATAATGTCATGGACAAAAAATGATCAGCTATAGTGTATAGTCAAAGCAATGGTATTCCCTGTGGCAATGTATGGTTGTGAGAGTTGGACCATTAGGAAAGCTGAGCACAGAAGAATAGATGCCTTTGAAATGTGGTGTTGGAGGAGAGTTTTGAGAGTTCCCTGGACAGCGAGGAGAACAAATAGGTCAATCTTAGAAGAAATCATCCCTGAAGAATAATAATAATAATAATAATAATAATAATAATAATAATAATAATAATAATAATAATAATAATAATAATAATAATAATAATAATAATAAAGATGAGGCTAAAGTACTTTGGACATCAAATGAGAAGAGAGGATTCACTTGAGAAAGCTTTGATGCTTGGAAGGGTCGAGGGCAAAAGAAGAAGGGGACGGCCCAGGATGAGATGGCTAGATGGTATTGTAGAAGCAATGGGCACAGAGCTTAGCGAGTTGAGGGGGATGGTGGAGGACAGGAGTGCCTGGCAGACAGTGGTCCATGGGGTCGCAGAGGGTCGGACTCGGAATTGACTGTGCGACTGAACAACAAAAAAATAGTGTGTTGAGAAATGCCAGGTCTCAATTTAATTTCCATCTTGATATTCAGTTCCTTCCAAGGCACAAAGAGGTCCAGGAAACTCTCCTTAGCAGGCAGTCATGCGAAAATGGATTGAAAGGGAAGTAAAAGGTAGCGGACAGGTTATTAGCATGATCTTTAGAGACCTTTCCTTGAATGACCAAAGAGGAAAGTGTCAGCATAAGTTGAAATGTACTGTATTAAGGTGGGGGGAGGGAGCAGGCTGAATATTTAGTTATAGGTAAAATCAATACTAGGCAGACTTTACTTTATTACTTTACTTTACTATTCATATTTGCTATCCCGCCCCAATCAGGCAAGCCCGACTCTGGGCGGCTTACAGCATAGATTAAAAACATATCAATATTTTAAAATTTTTTAAAATGCATGAAAATTAAAACAGTATCGGGGGTATGATCAGAAAGGGTGGATTATCTCTAGACTAGCCAACCCACATGGGATCCCCCATTCCTGGATCCCAGACACCCAGAGAGATCTTCACACTCAGGCACAACAAAATACTGTAGTTCTTTTTGCATCTCTTTATGTTGCCCTTTCGTTGCCAAAACACTCAAATGTAAATGAGGTATCAAAATACGCGCCTAACTCTGCGATGCTAACACGAGTCCTTTGAATATAAATGACTTATTTCTTAGTATATAGGCATAGGATTGCTCTGTTTAGTTGGTGAAAGTCTTGCATGTGTTTGTGGTCAGGCATGATCTTCCCTCTCTTTCTATACCTTGTGAGTGGCAATTCAATATCATTTCACCTTTTTGTCCCTAACGTATCATCCAATTTAAGCCCATCATTGTACCTATTTTATTAACAAACAAATTAAAATACATGGTTATTTCAAAGTATAAGAAGTTTTACAGCTCTACTCTAAAAAAATTCCTATGTAAAATACTAGACATTGTCCCATATTATTTCACTTTCCTCATATCAAACCTATTGGTCAAGATAGTTTGGAGACACTGTCTTTTAAACTTCTGTTTGGGTTACAAAGCTTCCCCTTTTGGGGTGGGTCTGGAACCGCTCACCCCTCCTTATTGTTCTGTCTTCTTTTCCTGCACCACTGGAATCACCATCCTAGAACTTCTGCATCAGTATGACAACAAAGCAACTGGCATTTCTAAACAAAGATATCTACTCAGGGTTTCCTCTGACAATGTATACAGGAAGAAGTCTACCAAATGTGTGTGAGGTATGGAGAAGTATTCTACGGAATCTAAGAGGAATCTAGATCCCATTATTGGAGTGAAAATATGTATATGGTATGTATATGAGCATGTGTATTTTTACACATGCTCAAGCAGAAGACCCCAGAAAGTCTCGATTTTGCTGGAAATAAAAATACAACAGAAACAAATATTTGCTGTTCTTTCATAGGACCTCATATCTGCTGCCTGAGGAGATGTCATACTCCAGTGGGGGCGAACTTATGGCACGCATGCCAGAGGTTGCACTCAGAGCCTTCTCTGTGGGCACCCGTGCATTCACCCCAGCATAGAGTTTGTCCCTACCCTCTGCCCAACAGCCCAATGGGAGTGCTTCCTCCCTCCCTCACCCAGCACAGAGTTCACCTGTCCCTCTGCCAAGCAGCCCAATGGAAGCGCTTCCTCCCTCCCCCCAGCACAGAGTTCTCCACACCCCTCTGCCCAGCAGCCCAATGAAAGCGTTTCCTTCGTCCCCTGTTGCTATGTTGGCACTTTGCAATAAATAAGTGGGTTTTGGGTTGCACTTGGTCTCTAAAAGGTTTGCCATCACTGTCATACTCCAATTGACAGAAAGGGTGGCCACTTACACATTGTAAGATAGGAAGATATCGTTCATCAAAAAGTGGAAGAAAGAAGATATGTTTTTTTTAAACCACACACCGTATGTCAATTTACATGTACAAATATAAAATATTAAGAGTTTTAGGATTCAGAGAGAATGACTGTACATCTCACGTAAATTGGGAAAACTGTACAGGTGCCCAGGTGCTGCTCACCGTGGATTGTGAGTAACTTTAAGGTTTCTGATCATGCTCCCTTTTCTCCCTAAATCAGACTTCCCCTTAAATAGAAGACACCTTCAAATGGAGGACTGTATTCTAGCAGTCCTTCAAGTAAAGCTCTTTCTTCTCTAAAGAAGGAGCTATGGCCACCTACAGTCCTGGAAGAGCTGGCTCTGAGAAGCCCAACCTATTAAAAAAATTAGCAATCCAAACCTCAAGCAATGCACTGTGACCTAAAATAGTATACACAATGCCAGCTTTGCTGCTTTTTGTAATCTCTTGCAGGATGTAACACCTGGCAATTATGTTAAAAGTAGCAGCAATAATTCATCCCAAAGATGAAATGTCCCGTTGTTTGTGAATGATATTCATGGCATATGGAGTATGTGTACAGGAAGGGGATGTTCTATCAGGAGACTGTACAAATGTATGTTACTAGAATAGGTGACAATCATAATTATGCAAAGCAGTGCTAGAGAATCTCTGGCCCTCCAGATGTTGTTGGACACAAGTTTGCCACAGGAGAAGGAATTCTGAGAGAAAAGTGTGTTCCCCAGCCCTGTCTAAGAGCAATGGCATAAATATTTGTAGGATGGTGTCACTGTCATTCTACTTTGACATTCTTGTCAGGATTTCCATCCTCTGTGCTAATGGGCAGAGGAGGAGGAGGAGGAGGAGCAGCAGAGATCAATTCAGGACAAATGTTCTGGCTTCCTGAAAATCCAAGTTAATATCAATTAAAATAACACAGAAATAACAGCAATCATTTGCTAATTTTGGCTGTCTGCAGGACACTGAAGCATGTTCTCAAAATCTCATACTGGCAGAGCACAAATTACCCTCCAGAAATAGAACATTTCCGCTCAGTCAACAAGTTTAAGCTATTGTTAGCTTCTCCTGTAACCAAACCCTTTCATTTCTATACTGTTTTAAAAGTATTTTATGGTGGCACTGCCAATCAAATTACCGGTATGTGTATATTAAAATTGTGGGACTTCACAAAACAAGCTTGGAATGACAAACTGGTGGCGCTAATTGAGTCAGTAGACTCATAGGCTAACTTTAGGGAGAAAGTAATCATTTGAATCATACAGCAGTCCTTATACATACAGGATGAGAAAATGTGTTTTATTATGGCAGGAACACTTTGTCATGTTAGCCAATGTCTCAAATACTTTAGTCCAGGGGGGGGGGTTGTACCCCAGCCATCGCATTTGAGTAACGCAAAGCAAGCAAGCAATCAGAGTATGAGTTTAAACTTGGTTGCCTCATGTTGCTTCTTGCTTCCACATAAAGCTACAGTATATAGATCAGCACATCATGTTCAGTTTTTAAGATTCTGCAGCAACCAGTCAACAGAATAAAATACAGTAAAACCTTGCATAAAGAGCACCTCACTTAGAGAGTAACTCGCTTAAAGAGCAGAATTTTCTCTGAATGGTCGCTGCGCTTAACAAATAAAACCAACCAAAAACTTGCTTAACAACTAAATTGGGGTTTGCAATCTGCCCCGCCAGAAGTTGCAATTGGTGACTTACAATGGTGTAAGAGCAAACTCACTTAAAGAGCAATCATGTGGAACACATTATGCTCTTTATGTGAGGTACCACTCTATTGATGATTACATCATGGGTCCACATCAAAGGAATTCCTCCCTTAATGTAAATAGAAAGGGATATGTGCTGGGGGGGGGGGTTGGAGGAAGGACCAAGCCTAATCCTCCATGACCCTTGGGACAAGAAGTTGTTTGCTGTGTGTGAATGAGTGACAGACAGTTTATCTCCATCCCACCACCCAAGCAGGTGAATGAAAAGTTCCTGTCTTCACTTGCAAAGATAAAAGGATTTGGAGAAGGGAAGAAGAGAAGGCTCAAAAAATATACAAGGACATGCACTTTCTCTCACATGCATACATACCTGTAAGAAAAGAAAAGTACAGTATGCTAAAATTCTCAGTGGAGAATTGGCAGTGGAGGAACCCAGGATTTGGACATGAATTTGAAGCAGGGCATGAAACCACTTTTATTCACCCATTTGCTGTGGCCTTAGAAACATCTATTGCACAGGGCAGTTTCAGAACTTTTTAATTTTAAGGTCCATCCCATAGGACCTTAACGTTATTCGATCCAATTCTCCTCCCCAGATTACTTAACGTTATGCGATTTTAGCGTTATCCGGTCCAATCGTTATCCGGTGTTTTACTGTACTTACATGATACCCAACCTATCGGAGGGGGGGGGCAAACTAAACTGCTGTCTCATGTTTGGTGAAGGACACTATCTCACCCTCAATGTTAAAATAAGAGATCAGTTCTACTCTCTTCTTTATATGTTTTTATTTCTTAAGTAGACGTTTGTTTGTTTCCTTGCTTGCTTGCTTGCTTTTTTAACCAGTAAAGTAAAGGGTAAAGGTCACCCTTGCTCAAAAGCCAGTCGTATCCGACTCTAGGGGTCAGTGCTCATCTCTGTTTCTAAGCCGAAGAGCCAGCGCTATCTGCTTCTGCAGACATTTCCATGGTCAAGTGGCAGGCATGACTAGACACCGGAATGCATGGAATGCTGCTACCTTCCCACCGAAGTGGTCCCTATTTATCTACTTGTAATTTCTTGCTTTCAAACTGCTAGGTTGGCAGGAGCTGGGACAGAAACTGGTGTTCACTCCGTCATGCAGTACTTGGGTATCAAACTGCTGACCTGCTGACCCTCCAGTCATCAAGTTCAGCATCTTAATCACTAAGCCACCACAGTCCCCTTTTTAACCAGTAGGATGGTGACACTGTCCTTGTCCGGATTTCCATCCTCTGTGATGATGGACAAAGGAGGAGGAGAGCGAGCATCAGCATCAGACATCAAATAAATGTTTTATGCAGAGATATGCTCTGGCTTCCTGAAAATCCAAGTTATTATCAATTAAACTAACAAAGGAATAACAGCAATTGTTTGCTAATTTTGGCTGTCTGCAGGACACTGAAGCACGTTCTCAAAACCTCAGTTGCCAACCTCTACACTATGCAATGGAACTATCCAAAAAACAGAACCAAGCCTGTCACTTAGTAAAACTGAATTGGTTTTTACAAAGAAACTTGATATGTTTCTAAAATCTGCAACATATTTGATGTAGGAGCCAATAAGAGTAACCCTCAACATAGCACATGGTCCTTGAATCATGTACAGATGCAAAATAAATCTGTAAATTGTGGCCAATGGCCATTTTATATTACTGTCTTGAAGATGCTCAGAAGATATCAGCTAGAGGAGGCACAGTTGGTTGCTTCTGGAAACAGTAGCTGTGGCTTGGATCTAAAGTTACTCAAACTAAAAGTAGGCCAACGTAAATCAGTAGGTCTTATCTTACATCATGACTTATTTATTTCAGTGGGCCTCTTCCCACTAGTATTTAATCTGGAACAAATTTCACTCTCTTCCTTTTCTCCCCATCCTTTTAGCCTACCAGAAAACAAAAAACAAATACTGTACACAACATGAAGATATTTCATGGAGAGTCCCCTCCTTTTTCTTATGGGATTGGGAAATGGCACCATTTTGTTTCACCAAGTCTTCAGAAGAAATAAATAACCAGTGCTGCAGAGCAGCGCTGTTACATCTGGCAGTAGCCAATCAATTCTTTGTAACATCTGTTTCTGACCACAGAGTACGATCTCCAGTTTTGCTGCTATCCATCAGAGCAAAGGATCAGGTGCTGAAATCTGAAAACATTTGCACCCAACCATTACTCTGCTGTCTTCCAGTTTCCGGGACTGGTCTGCCTGAAAGCATGACTGCATTTCATAGACTGGCGGCCAAAAGTATGTCTAAAACTAGAAGAAGTAAAATAGCAAATCAAGCTGCTTGTTCATTAATAAATGCTTACCTTTCAATTTGCAGAGGGAACATGAATTACCATTATGCTGACAAAATATGATTATGAATATGATCTCTATAATTATGAATGATCACAGGCCTCCCTTGGTTGTAGAGGAACAAGAATTGTCTGGGTTATGTTATTCTAAAAGAACATTTCGAGCAGATGGTTCTCAATTAGCATGCCTTCATAATTGGGCAGTTACTGGAAAGCCAGTAAAATTTCCTTCTATTAATCATGGCCTTTTATTATTGTTGTTAATATTGTTACTATGAATTATTGCTTCAATATTAACTTGAAGGAGATGTACTGAACAGGGGAAAAGTTAACAAATTTTGAAATAACGATGGTAAGCTTTTCAAATGGAAAGTATCAGCCATCAAAATTAGTCTGGTTTTCACACGTGATGCATAAGAAATTCTGACTTCCATTATGAGAAAGTAATGTTTGGATTAGCTGGATTATGTGATTTCTTTCAAAATGACTACATACTACTTCTTTTATCTACTAATATTCACATGTAAGAAGAGAAGTTCAGAGGTGCTTTTCATTGCTATAGATTAGTAAAGGTAAAGGTTTCCCTTGCTCGAAAGCCAGTCGTATCCGACTCTAGGGGTCAGTGCTCATCTCTGTTTCTAAACCGAAGAGCCAGCGCTGTCTGCTTCTGCAGACATTTCCATGGTCATGTGGCAGTCATGACTAGACACATGGAACGCTGTTACCTTCCCACCGAAGTGGTCCCTATTTATCTACTTGCAATTTCTTGCTTTCGAACTGCTAGGTTGGCAGGAGCTGGAACAGAGACAGGAGCTCATTCCATCCTGCAGTACATGGGAATCGCACTGCTGACCTTTCGCCTCCCAGTCAGCGTCTTAGTGACTTGAGCCACTACAGCCCTGGCCTTGTTATAGATCAGAAACAGTTTTTATGTCTCAGGCTGCTATGGTCGATATTTGTTTTCTCAAAAGATGCAAGTTCTATTTATTTTTCTTTTCTAATAACAAGTCTAAAGTTTGAGGTGACTTCTGTTTGTTGTTTGTTTTTAATAATATGTACAAAGTTTGGAAGCAATTTGAAATTATTCTTTTAAACTGGTGTAATGCGGTAAAAGTAGGCGATGTTTGTTTGCTTTCAAAACTTTGCCAAGAGATAAACTGTGATCTCACATGCTTGAATTTGTTAAAACTTGCACTGTACATTTCAGAAAAGTTATTTGGTCAGAGGAAATCTAAAAAGAAATGTGAAATACTTGTTTTGTTATTCAGTCGCACAGTCAATTCCGACCCTTTGCAACCCCATGGACCACTGTCCGCCAGGCACTTCCGTCCTCCACTATCCTCCTCAACTCACTCAGCTCTGTACCCATTGTGTCTACAATACCATCTAGCCATCTCATTTTGGGCCCCCTCTTTTTCTTTTTCCCTCCACCCTTCCCAGCATCAAAGCTTTCTCAAGCGAATCCTCTCTTCTCATTCGATGTCCAAAGTACTTTAGCTTCATCTTTACTATTTGACCTTCTAAGGAGCAGTCAGGGTTGATTTCTTCTAAGATTGACCTATTTGTTCTCCTCGCTGTCCAGGGGACCCTCAAAACTCTCCTCCAGCACCACATCTCAAAGGCATCTATTCTTCTGTGCTTAGCTTTCCTAATGGTCCAGCTCTCACAACCATACATTGCCACCGGGAATACCATTGCTTTGACTATACGAATTTTTGTTTGCAATGTGATGTCTCTACTTATCACTATGTTCCCCAGGTTTCTCATTGCTTGCCTCCCAAGAATCAGTCGCCTTTTTATTTCATGGCTGCAATCTCCATCTGCAGTGAGCTTTGATCCTAGAAAAGTAAAATCTGTCACTGCCTCTACTTTTCCCCCATCTATTTTCCAGGGACTGATAGGGCCTGTTGCCATTATCTTGGTTTTCTTGATATTAAGTCTCAAGCCAGCTTTTGCACTTTTTTCTTTCAACCTAATCAGGAGCTTTTTTAAGTCCTCCTCACTTTCAGCCATTAGGGTGGTATCATCTGCATATCTCAAATTATTGATGTTTCTCTCAGCAATTTTGATCCAAAATTCTGATTCCTCCATCCCTGCATTGCGCATTATGTGCTCTGTGTAGAAGTTGAATAAGCAGGGTGACAAAAAGCAGCCTTGTCTTACTCCTTTTCCTATTCCAAACCACTCTGTCATTCCATATTCTGTCCTAACTGAGATTCTTGATTCATGTACAGATTTCTCATGAGGTATATAAGGTGCTCTGGTATTCCCATCTCTTTAATTACTTCCCACATTTTGTTGTGGTCCACACAGTCAAAGGCCTTAGTGTAATCAATGAAACAGAAGTAGACTTGTTTCTGATATTCCTTTGTTTTTTCCATGATCCAACGTATGTTGGCAATGTGGTCCCTAGTCCCCCTGCCTCTTCTGAACCCCACCTGCACTTCTGGTAATTCTCTCTCCACATGCTGTTGCAGTCTGTCCTGTATTATCTTGAGCATCACCTTGCTAGCGTGTGGGATGAGCGCAATTGTTCGATAATTTGAACATTCTTTGGCATTACCCTTTTTGGGGATTGGAACATATACTGATCTTTTCCAATCCTGTGGCCATTGTTGTGTTTTCCAAATCTGCTGGCATATAGAATGTAATAATTTGATTCCATCATCTTTTAGGGCTTTGAAAAGTTCAACTTGGATACTATCATCTCCACTGGCTTTGTTGTTTGCAGTGCTTTTTAGGGCCTTTCTGACTTCACTCTCTAGGATGTCTGGCTCAAGTTCAATTTCCTCATTATTGTTATTATCAGGAGTGTTGAGGTCCTTCTTGTAGAGTTCCTCTGTGTACTCTTTCCATCTTTTCTTAATCTCTTCTGCATCAGCTATCTCCTTGCCGTCTTTGTCCCTTATCATGGTCATTTTTTCTTTAAACGTTCCCTTGATTTCCCCAATTTTTTTGAAAAGATCTCTAGTCCTGTTCAGAGTTTCAAACAGTTGAGATGTTAGGTATGAAACCTGGATCTTTTAAATGCACAAGTTATGCTCTACCTGTGATGCTCCACCTCAGTATTGCAATTAGTGCTTTTTGTGATATCTCATTCAGATATTAACCACACCCAAACTTGCTTAGTTCATAAGGTCATATAAGACTGGGCATACTCAGGGTGATGTGGGGCTAATTTCTACATGCCCTACAAAACCCCCAAAAGTTACAAACTCCCCAATTAAAAAAATGGCATCGGAATAAGCACATAATTGATTAACCAATGTCGCCAGCTCTTGACAAACCGTAAGACAATTCGAGGGGCTTCTAAACTCTGAAGTATGAACAAGGGATTTTTAGACATTTTACACACTACTGTTGGCAACATACTGTACAAATTAATAACTCATTTGTACAGATCAGTTAGTTATATTGTAACTGTTGTATTCCATCAAGGCTGCTAATGGATGAAAATAATGCTTAATCTGTTATCACTCCTTTAACATCATCTAATATTGGAAAACACATAAGAGCATCTAAGTGGAGCAGAGTCTGTATCCATTTATACCTCTACACTCTGATCTAATCACTAATGAAACACCAGAGTGACCCGGAGACAACAATGTTATCGTCATAAAGCTAGCAGTGTCTGAGACTTTAATAATGTTGGTGTCTGCTAGCCCTGACCTGATCCAGATAACAAAGGAGAACAATTTCTGAAATGAGTTGAAAAAGCAAAAGAAGAGGGAAATATGGTTTCATGCATACTATTCTGCCTCTGCTTCTTTCATGTCCTGATCAAACCCTAGACTGCCAAAGTGAAGCCACTTTCTTCCTTTTGTTGTTGCCCAAACCCATGTTCTTGTGTCTCTGGCAGCAACCGGCAGAGCAGTAAATGAGCCAGATTCTGTGTCTCTCCACATTCACATCATGTGTTGTTGTCTGCCAGTTCAGGGTCCTCCAAGTGACAGTTGGGAGGTTGAGATCTTCAGCAACATCCTCCTTTAATGATGTTCCTTGCCCAATGAATTCCTTCCTCCATCTTCTAATTTGGTTTTGATCTTGTGTACCCTCAAGAATGTTTGTTCTTGCCATAAAGCTCTTCCTGGCTCTGAGCCAGTGGACTTGAGGCTCATATCCATTCAGAGGATGTCAAGGGTCATTCTCTTGCTTAGTTCTCTCAGCATCCACTTCTACTTCTCTCCTAATCTTAGGTGGAGTAATACCAACAAGAGGGTATATTTTCTCAACTGGTGTAAGTTTGAGCTATCCTGTCACTATACGCATGGCTTCATTAACAGCAATGTAAACTTGTTTTGCATGTGTGGATGTGCTCCATGCTGAAGCAGCATACTCTGCAGCAGAGCCACTTGACTCAGAGCCAAAGCTAATGTGCGCAGTGTGGGTGGTTGAATCTCCCATTTATAGTCTGAGAGTTTCCTGATGATGTTGTTCCTTGTACTAACTTTGGCTTTGGTATTCAGGCAGTGCTGCTTAGAAGAGAGAGTCCAGTCAAAACGTCAAACTGAGGTATTTTGGTGCTGAACAGTGCTGTAATTGGTTCCCTTGGTACGTAATATTCAACTTAACCCTTACCTCTTGGGTTTGAAGGTGGAAAGCACATGAGCACCGGACGTCAGTTGTTTACAGATCAGTTTTCAAAAGATGTCTGTGACATAGAACCACAAATGTTTTACCACAACAGTAGGTGTACCAGATCCCACTGTTACTTGAATGCAGTATCCCCATTTTATAGAAGTACAGTATGCAGTCTAACTTTCACAGGGGGCACATTGCATGGTCCTCTAGAGGTTCCTGTGATGTTGGACTTAAATTTCTGAGCAGGGAGTAAAAGAGACTCACGCCTTTCCCTTTTGTGATCCCCCTTTAGTTTTTCTGTTTAGTTATTGGGGAACAAGTACTGCAGCTGGAACATAGATTCCTTTGTAATGCTTCTAGCCAGACAGCTTAATGCACATTTGACTACTCTTCAGCTTTATTTGGTAACTTAGAAAGCTTAACTGGAGAAGAAAGGAGTGGAATGTTGAGTGGCCACATGAAGTAAAAAAGCAAAGAGAAGACCAGATTCTTCAAACTACAGTGAAGCAAATGGTTAGGAGAATTGACTCTGGTGAAGAGGTCTGCAGGCAGCAACCAATTAAACATGGCAACAAAGAGACAGACCTGTTGTGTCATTAACAAGAAAGTAAGATAATTACAGAGAAAAATGTAGGACAACTTAACATTGTTGCCCTTTGGCTTACACAGCAAAACGTAGGTCCCCCTGGACTTCTGAGTCCTGCTCAATGAGCAGGTGGCAGTCATGACTAGGAGGGCTTTAGCACAACTTCATGTGATTTGCCAGCTATGCCCGCTCCTAGACCATGACTCTTTGCTCATGGTCATACACGCTCTGGTCACCTCCAGACTGGACTATTGCAATGCACTCTACATGTGGCTGCCCTTGATGACCATTCAGAGGCTGCAACTGGTCCAGAATGCTGCTGCTTGGGTGGTGATGGGGTGCGGGTGGTACGCCCGTACTTGGCTGCTGCTTCGGGAGCTGCACTGGTTGCCAGTGTGCCTCTAGGTGCAATTCAAGGTGATGGTCATGACCTTTAAAGCCCTACATGGTAATGGGCCAGGATACTTAAGAGACCATGTCACCCTGAGAACATCTGTCCATCCCACCAGAGCAGACCGGAGAGGCTCTCTCATTGTACCATCTGCTAGGGAGGCTCGTCTCTCTAGCACCAGAAGGAAGGCCTTCTCTGTGTCTGCTCCGGCCGTATGGAACTTCCTGCCAATTGAGTTGCGTCTCCAGACGGAGTTGCTGTCCTTTAGGAAAGAACTGAAAACCCGGCTGGCAAGACAGGTGTGGGGCACCAATGGAGGGGTGACTCCCGCCTGCTGGCTTATATAATTAAGATTTCTCTCTTTTAATGGATGGGTTGCATGGGGTAAATTATTTTGACTTTTTAATGGGGTTTTTAAGGTTAGTTTTGATATTGTTTTTTAATTGTTCTTAGCCGCCCAGAGTCGTTGCTGAGTTGGGTGGCAGTAGAAATTTGATTAAATAAATAAATAATAAAACAAAACATAGACTTTTAACCACAACAGCTTTTGAAATACACCTTGGGTGGTTGTTGGGTTTGCTTTCTGTTCCATAACTTTAATACATCCAAGAGCAGGATCTTTTGCTGAATCACTGAAAAGCAACAGGAGGAGGGGATTCTTATCAATGCAGTGGTAGGTAGGTAAACCCATGACCCTTCAGGTGTTGATAAATCTCAGCTCCTGTTAATGGTCAATGGTAAAAAATTATAGGCATTGGAGTCTAGAGACATCAGAGGATTACATTTTCCTATCTATGTTGTGCTGAGAGGTGGAATATATGCTGTATAATTAAAAAAATCTGTCATTATTTAAACACTGGGGGTAAATGAATAGATTCTACTGAAACAGTTTATTCAACTCTGTGAACTGCTCACAATGATGCAATCATCAGACACTAAATATACATGTGAAAAACAAACATCAGCCGTGAGTCTCTACCATTGATGGCTCATGACTGGAATAGCAAGAGTGCCTTATTTTGAGATGAACCCAACTGCTCCATCCATAACCCACCCCAGGCCACCTTTTTCATCATATATCCCCCTTCTTTCCTACTGTTACAGCTGCCGCTATTCAAAAACATGTGATACCAAATTACTGCACAACTTCTGACATCTCAAGCTATCTGCTATCTAGCTGTACTCTCAGATAGCAGACTTTTCTTTCATTAAGGTTTATATTACAAGGGCTTGCCCTCTCTCTCTCTCTCACACACACACCCAATCTTGAGTGCCAGGAACTATACAGGTTTCGGAATTGTTTTTCTGCAGTAGCTCCCAGCACACCAAATAAACATTTTTTAAAAAGCCATAAAAGCTCCCATTGTTTCACAACATTTCTTTTTTGCTCACAAAATCAATGTTGACAAAAAGTGTTCTTTGATCATAAAGGCTGTAGTTAAATTGTGAGACCCACTCCCCTCCCCCTTCATGGAAGCTGAGGAAATAAATCTATGCGTTCCAGCTTGGTTTGTGGGGTACACAGAAAGAGCCTCTTCAAAGATTGTGGTATTTTTGAACCCCTATCAGGTGCACCCTGGGCAATGACCTTTTTGTGCTGGCTAATCTTTCTCTCACTAGGTACTACTTCAGTGGGAAGGTAACAACATTCCATACATACCAGTGTCTAGTCATGTCTGCCACATGACCATGGAAACGTCTTCAGACACAGGCAGTGCTAACTCTTTGGCTACACATCAACGGCCAGGGAAGAAGAAGCCAGGGCAGGTTGAAGACTTTGCTGCCCCTCCCCCTGACCCCCATCAACATATTGTAATGTAATGTATTGTTTGTAAGCCGCCCTGAGTCAATATGGTGAGTGGGCAGCAATATACATTTGAACTAATAAATAAATAAATAATAAATATAGATGAGCACCAAACCCTAGAGTCAGATATGACTGGCTTTCGAGAAAGAGTGACTTTTAACTTTACCTAGAAGATAAAATACCACAGCCTTCAAGAGACTCTTTCTATGTACTCCAGGTACACAGGTACATGAAAGATTATATTTTATGATAATCCTAATGGTTGAAAGATGGACACATTGTTATCCAATATGGTAAACAAAGAGAACTTTTTTCCCAGTTAGTGAGCATTTTGTCTTTGGAATTCATTCCACAGGGAGGTATGCCTGGCTCTGAGACTGATTTTGGCAGGGGTGAAAGACCAAGTGACATCTACTTTATTTGCATACATATACCTTTAGCGTTTAGACTGATCAGACAATATTTCTTTTAATATTGAGATTCTATCTAGTCTTGCTTTGTGTTGCTTTTTTTAGTTTATTGCACAGTTGTGGATTTAATGTTTTATTTTGTAAATATATTTTTTAATTTTTATGCTATTACATTTTAACCTGTTTTAGGTGTTCCATGAAGGTTGAAAACAAAACAGAAGGAATATCAAACAAATCGGGATGCAATCTTATTCTTACCCAGAGTAAGTCCCAGTGAATAATAATAATAATAATAATAATAATAATAATAATAATAATAATAATAATAATAATTATTATTATTATTATTATTATTATTATTATTATTATTATTATTATTATTATTATTATTATTATTATTATTATTATTACAGTAAAACCTCATATAACACTAAAACCTGGTTCCACAAGTCTTGGTGTTATATGATTTTTAGTGTTATCTGATCCTCTATGGGATCCATAGAGATACATTGTAACCACACAGGCTTTCGCGGTTGTTATCTGAAGCATCCCATAGGATCTTAATGTTATCTGATGCAATTCTTCCCCCCAGATTCCTTGATGTTATGCGATTTTAGTGTTATTCGATACTAATGTTATATGAGGTATTACTGTATTATTATTATTTCTATACCACCCTACTCGGTGGGACCGACTCAGGGTGGTTCACAACATATACAAAGTTACAAAGTTCACAACATATACAAGTTCATAAAACAACATATAAATATCAATCAGTATCAGACCACAAATCATCACAATATCACAATATCACATCACAGCAAAAGTATCACATTACAGTAAAAAAGTATCACATTACAGTAAAAAGATTCAATAAACATCAACATCAATAATAACATCAATCAAAAGTAATCATTAAGTAGACATGTGGAAAATTGTGCTGTAAATAAATTAAATGATGAGTGAACCAACAAGTAACTTCATATACCATATATACTCGACTATAAGTTGTCCCGAATATAAACTGAGGCCCCTAATTTGGACCTCTAAAGCTAGGGAAATAGATTGACCGGAGTATAAGTTGGGGTGGAATATGCAGCAGCTGCTAGTGAGTTTCAATAATTAAAATACATAAAAATATGGTAAAATTAATAATGGTAAAATATGGTAAAATTAAAATTAATTTACATTTGTGTGGGTATGTTTTTGAGTTTTTTACAGTAGTGTTAGTGGGTTTTCTTTTTTTTAACTATGTTTGAATTTGCACCACCGCAGTTTTGGGACCCTCAGATTAAGTCGAGTCCCCTTTCTGGATTTCATCTGTGGGTCTAAAAAACTAGACTTATACTCGAGTATAGTACAGTACATTAAAACATGAAGATGACTACTCCATCTGTTGTTAGAACTGGTACATTATTAAGTGTGATAGGATGCTATATGTCAATTACATCTTTCTAATATATCTTTACACACACACCAGCAACAAAAGCTCTCTTTGCTTTTTAAAATCATTGCAGGACAGGTTATTGCAAAGGAAATTAAAATAGCATACAGCAGATGGTGCACAGCCTTCAGGCCTACGTAATGGTGATGTTACTGCTCTGGCAATTTTTCTCCGTATGAAAATATCAGTGTTACAAGTATACATGACTCCTTGTTTTAATCATCAAAATGTTAGCAGTTAAGCCATTACCTCCCAGTAAACATGAAGTTCAGAATGCTTGGATGTACTTTATTGTCGGTGTTATCTTTATCATTCTAAAACATCAGTTTGTTTAACTAGACACACTACATATGAGGTTCCCTTTATGAAATAACTTTTGCTTCATTTCACTTTATCCTTTCATTTCAAAATGTTTTAATACACCTTGCACCATGTAAGCTTCTATGCTCAGATTTATGTTTTTCCATCAGAAACCACCCACACACTCTTTGCAAACATGGTTGCTAAGAGTGATTTTGCAAGCTTTTTCATTAGTCTCATATAACTTTACTGTTTTGTTCACATTATTATTTGGTTCCCCCCTAAAAAGCTGGTGTGTTAAGCACCATAAAGTGGCCACAACATTGAATGATGTATGACATTGAGAGACACAGCATTGCTGGCACCCACTCAGCAATCAGTTACAATGGATGATTGTGTTGCAGAGTCTTGAATTTCTAGTAAAATTCCATTTAGCTATGCAGTAGAGGTGCCGAGGTTTGCAAAAATAAATAATGTTTCTTTACTTACAGTTACTTGGAATTACATATATGTGCATGCTGCTTTCTTTACTATAAACATACTAGCATACTAGAAACCTGGGGAGCATAGTGAAAAGCAGAGACATCAAATTGCAAACAAAATTTAGTATAGTCAAAGCAATGGTATTCCCTGTGGCAATGTATGGTTGTGAAAGCTGGACTGTTAGGAAAGCTGAGCGCAGAAGAATAGATGCCTTTGAGATGTGCTGTTGGAGGAGAGTTTTGAGAGTCTCCTGGACAGCAAGGAGAACAAATAGGTCGGCCTCAGAAGAAATCAACTCTGACTACTTCTTAGAAGGGCAAATAGTAAAGATTAAGCTAAAGTACTTTGGACATCAAATGAGAAGAGAAGACCCACTTGAGAAAGCCTTGATGCTTGGAAAAGTTGAGGATAAAAGAAGAAGGAGGCGGCCAAAAATGAGATGGCTAGATGGTATTGTGGACACAATGGGCACAGAGCTGAGCGAGTTGAGTGGGATGGTGGAGGACAGGAGTGCCTGGTGGACAGTGGTCCATGGGGTCGCAAAGGGTCGGAATCGACTGTGCGAGTGAATAACAACAAACTAGCAACCAACTGATGATAACAAGGAAAAAAACAGCTGACAGTAACTGACAAAGGGAGGGAAAGAACATAAAGAACCCAGAAAAGTCCTTCCTTTTCATTCCAAATACAGGCAGCATGCAAGATTGTAAATTAAACTCCAACAGATTGTGAACAAATTACATAACCTTTGTTATGATGTGCTGTCAAGTCCTTTTCAACCTATGACAACTCTTAATTTCTGCTGAGTATTCTAGTGCAACCCCACCATGCAGTGAATAATAACACATGAATCAGAGAGACAGGAAATGCTAGCCTGACCTGAAGGAAGTTATTTTGCATTGTTTGCCTGTAATTACAATAGAAAGGTTCTTTCCTGCCTGAGATTTTATCTGACCCTATTTGAATGTGTTAATGCTTTTGTTTTGCTCTGGCTTCTTTTTGCATCCTCCCTTTCAAAGAGGAAAGATGTCCTTTAGAGCTACTCCATCTTCCAGGCCACATGGTTGGAAGAAAAACTTGATTTTACTTCTTTCTAAACCAGGGGTTCGCAACCTATGGTCTGCAGGCTGGACCTGACCCCCAACAACATTCCATCTGGCCCGTGACAATGATCCTGGAAGCAGAAGCAGGTGTGCCTGCAAACACGCAAATGTGCTCATTGGCAAGGGGAAACCACATGTACGGCAGGGGGAGTTGTGAGGCCTGTGGCGCGATATGGTTGAGAACCCCTGTTCTAAACCAATTTAATCAAGACTCCTGAACACATGTTTCTTCTGTGCTCAATTTATGAGTAAATAAGGAGTTAATTCATTAGCTGTTTTGAATGTGGTATGATAGGCTTTGCTGTGCTGCTTCTACAAATAACTTAACAATTTCAAGGTATGTAAAATGTTCAAGGTATGATTTACCATTGCCATCCACCACTGAATGTTGATGTCTGAGCAAGTAATTGAACCCAAGTCTCCTGAGTCCTAGTCCAACACTCTACCTGCTCTGTGAGCTCTTCTTAAAGTACAGTCAAACCTCACATATAGAGTGCCTCGCTTAAAGAGTAGCTCGCTTAAAAAGCAGAATTTTATCTGAATGTTCCCTTCGCTTAACAAATAAAACCAATCAAAAACTCACTTAACAAATAAATTAGGATTCGCAATCCTGCCCACAATTGGTCACTTACAATGGTGTTTCACTTAAAGAGCAAACTCACTTAAAGAGCAATCCTGTGGAACACATTATGCTCTTTAAGCGAGGTACACCTGTAGTGGGTTACAGTCAGGTGCCAGCTTGTAAGCCATCAATTACCCACAGTGTGCTGTCAGAAAAGGGGAAAAAAAGTCTTTTCAGAAGCATAACAAATATACTATAGTACTCCACTTCATAAGTTTTAAAAGTATCGTGTGCATAGATGTATCTTGTTTTTAGTGCTAACCTATTGCCAGGAGCTCTAGGGGTGCGTTGTTGCGTTGATATGGAAAGATGGGAGGTGAAGGGATTTATGTTGTGTTGGTCCAGGAACGTGGGAGGTGAGGGGTTAGATGTGGGTGATTTACTTATCTATTGTATGTCTTCTTGATGTATGTATCTAAGTGGTTTTGGTGTTGTTTAGTTTTGTCATATTGAATGTTTTTCTATTTGTTTTTGATTTTCTTTAATGTGGATAATTATGTTGTATTTTAGTGTAATCTTTTGTTCGTGTTTTCTTGTTTTAAAAATCAATAAAAAAAAAAAGAAGCATAACAAATATACTATAGTACTCCACTTCATAAGTTTTAAAAGTATCGTGTGCATAGATGTATCTTGTTTTTAGTGCTAACCTATTGCCAGGAGCTCTAGGCTCATGCATAGCTAACAGTTCTCAGAAGTAGATTCCTTGTAAATACACCCAGATGCTTCCACCAGTTGAAGTGATGACTTCTGTTAAATACTGTACAGTACATGAAACATTTCTTATTTGGATGTCATTTTAAAATTGGCCTTATCCCAATCTGGGGGCAGTCTGTTCTATTGTCTTCTCGGGAATTCCCATTCTGATTCTAGGTAAAAGAACAAAGGAAGTTACCTGCAGCCTAAATCTATTCACACCATTGTCAATTTACACAACATAATCTGTAAATGCTAAATACAAGGTCTGAAAGGTAAGCTCATTAACAACTACTCTGTTTACTAATCATTTACCACTTTGCAAAACAAAGCTTCACAGAAATAAATTTGAATATCAATCTGGTATCATCCGGTCATTACCAAGTGTAAAAAGCCACACTGATTTGCAATAGTATCTAATATACTAACCAACCTTTGTGTAGTTCTGTACCTCCACCTGGTCTTTGGGTTGTGTACAAATTATTGCCATGAATTCTCACTCTTATGTCTGAAAAACTGAACTTGATCCAAGAAAGTTAACATTATAACATAGCAGTTAGTCTTCAAAGTGCCACATCGTCTGTCTTTACAGTCATACCTTGCATAACGAATTTAATTAGTTCTGCGAGGCTGCTCATTATGCGAGTTTTTCGCTATGTGAGTCAGACTTGCATAATGAATTTTTCACTATGTGAGTCGGACTTTTCCCTATGGAAAAACTCGCATAACAAGCGTTTCTATGGGGAAAACTCGCATAGTGAAAAAGTTTTTCCATAGGGAAAAGTCCGACTCACATCGTGAAAAATTTGTTATGCGAGTGGGACTGCTTAGCAAAGAACTTGCTCGTTATGTGAGTTTTCCGCTAAGTGAAACACTCATTATGCGAGGTTTGACTGTATTTTATTTTATTTCCTTTCTGATTAAATTACAACTCTGCCTTTGTGCCTAGCACATGGGTCAGGGTGTATGTGTGCCAGTTTGCCATGTGAGGCAATTTTAAAAGTACTGCCCTACATCACAGGCTGCACACCTGCAGTTTCTAAAGGTCATCTGTGCGGAGATGGGGCGTGGGGGCGGGCAATATGCATGCACCTTGTTTCCTGTTTGTGGTGTGGGGATTGCTATGCAACCAACACTGCTCCCACACACACACCTACCTCTAAGAAAAAAACCCTGGCATAACATCTTGCCATGAAGTTTTGTGACTTTTGTTTATAGTTTTCCAGCACTATCCACAAGAAATTGGTGAAGGGCCATAGGCGGAGGGGACGAAGGGGGGACCCTCCTGAGCTAACAGCCCCCATTCCGTGGTACCAATGTTATATATGTGAGTGTGACATTGTTGGCCACCCCCTGACATTTTTTTGCCTCTCCTGGAAAAAAAATCACACCCCCACCCCAGATTCTAGAATCCTGGCTCCTGCCCTGAATTGGCGTGTCCCTGAAGAAGTGGTCTTGAATCATGAAAACTTGTGTAACTCTTTTTAGTGCATCCATAATGGTATCGCCTTTCTCCTGCATTTGTATTGCTAAATGAAACCAGCTGTTATCGTAAACATTACTTTAAATCAGGAATGCTCAAACTATGCCCTGTGGGCTGGATCCGGCCCCCAATGCCAAATCATCTGGCCCGCACTGCCCTCATCACCCCTGGAAGTGAAAGTAAAATGCAATGGCGGGTTTTACTTCTGCTTCTGGGAGCGACGAGGGTGGTGTGGCCGGATTAATTGGTGTTGGAAGCTGGATCCAGCCCACAGGCCGTAGTTTGGACATCCCTGGTTTATGCAGAGAAAATGGCAGCTTAAAATCTATCCCATCTTGTTGCAAAACAGATTGCAAGGTGTGTTTTACTTCTGCTTCTGGTGGGAGGAACCACGTAACTGGCCTGCTGAACCACCCGAGTGGCCACCTGGCCCAAAATGTTTGGGCATCCATGCTTTTAATAAAGGAGGCATGCCTTCACCGCAGAGGCTATCCAAGAGTAAGAGTTAACAAGACAGAATGAAGTTCGAAGACATACAGTTGTACCTCGCTTAAAGAGCATAACGCGTTCCACCAGAAGAGTAGCGTGCCTTGGCGGGGCCCCGTATAAAAATTTGTTTGGGGGCCCTTAGGAAGGGTAAAGATTTGTTTTGCTTACGCACGTTGGGGGCCCCCGTGGCCCCCGTATAATTGATACGGCAGATACGGCGGTAGCTACGCCTCTGCGTTCCACAGGCTTGCTCTTTAAGCGAAGCACCATTGTAAATGACCAATGGGGGGAGGGATTGTGAACCCCGATTTATTTGTTAAGCGAGTTTTTGGTTGGTTTTGTTAAGCGAAGCAAACATTTAGAGAAAATTCTGCTCTTTAAGCGAGTTACTCTTTAAGCGAGACGCTCTTTATGCAAGGTTTGACTGGTACTGAACATTTATGCCTGCAGGGCAGAGGTGCCCAAACTTTTCAGGCTACGGGCTGGTCACATGGTTCAGGGGTGCCCAAACTAAGGCCCTGGAGCCGGAGGCGGCCCTGACGCCAATTCATCCGGGCCACCCTCATCGTTCCCAGAAACATAAGTAAAACATGCCCACACTGGAGCGTTTTACATCCACTTCAGGGGCGTAGCTACCGCCGTATCTGCCGTATCAATTATACGCACGTTGGGCCCCCAACGTGCGTAAGCAAAAATTAATAAAAACTTCCCAAATTTTAATTCTTTTAATTTTATGCAATTTTTTTTTTCTTTTGTGAGAAATCTAAGGGCCCCCAAAACAAATTTTTATACGGGGCCCCGCCAAGGCACGCGACGCTTCTGATCCACTTCTGGGAGGGAAGAGGGGTGGCGTGGGCCAGATGAATTGGCATCAGGGGCCGCATCTGGCCCCCCCTGGGGGCCAGTTTGTGCACCCCCTGCAGTAGGGTCTGGCTGGCAAGACTTGTGCCGTCGGGCACCTGGGCGTGTGAACCTGAGAGAGTCAGGAAAGGAGGCGCCCGGGGGAGTGGCGAGGGCAGAAGGCGGGAAAGCAGTGGAGAGGGAGGGAGGGTTTGGGGGTGGAGGAGGGCGGAGCTGAGTTGGACCCGGGGGGGGGGGTTCCACCGCTTTCCTCCGCCACCAACCAATCTCCCCCCCCACCTCCCCGTCGAGTCCCGCGCAGGCGAGAGAGAGCCAGCGAGGCGCGCGCTCTGCAGCTCCGGAGCAATGGCCGCGTTTCCCGGCGGGAGTGGCGGCGTCGGCGGGGTCGGCACCGGCGTCTCGTGGCCCCGCTCTCCGCCCGCCTCGGCGCTCGGGGCCGCTCTGGGTTGGGAGCCGCTGCCGGGGCTCCAGATCCGTTCCCGCTCGGTGGAGCAGACGCTGGTGCCGCTCGTGGCGCAGGTAGTGGCCCAAGCAAACAACCGCTGTGCCCCGTCCGTCCCGTCCCCCCCCCCAGGGGTCGGTCGGTCCTTCTGACCTTGTCCTTGGGGACTCCGTCCGTCCCTTCTCTTTTAGCCTCTCTAGGGTCTGATTCTGGAGCAGGGGCGCCGGGAGCCCCTCCGGATCGGGCCCTTAGTAGTCGGCTCCCTGGCTAGTTTTGTGGCTTCTGTGGCTCACTCGCTCTAATGGAGTGTGAAGGCAGGGCGAGGATGGGGACTGGCGCCGGGAGGACGAGGCGGGTTTCTGAACCAAGCCTTGGGGAGCCCCCGATCCGCGGGAGGGAGGGAGAAAACTGCCCCCTCCCCAAGTTTAACCCGGGTTGACTTCCCTTCCTTCCCCGGCCAGACCGCGGTTCGAAACCCACAACCAACCTGGCCAAACTTGCCTCTCTTTAAGTGTAAGAGTGTGTGTGTGTGTGTGTGTGAGAGAGAGAGGTAGGGAGACCAAACTTGCCTCTCTTTAAAGTGCAAGAGTGTGTGTGTGTGTGTGAGTGAGTGAGTGAGAGAGACCAAACGTGCCTCTCTTTAAAGTGTAAGTGTGTGTGTGTGTGAGAGAGAAAGACCAAACGTGCCTCTCTTTAAAGTGTAAGTGTGTGTGTGTGAGACAGAAAGACCAAACTTGCATCTCTTTAAAGTGTAAGTGTGTGTGTGTGAGTGAGTGAGTGAGAGAGAGACCAAACTTGCATCTCTTTAAAGTGTGTGTGTGTGAGTGAGAGAGAGAGAGACCAAACTTGCCTCTCTTTAAAGTGCAAGAGTGTGTGTGAGTGAGTGAGTGAGAGAGACCAAACGTGCCTCTCTTTAAAGTGTAAGTGTGTGTGTGTGTGAGAGAGAAAGACCAAACGTGCCTCTCTTTAAAGTGTAAGTGTGTGTGTGTGAGACAGAAAGACCAAACTTGCATCTCTTTAAAGTGTAAGTGTGTGTGAGTGAGTGAGTGAGTGAGAGAGAGACCAAACTTGCATCTCTTTAAAGTGTGTGTGTGTGAGTGAGAGAGAGAGAGACCAAACTTGCCTCTCTTTAAAGTGTAAGAGTGTGTGTGTGTGTGAGAGAGAGAGATCAAACTTACCTCTCTTTAAAGTGTAAGTGTGTGTGTGTGTGTGTGTGTGAGAGAGACCAAACTTGCCTCTCTTTAAAGTGTGTGTGTGTGAGTGAGTGAGTGAGTGAGAGAGAGAGACCAAACTTGCTTCTTTTTAAAGTGTAAGTGTGTGTGTGTGTGAGTGAGTGAGTGAGTGAGAGACCAAACTTGCCTCTCTTTAAAGTGTAAGTGTGTGTGTGAGAGAGAGATCAAACTTGCCTCTCTTTAAAGTGTAAGTGTGTGTGTGTGAGAGAGATACCAAACTTGCCTCTCTTTAAAGTGTGTGTGTGTGAGTGAGTGAGTGAGAGAGAGAGAGAGACCAAACTTGCCTCTCTTTAAAGTGTGTGTGTGTGTGTGTGAGAGAGAGACCAAACTTGCCTCTCTTTAAAGTGTAAGAGTGTGTGTATGTGTGTGTGAGAGAGAGAGAGACCAAACTTGCCTCTCTTTAAAGTGTAAGAGAGAGAGAGAGAGAGTGTGTGTGTGTGAGAGAGAGAGACCAAACACTTTAAAGAGAGACCACTCTCTTTAAAGTGTAAGTGTGTGCATGGTTCGAAACCCACAACCAACCTGACCAAACTTGCCTCTCTTTAAAACGAGAGAGAGTGTGTGTGTCAATCAGGGTCGTAGCCAAGATTCCAGATGGTGGTGTTTTGTTTTTTTTTTGTTTTTTTTTTTTTGGGGGGGGTACTTTTTCAGGAAGGGCAACAATGTTACACACACACATAACTTTGTGTGGAACTTTGCCAGGGGTGGGTGGGCTGGCTGGCTGTTAGCTGGGGGGCTGATTCGCACCCCCCCCCCTTGGCCACCCCCTGACTACGGCCCTGGGATCAACCTTTTAAACCTTCCACTTTCAGGAGCCGGGAGGCATGAGTTTTGTGACCCGACGAGAACATTTTAGCTTTCCCGGTCTGGCCTTTGTCGCCCTGGGCTCATCTCTTCCCCCTCCGGCCCCAGAACTCATGCGTAACTTTTGTTTTGTTGTGGTGGAGAGTGGATGGAAAACGGGTGGGTGGCTGGCAGGCTGGGTAGAGAGTCTGGCCATCCTGAGCTGCAGTTCATGAACCAGCCTGGCCTCGGAGGACTCCCGGGAGAGGAGCGGCGTCGCTTCGTAGCTCATGCAAAATTATTTTGTTCTCTTTTGTGATCGAATGGCGGGGATGTTACCTTGCCCGGGAACGATGCGCCTCTGGCATGTAGGTCTTGTAGCCTGCAGCTCGCCCGCATTCAGCCCTCTAGAAATAGTCCAGAGGTGTCCTTTCCAAAGCACTCTTATGCTCACTCTTATGCCTGACGGAGTGGACTTGATCCACGAAAGCCTTCAGAAGTTAGTCTTTAAGGTGTTACAACGCTGCCCCCCTCTTTTTCTTTTATCTTTTTTTGCTTGCACAGACTACCACATCTACCACTACAAACGTTTCCAAAACAGTTACCCTCCTAATAGCTCCCCATAGATTTCCAAGGGAGATTTAAGCAGGGGGGTGCCTGCTTTTAGGATCCAGCCTTAGTGGTTAAGACAGTGAGGTTTCCTAAAGCAGAATTGTGCCTGCTATTAGGATTGAGGCTTAGTGGTTAAGACACTGAACATGATGACCAGACGGTTGGAAGGGCAGCAGTTCAGTGACTTCCTGTCGTCTGTCTCAGCTCCTGCCAACCTAGTAGCTCAAAAGCAAGATATTGGAAGTAGATAAATAGGGACCACCTTGGCGGGAAAGGTAACAGCATTCCGAGCGCATGTTTGCCATATGACCATGGAAACATCTGCAGACATAGCCAGCACTGGTTCTTTGGTTATAAACGGAGATGAGCACTGACCTCTAGAGCTGGATACAACTGGCTTTCTAGCAAGGGAGACCTTTACCACAACACTTACAATCCACACACACCCCGTCCGTCCGTCCCCCCCCCATAATTTAAATCCAAGTTTCACCCTTCAAAAGTAGTAGAGCTATACATTTTAAATTGTGCAATGCTCTGACAGGGAAGGAAGGAAGAAACTAGCAAGACTTCTTAGTGCAATTGTCTTGTTTTTTTGCAAAGGATAAACTTTTTGCAGAAGCACAGGAGGTCATGGAAGGTCTTCTGCAGAATTGGCCTGTTGACAGTGGAAGAACACCATGGATGTTGTGCAGTTGCCATCAGTTTCAGTGGGAGAGATCTCTGGTTCCTAGTGAATTATTGTGCCAGGGTCTGTGTGTGTTTTGGACTTTGGGGTGCAATTCTGCCTGCTTTTGGGTTAATCCCCGTTTAGCCAGGGCACTTTGACAGGAGCCTAAGAGGCTTGTGGAACTGTGGCATTAATTTCGTTGAATGTTGAGCCAGTGGGTGTAAAGTGAATTTCAGATATCTTACTTGGCAGCCAGAAGGAGTGGGAAAATGGAGCAAAAAAGAAAAGGAACTGAAGCATTCTGAGATTTTAGCAACTGAAACTCAGGCTCAAGACTTGCATTCTTGACAAATATGTTATTTTTAGAAAGCTGTGCAGAGTAGTGGGCACAGAAGGCACCCCTGGCAGCAGTTTAACTAATAAAAAGACCATGGTTTTATCTTACATTGAGCTTTATTAGTTGATTGATAGTATCTTTAAGCTTCATTGATTTTATTATTTTATTGTGCAGTACATAGCTTGTAGTTAAGAAAGGTGAAGTGAAGCTTGCTCTGCTGCCTTATAAATTAAAGTGTGATCAAGTACTGACTAAATATTGTTTAGAACAGATAGTTAAGTCCACATAAAGTATTGATCAACATGTCTAGATTATTTCCATTTACAGATGGCTGAATAGTTCAGTGTTTTTGATATATGGCTACAGACACAGGAGTTAGAGACTGGGAGATTAATTCCCCACTGGGTTTCCTGTGAGAAGAGCTCAACCTGTGTGACTTTGGGCAAGCTGCATAGTCCCAGGATGCCCCCAGAATAAGGAAATGGCAAACTAATTCAGTGTATTCCCTATCTAGAAAACCTGATAAAGGGTCACCATAAGTCATAATTAATAGTGCGCACACCTTTATACACAAAAGATATAGGTCTCCCTTGCTTGAAAGCCTGTTGTGTCTGACTCTAGGGGGCGGTGCTTATCTCCGTTTACAGCCACATAGTCAGTGGCAGACATGACTAGATGCCAAAGCACACAGAACAGTTACCTTTCCCACAAAAGGCAATACCTATTTATCTACTTGCAATTTCTTGCTTTTGAACTGCTAGGTTGGAAGGAGCTGAGGCAGAGACAGGAGGTCACTCCATCATGCAGCACTCAGGTTTTGAACTACTGACCTGTCGAACTTCCAGTCATCAAGCAGCTTAACCACTAATCCACTGCGGCCCTACTAATATTTTATAAATTGAGTAGGCGGGAGCACCCCCTACTCAAACTGTGGAACACTATAATAGGTCAACAATGCCTATTATAGATGGCATCATTTGGCAGCATGGATTATGGTTGAAATGAAATCAGAATCATAGGATAATGGAGTTGGAAGACCGTCAAGTCCAATCCTTTCCTCGTTGCAAAAAATAAAACCAAATCAAAGTAGATGGTTGCTTAATTTTCTCTTGAATGCCTTCAGTGTTGGAGCATTCTCCACCTCCTAAGGTAATTGGTTCCACTGTCATACAGCTCTAATAATTAAGAAGTTTTTCCTGATATTCAGCCAATATTTGGCTTTCTGTAGTTTGAGCCCTTTATAATCTATCCTGTTGTGAATGTATCTATTCTAACTTTCCTAATTAAAACCAGGGAAACATTGACAAAGCAGTTTAGCTCAGCTTTTTGTGAATTTAGGGCCCTCCATATGGTTTGGATTACTACTCTGGTCATTAATGAGTACAGTAAAACCTCATATAACACTAAAACCTGGTTCCACAAGTCTTGGTGTTATATGATTTTTAGTGTTATCTGATGCATGTTAAAATCCTATGGGATCCATAGAGATACATTGTAACCACACAGGCTTTAGCGGTTGTTATCTGAAGCATCCCATAGGATCTTAATTTTATCTGATGCAATTCTTCCCCCCAGATTCCTTAATGTTATGCGATTTTAGTGTTATTCGATACTAATGTTATATGAGGTATTACTGTATTCACCTTGGCGGTTGAGATTGTGCTCCATTGCATCTGAAAGAGATCCAGATGGGTGGAAAAAGGTTTAGGTCCGCCAAGTGGCTCTATACAGCATATATTCCATTAAACCCTAAGGAACTTTACCATTGAGAATAAAAGTAGACAGAATTGAGTGCTTATTGCCTTTTGCATTAGAGATTTAAAGGGTAGTTGCTAATACTTTTGTGAGATAGTCCTAGGCAGGAAAGTTCTTATTATTATTATTTGCTTACTCTTTTATCCCACCGGGACAGCAGGAAAATTAATGGTATTAATTATTGTTGATGATGCATTTTTGTGTTGAGTTGTAGAAATTTCCTTTTCTGTCAGACAAGATAAAACAAAAAAAGATCAAAAAAGAGAGACAAAAACCTTGTGGCATCTGAAAGACTAATGGCTATATTTAAATATGAGCTTTTGTGGAACAAATCCATTTCTTCAGATGTAAGAGTGAGATGATATGCTTGTCATATTTATACATGACCCCATAAGGGGGTGGCAATACAGATAGTCTCATTCTTATGCACGAGGAAGTGAACTTGATCCACAAAAGCTTATATTAAAATGTAGCAGTTAGTCTTTAAGTCTTGTCTGTAATGTTTTTGCTTTTTTGTATCTAATATGCTTGCACTGACTAATACAACTGCTTCTTCAAAAACTATCCAATGCACCCTTGCTTAACAAGCGGCTTGCTTAACACAAAATTCGCATAACAAAAGAAAATCCATAAAAAATAGTGGCTCATTAGCAATTCCCCCCCCAATGGATTAATTAGTTTTCAATGCATTCCTATGGGAAATTACATTCAATGGATTCCTATGGGAAATTTGCTTTACAATTTGTTTATTTTTGTAGTACAAAAGGTCCTGGAGAACACATTAAATGTGTTAAGCAAGGGTCGGCTGTATATTTCCTTGGTCACAGGGTATGACCTGCTTAGATGCAAGTAAAATATGTTAAATAAGTTGTGCTGCCGTTGTGATGTACCTAAGCCACTTGAGCTAGGAAAGCCCTCCTGAAATTTGTTACACAGTAGTTGTATAAACAAATGATCGATGCAAGATTAGACAAGATTCTGTTGCAGCCATCCAGAAACATCTTTCTCCTTTCTCTGTGGGTTTGCAACATAGTCTCAGTGTCACAAGTCAAGAATAAGTGAGCAAGAGTAATTTTCCTCAGTAAGTTTGTTGTGCTATGTACAAGCCTCCCAAGTATATTGTGACAGATGTCTGAAAAAGGGTGGTTTTCTGACTTCACAAGTGTCATCAAAGGCAATGAAAGTACAGTACATGTCCATTTCCTCCAGCATAGCAAGCTGTTTTACACAAGAGCACACTGTGTGCCCGGTTAGCTCGGTCCTGCATTTTCTGAGGGCAGGTGACTGCAAAGTCTTGGGGTTAGATGCGAGGGACTGAACCTTAAAACTTTTGCAAGCAGTGCAGGTACTTAGTCACTTAGCTATGCCCCATGTGTTCTGGATATCCTGCTTCATTGGTTGACGTGGCAAACCTTTAGTCTTGGGCTTTGTTTTGTTCAAGACCTCTTCCCCACTTGCTTGTCATCGTTAGGTACCTAAGTCTCTCCAATGCACAGAATCTTGCGATAATATTTGTCACCTTCCCTTTTCTCCCCATTTCAAAGTGTTCCATGGTCTATTCAAAAATTCATTCCCTTTTATTGCTCTGCTGTTAAAAATATTTTACAGTCTTAATAATCTCTCATTTGAATTATTTCTGCCTTTTTCCCACCTGCTATATTTCATCTTCGATCTTTCCAAATTCTTCTCAAGTCACTTCCACTCCTGCTGCTGTGGTCTCTCACTTTCTGCATTTTATGCTGGCTGTCCTTCGCTGGACATATCAGCATCAAGCTTCTAGTCCTTATCTTAAAGTCTTTCCTATAATAAATCTCCTGTCTCTAATTCCCAAAGAGGTCTTCTAGCAGTAATGAAGTCTATACATCTCTGTCAAGAAATTATTATCTGTCAAGTGATCAGCACCATGGAGTCTCCATCTAGTTAAAAAGATGGCAGAATGTCGTCTTGGCAACATCTGCTGCCATGGACACATTGACTCCTGATTTGATTTTATAGCCTGAAAAAAACGAATCAAGGCCTCACTCTTTATTCTTCAAGCCATCCTGCTAGTTACAGGGTGAGAGAGTGAAAGTGTAGTAGGAGTAGAAATTGTTCTGAAGTTGTAGTTCAACCTTTTCCAGTTGACTACCCTTAGGAAGCAGATAATTATATACAACCCCTCAAGTATGCTGAACATAGTAATAGTAGCTTTCAGTGATTTTTTTAAAATCTGAATAAAGTAGGATATGAATACACTATGAGTTGCCATTCCTGAAGTATTTTAATCTTTGAACAGTGGAGCTGGAAGAAACCCTATGGAACACCAAGTGCAGCAGGCAGCACTTCAGTGGCTTACTGGTTAAGATGCTGAGATGGAAGACTGGACGGTCGGGATTCAATACTCAAGTGCTGCACAATGGATCTTGGGAACATGAAAGGAACCTCATTGAGTGTCCCCTGAGCGGAGTTTCTCCAGCAAAAATCCTTTCAACCCAGAGTAACTTAGGAAAATATTCCATATTACTTTGTGCTTGTTAGTGTTCTTATTACCGGTAAATATAAGACCAGCAGAATAAATGGTGGGGAATATTTTTTTTTAAATGATGGGCCATCAACCTTTTGAAGAAGACAACTCAGGTGCCATAGCCTATGATGGGTCAGAATGAAATCCAAATGAGGGTAGAAATGCAGAACTGGAGATTTGCATAGCTCTTTCTAGCTGTATGTAAGCCTTGTCCTTCCTCCTCCCCATTGGCAAACAAAGACACAGCAGTGCCTAGAGAGAGCCAGTCCAGAGAACAATGTGGGTATACAGCATCTGGGAATTTGGAGGCTTCTCAGGGCTGTAAAAAATTAGAGTGGGTGCTTTCAGGTCACCAATTTCCTACTTCCTTATGTAGGCATTCAGAAATGTAAGATAGAGAATTGGACGACTCATAGAAGAGGACCAGAGGGACTTAGCCAACATTTCAAGGCGAGGCACTTCCCTGCTAAACACACTCTGCCCTCACTCAGTTTTTAAAAAAATGCAACACCAGCTCAAGGGTTGTGACCCTAATAAACACTGGTGGAGCCTATCGCCCACGAGGGACAAAAATGATTCTAAGGGATGGGTTTGAAACATTGTTGCTTCATTGATTCTGTGGGAACTGGATGCAAACACATGTACTGTATATCCTTGTGTTAGTTAATCCAAGAGTTTATCCAGACAGACCCTGGGTTTCTTTCCCGTGTACCTGTTGCTGCCTTTCATTGTTACTTGAGGTTTCTGTCCACACTCGTTTCTAAAACCCCTCCTGTCTTTCCTGCCTTTTTCTTCATCAGTGCCCTTTTAAGGGATGGATTAAAACAATTCAGAAGGCTTGAAGAAACTCTTTAAAGATAATTCTGTGTGTCGGATTTTGGGATTGTAAGTATGGTGCAAAGTAGGTTAGCACTAATATTGAAAGCTTCCAAATTGAGCCCTTTTCAGCAGAAGTTCATTTTACTCTTTATCTGATTTGAGAAGTCACTGCTCTTTCACACCAACTCTGTGGAAAATGTTGGAGAAATCCTTTGGTTTTATTTTTTATAGAATATGGTTGACCTTGAAAGATTCCAGTCAGGGCTTTTTTCAGTGGAGATTCATTCCCAATCTGATTTGGGATGCCTTTCACATCTGCTCATTGGAAAATGATGAACAAACTACTGAAACCTTTTTAAAGAATGGTCTTCTCTGCTGGATTTTGATTGGGTTTGTTAGTACATTAGTACTAACATTGAAAACTTCCAACCTAAGAAATATTTGTCATCTGATGTACACTTGAGTACAAAGTGAAATGAACAAACAAATAGCTCCTAAAAGCAGTTACTGATTTCGAAGCTTGTGTCATCTGGTTTGGTAGAAGAAATATTATTATCAGCACACAGTTGAGTAAATACAATGGAATAAATGGCTGAGCCTTGACTATTGTTTCCTCCCATATTTGTTGTTGTTGTCATTGTTCAGTCGCACAGTTGATTCTGACCCATTTGCAACGCCAATGGACCATTACCTGCCAGGCACCTCAGACCTCAACCATCCTCATCAACCTGCCCAGCTCTGTGCCCATTTCACCAATAATAGCATCTAGCCATCTTATTTTCTGCTGCCTCCTTCTTTTTCCCTCTACCTTTCCAAGCATCAAGGCTTTCTCAAGCGAATCCTCTTTTCTCATTTGATGTCAAAAGTACTTTAGCTTCCTCTTCACTATTTGACCTTCCAAGGAGCAGTTAGGGTTGATTTCTTCTAAGATCGACCTATTTGTTCTCCTTACTGTCCAGGGGACTTTAAAAACTCTCCTCCAACACCACATTTCAAAGACATCTATTCTTCTGCACTCCGCTTTCCTAATGGTCCAGCTCTCACAACCATACATTGTTACCGGGAATACCATTGCTTTGACTATGCAAATTTTTGTTTGCAAGGTGATGTCTCTGCTTTGTTCCACAGCTTTCTCATAGCTTGTCTCCCAAGAATCAGTCGCCTTTTTATTTCATGGCTACAATCACATCTGCAGTGATCTTGTATCCTAAGAAAGTAAAATCTGTCACTGCTTCTACTTTTTTTCTCATCTATTTTTCAGGGATTGATAGGGCCTCTTGCCATTATCTTGGTGTTCTTGATGTTGAGCCTCATTTGCAAGATGACAAATATGGAACAAGTCACATAGTCAGGTACACTTGTGTATCTTATATTACCGCACCTCTTATATGTGATGAAGGTTGTGCACAGAATTTAGGTCTGTCCACATGCTTTGCTGCCTTTCTGGGATTATCAGTAATTGAACCAACAATAACATAGTCCTCTCTTTCTTGTATACTGATGACGGAGGCTCACCAATACAGTACTTGGTTCCTATCCCGCCTACCCTTTGCCTGTACTTGCAGTTCATAATAGTATCCTAATCACTGTTGTTATACTTTTATTGAGTCTGCTATTTGGTGTCATACTTTTCAGTTGCCATTAAAACTCCCACGAATCACTTTTCTGTGTTCAGTGCTATGATGATGATGATGATGATGATGATGATGATGATGATGATGATGATGATGATGATGATGATAATAATAATAATAATAATAATAATAATAATAATAATAATAATAATAATAATAATAAACTCAATTTCTATACCGCCCTACTTGGTAGGACCGACTCAGGGCGGTTCACAACACATGTAAAATAATAATTTTGGAGTCATGTGACTTCACCCTGAACTCCCCCCCCCCCGTGACTTTTGGTCGACCCCCTCCCCCCCTAAAATGGTCACGTGGTATTTGAATGAGCCCTTAGACTGCAGCAACAATGATGTCAAGGAGGAAGGGAGGATTCTTTCCCCAATTTCTCTTCTCTTACCAACCCAGTCTTATCTTCCTCTCTTCTCTTTTCCTAGAGACCCTGGGAAGTCACCTCTGTACCTAATCATGTATTGGATTTGGCACCATCATTATTTGCAAGATTGGACTATCACCCAAGCCAGAAAAAAACTGAGGGGAAAGGATTGTTCCTTTCTCCTGTTCCTCTGCTATGACTTTGTACACAAAATGAGAGAAAAGATCTCTTTCTCTCTCTCTTTGGCCCTTGTTACTTCCCCTCTTGTCTCTTGCTTCTACTCCTCTTCATCACCCTTCCTCCTTGGCCATAGCAGCATTTCAGGTGTCAGGGAAATTAAAGACCTGCTGAGCCAACTGATCCCCTGATTTGGGAACAGGGATGTGGCCATCTGAGCCAGAGGACAGCTAGGAGAGCAAAAGGTAGCTCCTCCCTCCCACTCACACCCACTTACCTGACTTTGGCTGAGCTGAGAAAATGGAGGTGCCTCTTTTTCCCAGACTTTGTTATGGCTCAACTCAGAACCACAAAGATGGTGCATCGTAAGGCTCCCCTCAAAAACAAGAGAAGCTTTACAAACCCCCCTGGAGTTCTTGCTTGGCTGGGATTTCAATCTGAGCCAGGAAAAAACTCAACTCCCTGCCTTGCTTTTGTGGTGAGCTCTACCAGTTCTAGCTTTTGAAGGTTTGCAATAAACATTGAGGAGTAGCAGCTAACTTCTTATAGGACTACTTGGCCCATCTGTTTTTTGTCTGCAAAGTGACATGGTGGGAGTGATGTGCCGTTGCAAATCTTTCCATGTGTGGCTCACAAGGACTTCAGTAAATGAACCCATTCTAATGCTTTATGGTAAAAGAGCCATATCTAATCCTAATTTTTAGTCTGAAGAGTGTTTTCAGATGAATCAGTAAGTATAAATAAGTTTAATCTTGAATTCAGGAAAAGAAACCTAGAGGGATGATGGAGGTCATAAGCGTAAAAAGCTGACACATGTCAGCAAGCTATTTCCTTGACATTTGAAGTAGGAAGCTAATGGAGATTCAGTCATTGTGCGAAGCTGCTTCTCCTGGCTGGCTGATAAGAGTGCGGTGGTGATATAAACCAAAGTTTTAGTGACAGGCAGGGAAGAAGAAGGGGAAATGGCCTTGTTCATCCAAGAAGAATATTTTGTTTCTGTTTCAACAGGAGGGTGTTAACCAGGCTCAAGACCTTGAAGTTTATCACTCCCACTGCTATAAATTTTCTTTATATCTAATTCTTTATAGTAGTGTATTTGTATGGAGTAGTTTCTAGGCAGAGAAAGAACACTCACGATTGAGTGTTGGCTCATCTTCAGGTACAATATCCTTGCAATAGTGATAACCACCAAACTGTTGAGCCAGTTCTTAAATGTAGCATACACCCTACATATACAATGCTCTATTAGTGTTTTTAAAAATCAATATCAGTCTTATCAGTATGTAAAAACAGATAAAGATAAGGATGTGTTTTGAACATGGGGGTAAAACTTGTTAAAAGTCCTGATAATAGAATAGATGTTTTCTTACTATTGCAACATAATTGCTTAAAAAGGATGGCTGAAAAGATTACTTTTGATACTGGAATCAGGATAGAGCAGAGGCTTGCAGGGTGCCCTGAAAAGATACTGTCTTAAGCCCTGAAGTTGAGTTTAGGCCAGGGTGTCCAAACTACAAATTCATCCGGCCCACAAAGCCCCCAGAAGCAGAAGTGAAACATGCTTCCAGGAGCGACAAGGACTTTGTGGGTTGGATGAATTGCCGTCAGGACTGGATCTGCCCCCCAGGCAGTGATGGGATGTCAAAAATTCTACTACCACGCCATGACGTCACGGACGTCATGGGCATGGCCAATGTCATGACGTCATGACGTCATGGGCGGAGCCAACGTCATGACATCATGACGTTGTGGGCAAGGCCAAAAAAAAAATTAAAAAAAATAATAAACACGCACACAGACCCGTAATTAACTTAAAGAAATAAAATAAAGAAATAAATAAAATAAAAATTAAATAAAAGTACAACCACCCACCCAAAACACAATTAAATCACCCACCCACCCACCCAAAATATAAAAGCCTCACTTACCTTCCGTGGCCGCAGCCAGAGCCGGGCCGAAAAGGCAACGGCCCGAGGAAGCTCCAGGCGCCCGACAGAAGAGGATGCGGCGGTGGCGAGCCCCGCCGGTTTTACCCAGGGCATGGGGGTTTGTTGGGCCCAAGACCCTAGGACGGCGCGGCACGGGCGGACGGCGCGGCGCGGGCGGACGGCGCGGCGCGGGCGGACGGCGCGGCGCGGGCGGACGGCGCGGCCAGGCACCAACGTGCCTGTGGGAGCCAGGTAGCCGGCTAGGGGAGGTGCCCTTCTCTTAGGGCTGCCGCCGCTGCTGCCGGAGCCAGTCTGCTTGTGTTTCCGCAGCGAGAGGGAGGACGAGGTGAGAGCCGGGGTATGTGTGGGGGGCAGCTCGGCCGTCTGGAAGCCTTCCCGGTCGGTGTCGAATTGGGGGGGGGAGACCCTCCTCTTGTCTGCCACTCCCGCCATTCAGCCTCCGGCAGAGCGACGAGGTCGTCTCGCCCGCCCTGCCACCCGTTTGTCCTCCCTGTTTCTGCGGGGCAGGGTGGCCTTGTCTCCCCATTGCGAGGCTGGTGGTTCCCACCCTGACCCTTCCCTTCTCCGAGGGCTGCATTTTTGCTGAAATGTGAAATTCAGTTTCTTCTGTAAAGTCGGCCCTAGTGGGCTGTAGAGCTGGAGGCTGGGAGGGGGGAGATAAATGAATGGACGGGGAACCTCCCATCCAGCTTCAGAAGATTTTTTTTTTTAAATTGGAGCCATTTGGCTCCAATTTAGTGCGCATGTCCAGAAACTCAATTTGACGCATGCACAATGCGTCAAATTGAGTTTCTGCGCATGCGCAGTCAATTGGAGCCATTTTAGCTCCGATTTAAAAAAAAAAATCTTTCGGTGAGGCGTCCGGAACCGGACGCCCCAAAAGTGGACTCCCCTCCCGGAGAACTCTCCGGGATTAGTCTTACCGGTTCCAGAGATCCGTCTGGAACCGGGGACATCCCATCACTGCCCCCAGGCCATAGTAACCAACCCCCTAAACCACTTGACTGGCCCACAGCCCAAAACGTTTAGGCACTCCTGGTTTAAGTGAAGTTATTATTGTTTGAATCATGTTGGCAATCAAATGCATCAGCCCTTAGGCTCTTGTTACGTGCAGCCTCATTGGATGCATATGTAGAATGCCTGTAGCATATCAGTTTACATGACAGATCTTTCATATCCTCCTTAAAACAATGCTCTTTGAGGGATGGTTTTCCTCTCAAGCAATTGTAATAGAGATAGGGAAACCTACTTCTTTGGATTACAGCTCCCAGAGTATTGCAGCCAGCAATGTGAATGTGATCCCGTCTGTTTACAGCATGGTTGTATATTTTTTTAGCAGCAAGGGCCATTAAAAACACTGGGATTTTATTTGGTATATCATTGGGAAATGGCACTATAGTGTGACTAACCTGATGAAGAAACACAAGAGTTCATGTTGAGCTGAGTTAAATGAATTGTGAGAAAACCTGAAATATGACAAACAGGCTAAACAGAAGTTCCAGGTGGTTTTTTGATGTAGAATCCTCACTTTGTGAATTATATATAACATTCTTCTGTGGATCATAAGAATTCTGGTAGATTATTCTAAACCAGGGGTCAGCAAACTTGGCTCTCTAGGTGTTCTTGGACTTCAGTTCCCAGAAGCGCAAGTCAGTATGCCTGCTAATCAGGGCTTCTGGGAACTGAAGTCCAAGAACATCTGGAAAGTCACATTTGCTAACCCTTGTAATCTATCTAAACCATTTGGAACATAATGATCTTGGTGGATTTTTTGGTGGACACAAATCAGCAAATTTGTGGATTTTCCTCATTACATAGATCATTGATTCAAGTTTTTTCTTCTCTTAAGTGTTCTTTAACTCTTGGTTTCTCAAACTGAAGAGGCTTCCGAAATTATAAAATAAGGCATGGTGAGATTTGATTTTCAAATAATAACAGAAGCAGCAGGAAAGCAGATAAATCTTTTTCTATGAACCCATCCCTTTGAGCACGCCTCTAGTAGCAATTTGGAACCTGCCCCTGAATATTCCTATATTCCCTGTTCTAGGAGCATGTTCCACTGAACTTAGTGAGTCTTGGAGTTCACACTCAGTTATTTGATGTGGGTTTCATCACCCTTGATTATATACTTCAGCCATGCTGTCATACTGGCAGGCATAGTTATTGTGAGAGTGTTAGAAGAGTGGGCATGCATAAAAAACCAAGAAAACAGACTTATCCACAAAATGTTCTACAGCTAGTACAGTAGCTGTCTGTTTTTTAGATTCATAAAAAGTATATTCTGCCATGTGTACTTGCCGCTTTGATTATGTTTCACATTGCCTGCTGCCATGGCAAAGCTGAGCCACACTGATCTCTGAAGGGGGAAGCACTCTGCAGGGCGTGTTGTGTGACTTCTGATGCAGAAGGTGGCAGCTCCTGCTGACTTCTGAGCATTTCAGCATTTTCACAAAGAACTGTAATACTGTTTCAGCCGAGCATTTTGTAGGGATCAGAAACGAGCAAGCCCTGCTTGCTGGAAAATGCTGATTTGCCAGCCAACCCCTGCCCCAAAGGTCAAGTCCTCTCCTCTCTCTTTTTACTACCTGCAATAGATCAGAGGATGGCAAGGTTGGTGTGCCTTGGGGTGGGGGAAGAAAAGAGGGCAAATAATAATGAAAGAACATGAAATATGTATGTGTCTTTTTGCCACATCCTTCCTTGCACTCCATGCTTTCTACAACATTCAAGGAATGGAAGGAATTGCTCGGGTGGGGGTGGAGGAAGAGCAGGAATGCAGGTAGCAGTAGCTGTGACAACTGTGGGAGCCCTGTGGCTATTTCAGCAAGATTTGGCTCTCTGGTTCTCTTTGCTGCCTCACCCTTGAATGGTGTGCCAAGAAAAACAGATGATGCCTAAGGCAGATGCAGTGACAGGTTAAATTTGTAAGGTCTTTCACTCTGACTGTAAACACACCCAGTACCCCCCCGAATGTTTGCAAATTATGCCTCTCTTTCTCTTTAGTCTCTCTGTCTCTCTTTGATACTTGGCAAAAACAGAAGAAAAACTTGTGAGTAATGGTATTATATGGTTGGAAAATTACTGTTCTGGTAGTGGAGAGCAGAAAGGAAGCACACTGTGGTCACTGCCACCAGCCAGGGGACCAAGAACTTCTAGAAAATAAATTCCCCGCTTTCAATGAAGAACCTCACAGTAGAAGGAAGACTGAACTGATTCTGTCCATTGGGCAGAGAAGGAGCAGAGGCAGAGAGATGGCTTCCTTCACTAAAAAAAGAATATTGCCAATTGCCCTGGCACTGCTGAACCTGTGTGTGTGTGTGTGTGTGTGTGTGTGTGTGTGTGTGTGTGTGTGTGTGTGTGTGTGTGTGTGTGTGTGTGTGTGTGTGTGTGTGTGTGTGTGTGTGTGTGTGTGTGTGCGCGCGCGTGTGTGTGTGCGTGTGTGCGTGCGCGCGTGTGCGTGCGTGCGTGCGTGCATGCAGATTTGAGTTTGGGGTGGCAGTGGTTACGTTGTGCTAGTGGTGATTGCTTTTAAGTCACATTGAGACAGAGAAATAGCTCACATTTTGAACTGCTTGTAGGATGGTCCATTGCAAATGATTTTCCAGAGAGCACATGATGTACTTCTTCTTGTGCCATATCCAATTCTGAATAGTGGCTATCCTCATGACAATTATCCTGAGAATACAATGCAGTGGCCTTCCATTATCCTTCTGTATTGCCATGTAGCATGCATAGCACTGATCTTGTTCTGTGAGTCATTTTCTGGTCCTTTGCTCTTTTGGCACACAAAGTCCTCATTGGCCCCAGGCTAGGATTGATGAAGCTGCTGCCCTCCAGCAAAATGGATTCAAGTGGGATTTAATCCACTTGGGGACCATCACCCTTCCCTGTGGACTTCACCGTCCAAGGTCATTAGTTCTCAGGGTTGTCAGGTTAGTTAACCACCTCATGACGATTGGTGTTGAGTCACTGGAAGTATGGTCTATTCTATTACCATAGCAGGATAAGCTGGCCACATTGGAACATAATGTACAGGAGATTTCAAAACATCTTGACTCTGCTGTGTTGCCAGGCTGGACCTTCTTTGTCTAGCAGGAAGGCTACTCACTTCTGGGAACAGCCTGGAGCAGTTCCTGCACAGATGGGAGGGAAAATGACCCTTTCCAGCATGATCAGACATAATCTTTTCTCACAATTTGATCACACCCTGAGTGGATCAAAAAGTGGGGTATGAATATTCTAAATAAGTACCCACAAGCCCCCCAAGGTACAAAGTTGAAGTCCTCATCACTCTCAGAACACTGCATATAGATTATGCCATTTAAAAATATATACAGTATCTGACATGCTAATACAGTAATAGGATTATCGTATATTGGGCTGTTTAAACCAACTGGCTTTAATGGAATTAAGTATAGATACTATAGATACCGTAGATAGATAGATAGACAGACAGACAGACAGATAGATAGATAGAGGTAAATGGAATTTAAGTACCCTTTGTTCAGAATTGCATTTTTCTATAGATAAGTGTTTTGATATACCAGTACTGTATTTTTATTACATATGTTTGAGGCTTTTGCACAGAATCTCACCAGTTTCTCTCTCTCTCTCTCATAATAAATTATACTTGTAGAATTAGGAAAAAGACCCAATGAATATATAGCAGCAAATAGGTCTGTATCATGAGCACTGATTAGACCCTGAGCACCTCTTCGATTTTTAACATACACTTAATCTATCAGATATGCCACTAATTAATTTGTTTAGCTCGGTGATTTAGGTATTGAGCTGTGGAGCCAGAGGCTAGGAGATCAATTCCCCACTGTTCCTTCACAGAGAAGAACCGGCCTGTGTAGTCATGGACAAGCTGCTATATTTATTAATAAGTTAGCTTTTTTGTTCAATTTTGTTTATTGCAAAAGTTGTTTCTCTTGTCAAAATTGTAGGCACCAGCTGACAAACTAATTCAACAAATTTGAACTCTTCCTGTAATATTTGCAGCAGCCTTAGATTTGTGTTAGTTGATTATTCCACTTGTTGCCAGGATAATCAACACTTTGAAAGGTCATTACCTATACTGTTGTCTCTTTGGAAATTATTGCCTGTGTCTGTGTCCCTTTCCATGTGGTATCCAATTCCACACTTCTTTTTGCTGTGTATAAAAACAGTGGCCTAAATCTTGCATTTTTATGTATCTGAGGGGAAAGGGTTGCAACCCGTGAAAAATCACATTGAAATAAATCTGTTAGTCTTAAAGAGGCTGCTGTATTTTTTGTTTTCTGTGCTGAAACAGCCTAACACATCTACAGTTTTTTTTAAAGGCTAAATGAAGTCGATGCAGGTTTAATCTATTAGAATTAGTCTAACACTTTCCTTCCTTGTCTCTCAGCTGTTCTTGTTGTGTCAGACTGTTTCTATTCTGAATGAACTACAAAAAGTATGAAGTCACAGGGATTGGAGATTAAATTATACTTGTAGAATTATGAAAAAGACCCAATGAATGCTAGATGGACAAGATTTTTAACCTAGTCTTTGAATCTTCAAAGCAATCCCTTCTATATATGGAATATTTCTTTCTCGGCATGTACAGCCTAACTCCTATAGCCAAGTGTGAATATTTCCATATGCATTTCAAGAAAGAGACCATGTTGATTGATATAAAGGTCACCCTTGCTCAAAAGCCAGTCGTATCTGACTCTAGGGTTCAGTGCTCATCTCTGTTTCATAGCCGAAGAGCCAATGCTGTCTGCTTCTGCAGACGTTTCTGTGGTCATGTGGCAGGCATGACTATACACCAGAGTGCACGGAACGCTGTTTACCTTCCAACTGAAGTGGTCCCTATTTATCTACTTGCAATTTCTTGCTTTCGAACTGCTAGGTTGGCAGGAGCTGGGACAAAGACGGGAGCTCATTCCGTCCTGCAGTATTCAGGTCTCGAACTGCTGACCTGCCACCTTCCAGTCAGCATCTTAGCCACTGCAGTCCCATATTGATTGATAGGTATAAACAAAATGTAAATTCCACAGGTGGCAGTATCTTTATTAGATCAGCTGTATTTTTCAAGTACACTAGTACCCCGAATAACGTTATGACTTGGTTCCACAAGTCCCGTCGTTATCCGGTTTTTAACGTTGTGCGATACATTGAACACACAATGTTAAAAAAAAGCCCTGTTTCCCTGGAGGCTGCAGGAAGCCAGAATGCTGCAGCAAGCCAGAATGTCGGGATTTGAATCCTGACATTTTGGCTTGCTGCTGCCTCCAGGGAGGTGGGGGAACTTTGGAAACAGCTTGGAGCGGGTCTCCCCACCTCCCTGGACCCGGCGGGGGGGGGGTCAGAGACCCCAAAATTGGTAAAAAAAAATGTCCGTTTTTTTTACCAATTTTGGGGTTTCTGACCCCCCCCCGCCGGGTCCAGGGATGTGGGCAGACCTGATCCAAGGTGTTTCTGGGCTTCCCCGACGTCCTGAGCCAGTGCAGCAAGCCAGAATGTCAGAGTTCGAATCCCGACATTCTGGCTTGCTGCACTGGCTCAGGACGTCGGGGAAGCCCAGAAACACCTTGGATCGGGTCCCCACACCTCCCTGGACCCAGCGGTGGGGGGGGGGGTCAGAAACCCCAAAATTGGTAAAAAAAACCGGACGTGTTTTTTTTTTACCAATTTTGGGGTCTCTGACCCCCCCGCCGGGTCCAGGGAGGTGTGGGGACCCGCTCCAAGCTGTTTCCAAAGTTCTCCCACCTCCCTGGAGGCTGCAGCAAGGCACAATGTCAGGATTCGAATCCCAACATTCTGGCTTGCTGCAGCATAAAAGAGGGTGGGGGAAGTTCAAAATTAGCGCGCATCAGCTCTAGGGAGGTCGGGAGACCCGATGCACGCTAATTTTGAACTTCCCCCACCCTCTTTTAGGCTGCAGCAAGCCAGAATGTCGGGATTCGAATCCTGACATTTTGCCTTGCTGCAGCCTCCAGGGAGGTGGGAGAACTTTGGAAACAGCTTGGATCGTGTCTGCCCACCTCCCTGGACCCGGCGGGGGGTCAGAGACCCCAAAATTGGTAAAAAAAAAACGTCCTTTTTTTTTTTTTTTACCAATTATGGGGTTTCTGACCCCCCCCCCCCCCGCCGGGTCCAGGGAGGTGTGGGGACCCGATCCAAGGTGTTTCTGGGCTTCCCTGACGTCCTGAGCCAGTGCAGCAAGCCAGAATGTCGGGATTCGAACTCTGACATTCTGGCTTGCTACACTGGCTCAGGACGTCGGGGAAGCCCAGAAACACCTTGGATCAGGTCTGCCCACCTCCCTGGACCCCGCGGGGGGGGGTCAGAGACCCCAAAATTGGTAAAAAAACACGTCCGTTTTTTTTTACCAATTTTGGGGTGTCTGACCCCCCCCCCGCTGGGTCCAGGGAAGTGTGGGGACCCAATCCAAGGTGTTTCTGGGCTTCCCCGACGTCCTGAGCCAGTGCAGCAAGCCAGAATGTCGGGATTTGAACTCTGACATTCTGGCTTGCTGCACTGGCTCAGGACGTCGGGGAAGCCCAGAAACACCTTGGATCGTGTCCCCTGCCTGCTCCAGAGAGATCAGAGGACCCGATCTACAGCTGCAGGGTGGCTGGGGAAGCTGACGGGGACTCCCTGTCGGCTTCCCTAGCCACCCGCCCTTGCCTCTGCAGCTGTGGGGTGGCTGGGGAAGCCGATGGGGGAGCCCCCCATCAGCTTTCCAACCTCCCCACCCCTGCCTCCGTAGCTGCAGGGTGGCTGGGAAGCTGAACGGAGAACCCCGTTCAGCTTTCCACCCACCCTGCTGCTAAGAACAACTGTATCGTATAACGTTAAAATCGCGCTATTTGAAACAAGATTTTTCCAAAAATCTTGTCACGTTATACGGTTTTAGCGCTATATGATACTCACGTTATACGGGGTATTACTGTACAGTATTTGGGTCACCATGTCTTTCAGTTATGGCTCCTCTGTTTTTCCCATCTAGCCTAATGATGCATTCTAAAGAACACCGAAGCTTGCATTCTTTCTGTGTGGATTCTAAATTGCTTATCAATGGATGTAAATAAAGAATTCATGTATGCTGTAATGATGGAGCATCTGTTATTCTCTCTTGGAGTGCTTTTTGACTGCTGTATAATTCTAAATTGCACTTGCAATTTCAAAAATACCGAACAGACAGAGTATTGGATTAAAAATATCCTGGCTTGTACTAGAGGGGAAGCGCTGTGAAATGGACTGTGATTCAGAACAGTTTACAGCTGCTTATTTGTTTAACCAGACCTATGGCTTACTGTTCGAGGGAAAACTTGCAAGCCTGAAGCTTTTTTGAATGACAGTTTCTCTGCCCTTATTCATGTGCAGCCCCAGGAGACTGCTGGGTATGGCTCACATCTGAATGAAGGGATGTCAAGAAGCAATACATTTCTTGGGTACCTACCTTGCAGTGGTTTATTGAGTCACCAGAGACACATCCATCAATTGTGAAAATGACTTCCAGGGAAAATGTATACTCAGATATGAGTAGCAGCCAAGAACGACCTGGCAGTACAAATTGAGACTGCTATCCTGGAGCATGTCCTAGTAGTTACAGTGGTGGATGATACAGAATAGGATGAGAAATGTACAAATCGTTGGAAAACTACCCTATATGGTAGTGGGCCAGGATACTTAAGAGACCGCCTCACCCCAAGAACATCTGTCCATCCCACCAGAGCGAACCGGAGAGGCTCTCTCGTTGTTCCATCGGCCAGAGAGGCACATCTCTCTGGCACTAGAAGGAGGGCCTTCTCTGTGTCCGCTCCGACCCTATGGAACCTTCTACCAACTGAGCTACATCTACAGACGGACTTGCTGTCCTTTAAGGAAGAACTTAAAAACATGGCTGGCGGAACAGGTTTGGGGTCCTGGTGGTACCATGACACCAGCTCGCTGGTTAGTTTGAGCTCCCTCTCTCCCCTGGTCTTTTAATTTTTTAATCTTTTATCTCTGGGACTTATTTTTTTATCTTTTAATTATGATGGGAATTTACTGATTTTTTAAAAAAATATAAAATCTTGAAATTTAAATTTTTATAGTTGGGATTCTGAAGCTCTGGGATAATGGGGTTGGATTGTATTATGTATTTTTTTTTTTTTTTGGTGATGTTGTAGACCACCCTGGGTTGCCCTGGCGAGGAGGGCAGTATAGAAGTATGAAAAATAAATACAGTAATACCTCAGATAACATTAGTAGCGAATAACACTAAAATCGCATAACATTAAGCAATCTGGGGGAAAGAATTGCATCGGATAACATTAAGATCCTATGGGATGCATCAGATAACAACCGCTAAAGCCTGTGTGGTTACAATGTATCTCTATGGATCCCATAGGATTTTAACATGCATCGGATAACACTAAAAATCGTATAACACCAAGACTTGTGGAACCAGGTTTTAGTGTTATCTGAGGTTTTACTGTAGATAAAAATAAATAAAAGAGGGTTGTGCATTTTTGAAACTTAACATTATCATGGCTTATCATGGAAACACTTGACATGTGTTTGATTGGCAGCAAAATAAGAGCACATGTTGAAAGTTTCGTGTAGCTGGAAGTTTCTCATATTGCAAGTTAACTCTTCATGATTTTGTGCCGCCTGATCACATTTTATGGACATCCTGGCTTGCAAATAGCTTCCAGATAGGGAAGAACTGGATCTGGGCAGAGCATGGAGCACTGGCTGAGTTAGTTAATTGCAGGAGTTAATGTTGCATAGGCCCTAATGGATGATTCATGCTAGAGTGTGACCCTCCCCTCCATTTTTTCCATCTCATGAATGAATGTGTTCTTCTTGATCACTTGATTGGCTAGGACATTTCAAGCATAACACATGAATGCTTTCATTCCTTTTAGAAGAGATGATCTCTGGAGATGTTGCAGGACCTTTGATCAGTTCCTGTGGCTTTAAGCATAAGAGTGCAGTAAGATGCCATCTTACCTCCCATGCTGTTTAACATTTGCAGGAAATGGATACAAAAAAAACGAGAGAGTGGAAATTAAAATATTCAAAAAATAAGAGAGTGGGGATGGAATCAGTCCTGGTTGAAAAAACATGACTTCTTACAAGCATTAAACATACAGCAGTTAATATGCAAAAGGAAAAACAATTTGATGGAATTTTCTTGAGAATCAGTAGCGTTGCATGGATTTCAGCTGCCTGGGGCATAAGCCAAATTTGCCGTCCCTGGTGGACGCTGGTGCCTGCCCTGCTGGGGCTTCTGGGAATTGTAGTCCAAGACCACCCATATGCCCAAAAGGTGCCACCCGGGGCAGGCGGTCCCCCTGCCCCCCTACATTACGCCACTGTTGAGAATATACTTTTTTCCAGAACAGTAGCCTGGAAACATTTGAAATAAATCAATAAATCATGTTTGTGTGGATGCCAATATCAATTGTCTGGGGGGAAATTACATGATTTAGAGTTATAGCTGATATTTTCTCAGCTATTTGTTTTAGATTATCTGCCAGCTGGTTGGAAAACATGCATTCTAGTTTTTGTATTATTTCCTTCTGGGTGTATGTGATAAGCCCTTGTCAGGCATTCCAGAAATAGGAAGAGTTCTCTTCTGTCATATTTCTGGCCAAATGCCCAGAGGAGAGGGTAATGAGTAGTGAGTGTGTGCCAGGTTTATTGCCCAGGCTCCCGATCCTATTCATGTTTACTCAGAAATATGTCTCACCATGTTCACTGAGCAACAGGAACAGGACTAGCTTTGTTTAGGTTTCTTCTGCTGCTAATGTCTGAGCTACAGCAACTTTCTCTCACTTTTTGTTATCTCTTTTCAGTTTTGTTCAGAAAGGCATGCTTTCGAATGAATGCCCAAAGGATTGCAACCAGTGATGGGATGTTACCGGTTCGGACCAGTTCGCCCGAACTGGTAGCACCCCATCAGGATGGATCACCTGTGGTGGTGGTGGTGGTAAACCCCCGGGCGACCAGTTCAGTTGCCTCTCCAGCCCCCTCCAGAAATGTGTTTCTGGGCAGCCAAAATGGCTGCCCAGAACTGCGCATGCGTCAAACCTCTATTTTATGCATGCACCGTTCTATTTTTAGTGTGCATGCGTCAAATAGAGGTTTGATGCATGCACACTAAAAAAAAGAACTTTGCATGTGTCAAATGGAGGTTTGATGCATGCACAGGCATTTTTATTTTTATTTTGCTCCGCCCATGACGTCATGACGTTGGCTATGCCCATGACGTAATGACATCATGGTGGCGTAGTGGAAATTTTGACAACCCACCACTGGTTGCAACCTAAATGGCCTTTAGAGCTCAGAGTCTTCTCATTTACCTGCGGGGGGGGGGGGAATCACAGATCGTGAATTCTTAGTAAAACTTCCCAAACTGTAGATTTGAGGAGTAGAATGCAGAAGCAAATGGGTTAGGAGCATACTGTCCTGAGTGGGAATTATGTTTCATCTCCTCCATCTTTCCTGAGTTCATTATAATGCCATTTCATTTCCCCATCTTTTGGTAGTAGGTTTGGTGGTAGTAAAGACTGTGTCCAGTAGGGTTGGAATCCACCACTGGTGGTGGATTTTAAAACTGTGTTGAGATTCAGTTCTGCACTGTCAAAAAATGCACTGGTGAGGCTTTGCCTCTTCCTCCTGATCAGGTTTTTAGGACTTGCAGCGGCTGTAATAATTTGTACTCCTGCTGACTGTTCCCATAAGGACATGATTGGATTGGGTAGCAGCATTTGTGTTTCCATTGTAATGATGTTTGTTTCTGATATTCCCAGAATCATCCAGGCCTTCATAATTTTGGAAGGTCGCCATCCTTTCTTGATGTGTGTGCTGGTGAGGGTGGATCAGGGCATGGGGGGGGGGAGAGTTCTGCTTCTAATTATCTTCTTGCCGTCTGAGTTTAATTTTGTTCTGTCTTTTCCCATTAGCTTTACAGCCTAAATGCTGCAGCTAGCAACAGACTGTTTAACACACTTGTCAGTTAAAATGTTTCCTATGGGCCTCCTGGAGCTGCACTAATTTTGCTCTGTTGGCGGTTCTTAATTGTGTGAGCAATAGGAGAACAACTGAAGAGTTCCTCTGAGTGAATCTCTTCTGGCTCATACAGTGGCAATCAGTAGAAGAGAACCATTGCTAACAAAATGCAGTTATTTAAAGTTTCGTTGATCCAAGTATAGTGGTAGAGTCGGTGCTGGGAGTAATATGTATATGCTTAAGAGGTAACAACTTTGAGAACTCCAAACACAAGTCCTTCCAGACTGGCAGGACCACAGCAATTTGTTAGTTTTTAACTGCAAATAGTAAGTTCTGTTACCACTGCCTCGAACATCTTAATTATTACAAAAAAGTTCCTTTAAACCAATATATATATATAAATATGGTATAAAATTTTATCTTAGTAATTAATAATAATTAACAACAATAAATTAATTAATTTAATTGACCTGGACAGTGCCTGTTATATGATATTAAGGTGGAATAATTGATTGGACCCAAATGGAATTAAACAACCTACACCGAAAAACAAGGAAGCTAATGACTATGAATCATGCCTTACACCCAAAAGTGACCTTGATCATTTGTACTTACTAAGAGCTGAGGATTGTAGAGGACTCGTACAGGTGAGATAGACAGTAGAGGAAGAAAAGCATAGATTGGATGACTGCATTAAGAAAAGTGCATTAAGACTGCATTAAGAAAAGGCTATGCTTTAGGACATTAATAAAGGACATTTGAAAATCATGAAGACGAATACAGACAGGATAAGATTGATTGTCAAGCTGCAAACTGGAAAACCAAGCCCATGCATGGTCAATACTTGAAAAACATAGAAGGAAAGGCTGACCAAAAGGGTAGTTGACATGGGTATAAAAGTTGAGCAGGCGTGTTGAAGAAGGAAATTGAAGGTTTGTTCTTGGTAGCTTAGAAAAAGGTTTTGCCAACAAATTGCATGAAGACTAAAATACAGCATGTACCCAACAATAGCAAATGCCAGCTTTGTCATGAAAAGGTTAAAACAGTATAATCTGGTCAGCAGATAGAGCAACATTTCACAGAGTGATTATTTGCAATGATATGACAGGGTTTGGATGCAGTAAAAATTCTTGGTCAGATCAAGTAGAGAAAGTTTTGGAAAATGAGAGAATCAAGGTCCTGTGGGACTTTAAAATTCAAACAGATAGACATCTTCTGACATAATACACCTGATATAACTATTCTGGAAAAGAAGAAGGCAGATTTATGGATACAGTATTGCTATATTAGGGGTGCATGAATTGTGGACAAACAGCTAATGGGAAAATCACAAAATATTGTGATTTGCAGATTGAAGTAGAGCGCTTATGGAAAAAGAAATTTATGTTGTACCTGTAGTAATTGGAGATCTGGGAGAAGTATTTAAAGTTCTTCCTATATATTTGGAAATTTTGGATATTGGATTTGAATATCTTAACTTTACAAAAAAAACAACTTTATAGAGACTGCCTATATACAGTACTTAGACATTACCTTAACAGTTCTTAGCTCCTAGTTTAAGTCTTAATTTTATACAGTACTAGTCTTTGACTGAAGAACAAAAGCAACAATAGTGGGCTGTCAAATCAATTCTGACTTATGTCTACCCTTTCCAGGATATCCTAACTAAGAGTACTCAAAAGTGGCTTACCATTCCCTTCTTCCAGGTGTGCTCTAAGACTATGTATCTTGCGCAAATTTGTTCAGATTGGCTCTTCTCCCAGCTGAAGACATAATGAGGGTTTGAACTCCTAGCTTCTGACTTTGCAGCCAGATGCCTAACTCACTGAGCTATTTGACAACAAGTAAGCCAGCTACTTGTCTGAATATTATTCCCACTTCTTCCAAAGAGCCCATGTATGGTCTGCTGTCCTGCAAGTTTGCAGCACTAGACATGCTTAATAACAGTATTTTAACTGCTTCACTTGCCCTTTAATTACTTTCGCAAATTCTGTCACTCGCATAATATCATTTAGATTAAAAACTGAAATTCTTTGAAAATGAGACCCATGTTTCTTAACCTCATCGAATCTGTGAATTATAAGTTGCTTAAATCTGTAGGAGAATAGACGCCTTTGAGATGTGGTGTTGGAGGAGAGTTTTGAGAGTCCCCTGGACAGCAAGGAGAAACAAATAGGTTGATCTTAGAAGAAATCAACCCTGACTGCTCCTTGGAAGGTCAAATAGTAAAGATGAAGCTAAAGTACTTCAGACATCAAATGGGAAGAGAGGATTCACTTGAGAAAGCCTTGTGCTGAGAAAGGTGGAGGGCAAAAGAAGAAGGGGCAGCCAAAATGAGATAACTAGATGGTATTACTATTGTAGAAACAATGGGCACAGAGCTGGGCAGGTTGAGGAGGATGGTGGATAGGGGTCCCTGGCTTGCGGTGGTCCATGGGGTCGTGAAAGGTTGGAACTGACTGTGCGACTGAACAACAACAAATAACATCTGCATAGGATATTTGTCACAACCTAGAGGGGTTTTATAAAGGCTACTTACAAAACAAAAAACTTACAAAAAACCCCCTCCAGTTGTCTAGTTACAAATTTTGGCAGCATGCCCATTTGCTTGGAAACAAACATTACATGAACATGATGTGTATTTAATTGTGTGACTGTCACTTTTAAAATTCCCCTTCTCTTTGGCTTGTCTTCAAAGTAAACTTCCTACTTATTTCTGTAATCTGTGGCAGGGAGCAATGAACATTGAATAATTTGAAGATGAGTTAATTTGGACCTGTGAAGGCTTGCCTGCAGTGGAGAGAAGCCTGATTATTTTTGCTCTATGTTGGTTAGTTTATTCAATCTATCATGAACAAGTTATCTCAAAAGAGCTACTGTTGTATCTGACACCTTCCTGGGTTTTCTCAAGCTTTGAATCTTCGTTATGGCATCACGTTTCCTGTGATGAGTAAAAGACATGGACCGCTGTATCCTTGTGTTTACTCCTAATGTGCAGTTTTATGAAAATACAGTAAAACCTCATATAACACTAAAACCTGGTTCCACAAGTCTTGGTGTTATATGATTTTTAGTGTTATCTGATGCATGTTAAAATCCTATGGGATCCATAGAGATACATTGTAACCACACAGGCTTCAGCGGTTGTTATCCGATGCATCCCATAGGATCTTAATGTTATCCGATGCAATTCTCCCCCCCAAATTGCTTAATGTTATGCGATTGTAGTGTTATCCGATACTAATGTTATCCGAGGTATTACTGTATACATATTTCCTAGTATTCAGCATAAACGCTAACCATCATTGATCATCTTAGCAGCACATCCTGAAGCACTGGATAGAAAGTCCTGTTGGAAAATTGCAAATCACACTATATTATATTTTTGTGTCAGAAATTATTCTGGGATGAAATGATTTTTGCTGGAGGAACTCTGCTCAGGGAATGCCCAAATGAGGCTACTTTCATGTCCCCAAGATCTTTTCCCCACCAAAGTGGTCCCTATTAATCGACTTGAGATTTCTTGCTTTCGAACTGCTAGGCTGGCAGGAGCTGGGACAGAGACAGGTGCTCAAACCATCATGCAGTACCCGGCTCTTGAACTGCTGACTTGCCATCCTTCCTGATAACAAGGTGAGCTTCTTAATTACTGACCCACTACAACCCCTATCTACTAAAGATCACCTATACTTCCTTCCAAACAAACAAAACGCCAAAAATAAATTCTTCCTACTTTAGTAGAGTTTTGGGCTTCATACTATATGCAGTGTTCATGTCAAAGAGAGTAGCCCAAGAAAGGCCATTGTAAAATCTCTCATTCTAGAAAGATGACTACTTAAGGTGAAGTCTCCTGTTTTTATGAGAATCTGGGAATGGTAAAGGTGAGCATTTTAGCAGATAGGCTGTTCTTGCGCCAGTAATATGGTAGGGTTCATTTCTGATGTCAGTGGTCTACCCAACCAACCTTAAACTTATTTGAGTTTAGGTCCACCTTCCTAATCCTTTTGAAATTTTGTATCAGAGGTAGTGGAGGTGTGATGAACATCACAGAAATCTTATAGACCTATTTTTGAAGAATTATATACACTAGTACCTTGGATGACGATGAGACTTGGTTCCACAAGTCTCGTCGTTATCCAGTTTTTAACGTTGTGTGATGCACGACATCGGCTTCCCTAGTCACCCGCCCATGCCTCCGCAGCTGTGGGATGGCTGGGGAAGCCGACGGGGGAGGCCCCCCGTCAGCTTTCCAGCCGCCCCACCCCTGCCTCCGCAGCTTCAGGGTGGCTGGGAAGCTGAATGGACAACCCCTGCTGCTACGAACGACTTCATCAGATAACGCTAGCAGATTGTTATCCGATGCAAAATTTCATCCGATTTTAGCATTATCCAATGCAGTCGTTATCTGAGGTATTACTGTACATGTTTGATGAAGGCACAGGGGAGTGAGATGTGCATGCCTATGGTACCTCTGCTCACCTAGGATCAGATATGCAGCTCATATATTTATTTTAGAGGAACTGAAGAGTGGCTGTTCTTATGGTGATCTTAGTGTATGACATGTTTTCAGCTGGAGAACACCTAAATGACAAATTTGTGTGAAAGGGATGTGTGTAAAGAGGAATCTTGATCTAGTGCCAACCTCATGTTAAGACATACTGTACTTCATATTGAGAAAGTTGCTCCAATTTTCAACTTTTGGAGGCAAGATCTCTGCTCTATCCATCCCCTGCAATGTAATAACAAACTAAGGGGTAATAACAGTTTAAAAGGCCAATGGCTGTCCCAGAATAATTGATCGTGTTGATGTAATATAGTTTGGCCAGGTTATCCTGCTATGGTAATTGAGTAGACTATATTGCCAGTGACTCAATGCTGATCCTCGGGCAGTGGTCAACTTTTCTGACAATCCTGAGGACTTGGGTGGCCAAGTCCACAGGGGAGGGTGCTGGTCTCCAAGGGGATTAAATCCTACTTGAATCCATCTTGATGGTGGGCAGCAGCTTCATCAATACTGGCCTGGGGCTGATGAGGGCTTTGTGTGCCAAATGGGCTCAGGACTAGAACGTGGAACTGGATCTGTGGTACAGATGTCATGCTGCTTATGGAAGGCAAATTGAAGGCCACTGCATTATATTCTCAGGACAATCTTCATGGCTAATTGCCATGATGAGTACCAATACTCGGAATTGGATACAGCATGAGAAGAGGTTGATGTAATACAGGATTCTACTGCTGTGTTATGTCCTGCCATGGTAATTGGACACTGGTTTAGAAAAGAAGTCTTTTCTATTAGCTGTAGCATGCAAGCTAAGTAAGTTTCTCAAAGGAAATGTAACACTCATAAATAGTGTATGATGTTGTAAATGCAGAGGGAGAGAAAGTTGATAGCCATAAATATTTCCCTCAACTAAGTTAAGCACTGGTTTCTTTTAATGCTGTTCAAATTAATTCTGTTTGAGTGGTAATCTACTAACAGGGATCTAAATTTCTTACCTGTATGAAGTTATTCGTATAAAATTGTTCCATAAATTAATTAACTTTTATAAATTTAAACAGATCATCTTCTCTACTTCCAGTTACTCTCCTGCAAACAAATTGGAGATGGATTAATTAGAAAATATTAAGGAAAAACATTTGATTTGAACAAAGGGAATTTTATTTCTTGTATACCACACCCATAAATATTTACTTTTTCCTCTGGGAATTGTTTTCTTAACAGGTCTACTAAGTTTATTTTTTCAAATCAAAGTTTAGCCAGTAACTGCAATAGGAACAAATGATAGTTTTGTGCTTTAGACTAAATAATTATAAGAAAAGGACAAACGTACTGCTTTAAACGCTGTAAGGTAGGCGATGTAAGGATTTTTTTGGTGCACATTCATAAACTATTCATGTATTTTTCTATAAGAACTTTCTATGAGGAAAGACTTAGCATCTGAAAGAAGATTTTCGCTAGTATAAAACTCCTGACTTGCTTTAACTGCTGTGCTTCACATCATTAAGCACATATAATTTATTCAGGGGGGAAACCAGCTCTATTAGTTCAATTCATGTATTAACTGAGCCAGCAGTTCTGTTCATCAGGTAGAAAATATGTGTACTCTGCCTTCCACCATGTGCTTTATGTAACTCATAAAGTGAGTAAGCCTTACTGAGGGCTTCATGCAGTTTAGCATCTATTGTCTGCCTTAGGAATAAAGAAACTTTTCCTCCCCAAAGGCCACTTTCCCTCAGGGTCATAGGTCATCAGTTAAGAACAGGTGGTGAAGACTTAAAGTAAGATTGGAGGAAGTCATATCAAAAAAAAATGACCCATGTTTCGCAGTCTGGCAGCCAAAGACTTAATTTAATTTTAATTTAATTTTCAAATTTATATGCCGCCCAATCAGGAAACCCGACTCAGGGTGGCTTACATAATCATCGAACAGTATACACAGTAGATACAATATAAACAACAAGTTAAACAATATACAGTAACCAATATACATGGTGAATACAAGGTCAATAACCAGTGGTGGGCAGAATTTTTTTTTGCTACCACACCATGGGCAGAGCCTATGCTATGGGTGGAGCCTATATCGTTGGCAGAGCCTACATCATGGGCGATCTAGTCATGCCTGCTATATGGCCATTTATACATCTGCAAATGGGCAGCTCTGGCTCTTTGGCTGTAAATGGAGATGACCACTGCACCCTAGTGTCAGATATGACTGGCTTTTGAGCAAGGGAGACCTTGAACCACTTGCCTGATGGGGCAGGGCAGGGAGATGGGCGTGACCACCCAATTTCACTACCCCCCCCGCCTGATGGCCACCCAATTTTGCCACCACCCTGCCCAGAACCCACCCAATTTTGCTAAAAAAACCCTTCCCAGGGTGTGTGTGTGCGAACCTTTTGCTGCCCACCACTGTCAATAACACAGTGTCATACAGTATACAAAATTTAATCAGCAACACAGCATATAATAATATACAAAAATAGACTTGAAACATTAATTCATCAGAGGAGTGTAGTTTTAATGTTTTCTTTCCCCTTTCAGCTGTTGTTTTGAGTAGAACACCTTTGGTCTGTTTCACACTAGACCATGGTTCATTTATGCGCTTTTAAGTGATACATCTTTTTGTTTTCAGATAACCACTCTCATTAACCACAGAGATAAGCCCAGGCGGTCAGACAAGACTTTGAGAGCAGTTCAGCAAGTGGGCCAAGCTGTTAACCTTGCCGTTGCACGATTTGTTATGGTGGGAGATGCCATCGCCAGTGAGAACCAAGAGTTGAAAGAGGAAATGAAGATTGCCTGCACAGAAGCAAAGCAAGCTGGTAGGTAGAGGCTGGTGGAGCACAAGTAGTTTGTTGCCATGTTGGCAAAGAAATGGCCACAAAAACTCTGCTTGGTTTTAGCTCTCAAAGGTAGTTTTGAGATTTGCGACTAAAGCCACTTCTTGATTATTTTGTCTAGAGTGGAGACCTGCAATTTTAAACCTCTTTAGAGTTTGGAGCAGTGCCTGCATCTTACTGCAGGGATTTTCTGTCGCTGAGAATTTCTGGAGCCCGCTTTACCGGAACAATATGGAGTTTGCTGCTGTTAACTGGCAGGCGCCTCTACATGAACGGAAACTTTGGCCCAGAAAAATTGTGGGACGGCCAGTGCCATCTGGTCAGTTTTATTTCAAGCAGAGGCTGTGGTCCTGATATCGCTAGTTCTTTGGCGCACGACCCATGGCTTCCGATTTCTCAGACTTTTGAATGGAGGTGGATTACAGCTGTGGAACTCTGAGGCTCCCCCCCCCCTTTTATCATTCCCTTCTTCTGCCATGATTACACAGGCTAGCGTTTCTCCTGGGAGGTATAGTGGGGAAATGAACTCCCAGCCTCTCGTTCCACAGCCACATACTTAAATGACTGAATTATCCACAGTGGTGGGCTGTCAATTTTTTTGCTACCCCACCGTTACATCATGACGTCATGGGCGGAGCCACCATCTTGACGCCATGACATTGTGGGCGGAGCCAATGTCATGACATTATGATGTTGTGGGTGGAGTCAAAAAAATAAAATGGCTGCCCGGAACTGTGCATGCGTCAAACCTCCATTTGACGCATGCGCAGTTCTATTTTTTTAGTGTGCATTCATCAAACCTCTATTTGATGCATGCACCAGTGGGGGGGGGGGGTCAGAGACCCCAACATTGGTTTAAAAAAATGGACTTTTTTTTTTACCAATTTTGGGGTCTCTGACCCCCCCGCCGGGTCCAGGGAAGTGTGGAGACCCAATCCAAGCTGTTTCTGGGCTTCCCCGACGTCCTCAGCCAGTGCAGCAAGCCAGAATGTCAGGATTCGAACTCTGACATTCTGGCTTGCTGCACTGGCTGAGGACATCGGGGAAGCCCAGAAACAGCTTGGATCGTGTCCCCTGCCTGCTCCAGAGAGATCAGAGGACCCGATCTACGGCTACAGGGTGGCTGGGGAAGCTGACGGGGACTCCCTGTCAGCTTCCCTAGCCACCCGCCCTTGCCTCCGCAGCTGTGGGGTGGCTGGGGAAGCCGACGGGGGAGCCCCCCATTCAGCTTTCCAGCCACCCTGCTGCTAAGAACGACTGTATCGGATAATGTTAAAAATCGCGTTATTCGATACAAGATTTTTCCGAAAATCTTGTAACGTTATGCGGTTTGCACGCTATACGGTACTCACGTTATCCGGGGTATTACTGTATTTTGTATCACCAAAAGAGCTGCTTGTTACTTTTGCTTCCTGTGACCCAGCAACCTTCCTGTCTTTGAGTATTCTTGTATGACGGCAGCGGCAGCAGGGTCCTGCTTGCTGTTCCGACTTAGGTGGTGAAATATTTTTGATCCAGGCTCTGTCAAGCCTTTCTTACTAAGCTTTGCTACCCTCTGTATTTTGGAGGCCAAGTCTTTGCAGCAGGGAGCCAGATGAGGTTGCGTAGGTTCTCCACATGTGGTTCAGAGTACTGATAATGGGTGAATCGTTCTGAGAGTTCAGACAGATACCGCTGGCTCTCTGCCCCAGACCTTCTGCTCCAGTGAGCAAAGGACCTTATTGAGTCAGGCAGGGAAGTAATGGAGTGGCAGCAAGTGCACCCCTGTTTTCCTTTTCTTTGTGTAAGGAAAAGAATGATGGAGTGGGATTAATATTTTACAGAGATCATGAGCCCTGCCTTATTACCACTCTCTTTCACCCCGCAGTGTCTGCTAAAGTAAATCACACTATATGATGTCATCGCATTAATGAGTTTCTGGGAATAACAGTTAATGATGTGGAGAGGAAGTGGGGGAAGCTCTTAGAGGAAGTGACATCATATCTGTTTATTACTCACTACGGTGCAAAGGACTGTTTCAGAGCTAAGGCTGTGGTGACAGCGTTGCAATCTCCAGAATGTCCAGTTTCAGTCAGACCAAAATGCGTCCTAGACCTTGGCTAAGGGATTGTCATGTGACAGGCATATAAGGACTAGATTGGAACCAGAGATGTAGGAGAATCTTGCAGCTTCCTTTGGCAAGTGGTTCCTTGAGGACTGGAGACCGTGAGTGGTCCCATTTGACGGAATGAGCAGAAGTAACTGAAGGTTCATTAGATCTGACTTATCACAACCTGGAGTAAAATAGTAGGGTTTTGTTTCAAATTGTAAGGATTTTTGCGACTGTTATGTTTATTACTTTTGTTGTTAACAAATAGATTCCATCACCTTGTAAGACCCTTAAGTCCAGAATCTGAAACTTCTTAAATAACTTCACTCTTCCGGGGAGCTATGTGGAACTCCTAGAAGAGCCTGCCTTGAATTTTTGGCATGGCTGAATTAAACCATAGTGTTTGGAGGAGCACTGAAATAGCTTTAATCACTGTGTTCCATTTCATTTGTAGGTGAGACAATTGCTCAGCTTACAGATGTAGGAGCCTTGGATCATCCAGAAGCTGATGGGCAGATCACCATTTTTACAGACAAATCTGGAGTGGTAAAAGCGGCAAGGCTCTTGCTTTCTTCGGTGACTAAAGTGTTGGTGTTGGCTGACAGAATAGTTATTAAGCAGATTATAACATCTAGAAACAAGGTATTCATGGTTTCATGAACATTTGCACTACATCTTTATATGGCCAAGTGAGTGAGAATGAGATTTTTATGTCAAGCTAATGGTGTGGGAATCTTTTAGGTCTGATCCAGTGAAAACACTTTAAAGTATTATTGATTTTAGCAGAAGGTACTCCATAATATCCTTAAATTTCCTAATACAACCTAGAGGTTTCCTTCACCTTCTGATTTTATCTATCAACTCCTTGTTCTGGCCAGAATCCTGTTAATGATCGCGCGCCGGCGGGATCATCCGGTCGGCACGCGCTTTGCCTGGGCGGTGGAGGGGGAGGAAGCTGCGGCGGCGAGCTCTGTGGGTGGAGCCAGGCACAGGCCTTAAAAGGGCTGCGCGCTCACGGAGGCTCGCCGCCTTTTTTCTTCCGAGCAGCCGAAGCGGGCGCGAGTTGCCCTCCCTCCCTCCCTCCCTCCCTCTAGCCGCAGTGTGATTGTTTTGGTCGCTTCGGGGCCGGATGGGAATTTTTGCTTGAAACCTGATTGGCACTTGGTTTCTTGTAGTTTTCGCCCATCCCACACTGCTTGCGAGTGGTCGAGCTGGAGGTGTGTCACCGGTCACTTTGGCGGGTAGCACTGGTAACGATATTGAGTGGATCCCTATTGAATCTGGTGGAGACGCAGTTCATCAGTCAGCGTGGGGCGAAGCATAGAGAGAACGACAACACTGGCTGATGAAATGTGGCCCGGGAACAAGGGACTGCCAGTCTGGACAGACTGCAATCCCATAAACTGTTCACCCGATTTGGAGGTCCGAAGCTCTACGGAGACTTCGGACAAGGGATCATTAATTTGGTAAACTAAAGAAAAGTTAATAAGACAAACTGAGGTAAGTACAGTAATACCCCGTATAACGTGAGTATCATATAGCGCTAAAACCGTATAACGTGACAAGATTTTCGGAAAAATCTTGTTTCAAATAACACGATTTTAACGTTATACAATACAGTCGTTCTTAGCAGCAGGGCGGCTGGAAAGCTGAATGGGGTTCTCCGTTCAGCTTCCCAGCCACCCTGCAGCTACGGAGGCAGGGGTGGGGAGGCTGGAAAGCTGACGGGGGGCTCCCCCGTCGGCTTCCCCAGCCACCCCACAGCTGCGGAGGCAAGGGCGGGTGGCTAGGGAAGCCGACAGGGAGTCCCCGTCAGCTTCCCCAGCCACCCTGCAGCTGTAGATCGGGTCCTCTGATCTCTCTGGAGCAGGCAGGGGACACGATCCAAGCTGTTTCTGGGCTTTCCTGACGTCCTCAGCCAGTGCAGCAAGTCAGAATGTTGGGATTCGAACCCTGACATTCTGGCTTGCTGCACTGGCTGAGGACCTCGGGGAAGCCCAGAAACAGCTTGGATTGGGTCTCCACACCTCCCTCGACCCGGCGGGGGGTGGGTGGGTCAGAGCCCCCAAAATTGGTAAAAAAAGTCCATTTTTTAACCAATTTTGGGGTCTCTGACCCCCCCCCCCGCGGGGTCCAGGGAGGTGGGGAGACCCGATCCAAGCTGTTTCTGGGCTTCCCGATGTCCTCAGCCAGTGCAGCAAACCAGAATGTCAGGGTTCGAATCCCGACATTCTAGCTTGCTGCAGCCTCAAAGAACTTCTGGATTTTCTTCCTTTTAATGCTAGCGTGGTGGTGAGGGGTGGTGGTGGGGGGAAATACCCACCCACCCCCACGCTAGTATTAAAAGACTTATCTCTCTGGAGCAGGCAGGGGAGTTAGAGATCCCGAAATGGGTAAAAAACCGAACTTTTTTTTTACCCATTTCGGGATCTCTGATTCCCCCTGCCTACTCCAGCGAGATCTGAGGAGCTGATCTAAGCTGTTTCCAAAGGTTTCCTGTTTCCACTTCAAAAATAAACTGTTTCCACTTCAAAAATAGCGCACATTGGCTCTAGGGAGGTCGGGAGACCCGATGCGCGCTATTTTTGAAGTTCCCACACACTGCTGCAAGCTACAATGAGTCAAATGTCAGGATTCAAATCCTGATGTTTTTGGCTTGTTACAGTTTCTAGCAGGGTGTGGTTTTGTAGCAGAAGGGTGGGTTATCTTATCTGCAGTTTATCTCCCTGGAGCAGGCAGGGAGGTTAGAGATCCCGAAATGGGTAAAAAAAACGGACTTTTTTTTTTACTCATTTCGAGCTCCCCTGCTTGCTCTAGGGAGATAAGATAAGCTGCAGATAAGATAAGCCTGATGTTTAACTCATTGTAGCTTGCATTGACTCATTGTAGCTTGCATTGTAGCTGACGTTTGACTCATTGTAGCTTGCAGCAGTGTGTGGGAACTTCAAAAATAGCGCGCATCGGGTCTCCCGACCTCCCTAGAGCTGATGTGCGCTATTTTTGAAGTGGAAACAGCTTATTTTTGAAGTGGAAACAGGAAACCGTGGGGGTGGGTGGGTATTCCCCCCCCCCAACCACCCCTCACCCCCACGCTAGCATTAAAAGGAAGAAAATCCAGAAGTTCTTTGAGGCTGCAGCAAGCCAGAATGTCGGGATTCGAACCCTGATATTCTGGCTTGGTGCACTGGCTAAGGCCGTCGGGGAAGCCCAGAAACAGCTTGGCTTCGGTCTCCACACCTCCCTGGACCCGGCAGGGGGGGGGGTGTGAGACCCCAAAATTGGTAAAAAAAATGGACTTTTTTATAAAACCAATTTTGGGGTCTCTGACCCCCCGCCAGGTCCAGGGAGGTGAGGAGACCCGATCCAAGCTGTTTCCAAGGTTCCCCCACCTCCCTGGAGGCTTCAAATCCTGACGTTCTGGCTTGCTGCAGCCTCCAGGGAAACAGGGCTTTTTTTAACATTGTGTGATCAATGTATCGCACAACGTTAAAAACCGGATAACGACGGAACTTGTGGAACCAAGTCATAACGTTATTCGGGGTACTAGTGTATAGTGATTCAATCCTTACCAGTGCTACTTCGGCCCGTTGCAGGGCAGTTTAGAAGTGTTAAGCGTTAAGCGAGTTAAGCTGATTTAAGTTAATAAAGTGGCCCATTTTTTTCAACCAAAATATTGTTGTCTGACTCCTCATTTCGCCGTACCGGGGCAATGTTTGCATAAGGTTTATGTGGCTTGCCATGACTAACTGATGAAATGTTAGAATATATCTCAACAGCATGTCTGTTTATGCTCCTGACTGTGGAACCAGGATGCACTGACCACATTATCAGATAGCTCTCACAAAGTATACAAGGCTTAGATGAATAGGATGCAAGCATCTCTCTGTGTGTGCATATGTGTATGTGTGTACATATATATTCACACTTTCTCTCTCTAAAGTACACCAAAGTTGCCCAAATTTTGCTGCACAGATCAAATGACAAATCAATGGATAGTTCTTCAAGATAGAAGATGGCCAGTGTAATTGCCAAATCAAATAATTGTTTGCCAAAGCAATTGTAAAAAAATTAATGATGATGGTGGTGGTGATGATAGTGCCTCATCAAGGCAATTCTGACTTATGGTGACCCTTTTTTAATACACAGGTCTACCATTCCCTTTTAGGATAGCCCTGGGGGTCTGTAGCTTTTCCATAATTACACAGATTGCCCCCCCCCCAGGTGAAGTGGAGAATCAAACTCCCAGCTCCACAGCCAAATATTTAAGCCCCTGAGCTACCCAGCCAACCCAATTAACTATGCTACCCATGATATCAGAACTAAGAAGTACTTAATTTGGCTGGATCATATACAGTAGAGCCGTTACTGTGGCAATGTTAAGTAATCCTTTTGCGTCTTACTACTGTCCAGAGAAGCAGAAGATTGGATCATAACTTGCTGTGAATGGAATATATGAACAGTGACATTTTAAATTGAACAGTCAAATGATGTGGAAGGTTATATAATTGACTGTAAAAATGCAAAACTGATGTTAAAGTTTTGGTGGGATTCTTAAGCCTTTTTGTCAGCGATCAAGTATATCTGTAAGTGATAGGTTCATTCAATATATTTGGCAGGTCCTTATAACAATGGAACAGTTAGAAAAAGTGAGAACCTTTCAGGAGTTTGTGCAAATATTCAGTCAGTTTGGAAATGAAATGGTGGAATATGCTCATTTAACTGGAGACCGACAAAATGTGAGTACTCTATTAAGAATTTTTTTTGGTTGGGGGTGTCTTTGTGTTCTTCACAAATCTGCCTTCACAGGGGAAGAACACCCCTCTATATTCTGTTTTCTTTTGCAGTTTCTTTAAAAAAAATTGTAAGTTGCATAGGCAAACAATTTAACAAGTATTATAAAATAATGAAGCTGTAGCTGTTTTCATATAGCTATTGTACTTAATAGTCAAATGGAACCATCGTGCTCAGAAGATTCCCCTGACGTCGAACCTTGTTCCTATCTCCATTTGTACAACCTTTTTAAAGAGTTGGTGCACCTTTTTGACCATCCCCAAACCCTTTGTTTATTTTTTGTGTTTCTTTCTTCCAGAGGTATGGTCAACATGATGGTGCCTCTCATTTGTAGTGAGTGTTAATGGAGGGAGCCTATCAGACATCTTGGAGAACCAGTCGATCAGGAGTTTCCAACCTTTTCAAGTTGGGGGCTGAGTCATGTTTTCTCAGTCAGCTTTGCCCTGCCTGCAAGATGGGTTGGCCATTTTGTCCCAACAGCTTCAAATTTGGTGGGGTGGGGGCTACATGAAATAGTGCCACAGGCCAGATCCAGCCCATGGGCCTTAGGTTGAGAACCCCTGCTGTAGATAGTGAATGGCAAAATCAATTGTATTCTTCTTTGTGGTCTTTGTACTGTACCACATTTTCTTGCTGACAGCAAATTTCATTGGGAATGCCTTGTGCTGTTGTCACGGCCGATAATAAAAATGGGGACATGGGTATAAACCACATGTTGAACACTGGAGGATAACAGATGTTTCCAGCCTCTGGCGGAAATTGGAGAATGAATAATTTAAAGGTAGATGTGAGGAAGAAACACTCCCTGCCCTGGTTCTGAATGTACTGTATTATGTTCTTATACTTAAAAATAATTTTATAATGGGCACATTCAGTGGAAATGTATAGTTTGTGCTCTTACCTTTCTCTCACATGTCAAAATGCATTGGGGAATTTTTAAAAAGAGAATAAAACTCACTTCCTTTCTCACACACAGACTTCTTGAGACTTTATCTCTCTAGTTGACTGTAAGCATTAGGTCCCTTGGGACATGCAGGCTTCTTGACGTTGCCTCCTTAAAGGCTATATTTGAGTTGGAATAAGGAGTGTAAACAAAGCAACAACATTCAAGATTCAGTGGAGTTCACACATCCTCGTGATAATTAATAGAAATTTCTGCTCAAAATGGTAAAGGTATCGTCACAGGCTTGATCCAGGCTACATTCAGCAGAATGTTTCTTATTTGAAGGAAGGGGGAGAGGATTTCTTTTTCTCATAACCACTCTCTCATCCTGGGGGGGAAAACCTGCAGATGTAGGTTAGAGAACCTTTGAGCTGCATATGAGGCTGTAAATGGAAGAAGGAACTGGTGAAAAACCATTCATCTTTTTACTCAGAGTGAGTTGATTAGTTTAAGGCAGACTGAAGTGCAGAACTTTAGATCACTGCTGGTCTTGCCTTCTTCCTTCAATGGAAGCCTTTGCTTGGATCCTGGTTTCTTTTATGTGTGAAATAACGTGCAAGCCTCGATCTAATCCATCAAGATTCAAAACAGCCAAAAGCGCCAGCAGGAGAGATTGCTGGTAATTATTAGGTTTTCCTGCTTTAATTCCAAAATGCCATCCCTCTTACACAGGCATGTTTTACTCAATAGGATTTTGGTCCCACAAAAAGAAACTTCAGATGTTTTTGTTGTGTTGAATCTAGAGTTTACAGGGAAATATTCTGAATGTCTTTCCATGTCCTTTAAAAAAAAGAGGATTGATTTTTAAAGTTAATCCTGATGATTAATGCCAGAAATTGGTGATTGTTCCTCCCTTGACAGATCACCTCATTTGCCAAGAAGCAGCTCGAATTTTTTTAAATCACTTTCCATCCATAAGGTATGCTCCTTTCATTTATTTCTTTAGGACCTGAAAGATGAAAAGAAAAAGGCTAAGATGGCTGCTTCAAGGGCTATTCTGGAGAAATGTACCATGATGCTTCTCACAGCGTCCAAGGTAACTCATCATTTCCCCTATTTTTCATTGACAAAGCAAGGCCTTGAGAGTTGATCTCAAGGGCCTTTATAGTCATCAGAAAGATATGGAGAAGAAATTTAATCAAGCAACAGCTCAACACAGAGGGAATCTGAAGGGCTATCTAAATCACAGTGGTAAAGATGTTGACATACACGGTAGTTGGCTGATTGATAGGATTGTTAATCAGGCTCTGATGGTGTGCTTGCAGTAGAGTGTATCGTATAAGGATTTATCTTGGCAGACTATGAAGTGATTTCTTGATAACATTTTTAAAAACATGTATTTTTCCAGACTTGTTTAAGGCATCCCGACTGTGAATCTGCGCGTGTAAACAAAGCAGCTGTGTTCCACCGAATGAGACTAGCTTTGGAGCAAGTAATAGAGATTGTCACAGACTGTCGGCCCAGCGGAGAGAATGAGCCAGGCCCTGAGAATCTCTATACTGGTATCAAGGAATTCAAGGTGAGGAGAAATTAATTTTTAATTTTGAGAGTAAATCATTATCCCAAGATTCATACACTTGGGTGTTGGAAAAACCCTATTTCTGCTCACTTGGACGGAAAGGAAATAGAACTGCCAAACATTTTGGTGTGTTTTTATTATTTATTTATTATTTATTAGTTCAAATTTATATTGCCGCCCACTTGCCGTGGCAACTCAGGGCGGCTTACAGACAATACATTACAATATAATATGCTGGGGTGGGCACAGGGGAAGGGGTGGCAAGGTCCTCATCCTGCCCTGGCTTCTTCCTCCCCTAGCATTTGGTGTAGGCACAGGGGGAGGGGTTTGTACAATGCAATTTGCTCACATCCCAATGTGCTTTAGAGATGTAGACTTAAAACGTTGTGCAGTTCTGTATGGAGGGTGTTGAAGTCCCCATCAGTAAATATCTTTAGGCAAATCATATCACTATCTTCCCCCCCCCCCTCCAAATTCTTAATATAAGGAAGAGGAAACAATGCTGACAAACAACAGCTTGTAGAAAACAGAACATACACAACCATAGGACACACACCAAATGTTCTCCGTGTGTGTTTCTTCAGTGCTAAAATTTCATTGTGTGTTAAAGATTTTTCAAATAAGGCACATGACTGTAAATTTCAAATGAAGAATTTTTTTTGACTTATACCTACGGAAAGTGTAGTTGCAGTTTCTGTCATAATTAACACACGCACGCACGCGCACGCGCGCACACACGCACGCACACACACACGCACACACGCACACACACACACACACACACACACACACACACACAAGTACCAATCAGTTGTATTGGTACCACCAGTACCAATCAGTTTTCGCTTGTCTCTCTCAGGCACCTGGGGCGAAGGAGAGAATTTGCCTGCTCCCTAAGTATCATGCCTTACAGTTACTCTTTTCTCATTGAAGCACTATTCTCATTGTAGCACTGTCAACAATTACACGTAGGGATTCCTCTCCAGTTGTCTCCTAATCTTTGGACTTAGTGAGTGGGTGTGCTGAACCCTAAAAGCCATTAGAGGCCAGGGTGACAGCCTTTGGGGACCAGTTGAGACATGTAGACCACAGATTCCTCTCCAGTGCTGTAGTAGTCTCTTGCCCTTCTTGGTTTTCATGTTAATGTTACAGTTGTACCTCGCTTAAAGAGCATAATGCGTTCCACGGCATTGCTCTTTAAGCGAGTTTGCTCTTTTAGCGAAACACCATTGTAAATGGCCAATTGTGTGGGGGATTGTGATCCCTGATTTATTTGTTAAGCGAATTTTTGGTTAGTTTTATTTGTTAAGCGAAGCGGACATTCAGAGAAAATTCTGCTCTTTAAGTGAGTTACTCTTTAAGCAAGGCACTCTTTATGTGAGGTTTGACTGTACTGTCTTTTTATACAAGGACTCTTTCATTCTTGCTATGAGTGGTTTTATTGACTGTTTCCTTTGGTCATTATGTGCTTTTAAGTTGTTTCCAATACCGAACTATTCTGTGAATCAATGTTTGCACTCCACCCACTTACAGGCTTGTTTAGGTCTGGCAAACTACAGATTGTGTCTTCCCTTGAGGAGTCATTCCATCTCTTGGATGGTCTTCCTCTTTTCCTGGGGCCTTCCTTTTTTCCTTGCGTTATTTGTCTTCTTAGTGTTGTCTTTGCTCATGAGTCTATGCCCAAAATGCAATAACTGCAGTTTAGTTTTGTCATTCTGCTAAGATTCAGACATTTTCTAGGTCAGTAAAATGAACAAATAGGTCAATCTTAGAAGAAATCATCCCTGACTGCTCATTAGAAGGTCAAATAATAAAGATGAAGCTAAAGTACTTTGGACATCAAATGAGAAGAGAGGATTCACTTGAGAAAGCTTTGATGCTTGGAAGGGTCGAGGGCAAAAGAGGAAGGGGAAGGCCCAGGATGAGATGGCTAGATGGTGTTGTGGAGACGGTGGGCGCAGAGCTGAGCGAGTTGAGGGGGATGGTGGAGGACAGGAGTGCCTGGCGGACGGTGGTCCATGGGGTCGCAGAGGGTCGGAATCGACTGTGCGACTGAACAACAACAACAAAAATGAAATAAAATGAACCGCCCTGAGTTGCCCTGGTAAGGAGGGTGGTATATAAATTCAAGTAAATTAAATAAATAAATAAAGTAGCACATCTGAGAGGACAAATGTTTGCTATGAAGTAACTAGATAATGTAGAAGAAAGAGATCACGAGAAGTTTTGAGCACAAGATAATTTCTGATTTAATACTGCCTTGCTGAAGTAGCAGTTCATTATATTTCCTGTGATCATTTTGGAGAATATATGTTTATATTTTCTATGCACTTTCTTAGGTGTATGTTTACATATTGCTCCACTAATTTCCAGATTGCAGTGGAAACAAATGACATGTGTAGATCTATGGATATGTATTGACATTCCGTTATGGAGATTAATAATAAGAACTTAGATCTTGGATGGCAAATTTAACTTTATTAAACAAAATATTCCATATTAAATTGAATAGTCTGACAATTTACCTTGTAAATTGTAATTGTATTTTGTTTTGTAACTTTGTTAGCCACCCAGAGTCGCTCTGTGAGTGGGACGGCATACAAGTCGACAATTAATATCATATCAAACAAAATGAATGCATATACATTATAATAATGCAAATTGCAGTTATTCTGTTGATGCAATGCCCCTTGTAAGGTGGTTCAATGTTTTTATTGTTATGTTGCAGGTAGGAGTTTCATATACCATGGTTTTCTAAGGTGCAATTTGAACTTTCTGATTCATAGTTTAATCCCTTGATCACTACTACATTAGAGCTGAAACATGAGTCCTTTCTGCTTTGGAGAGATGTTGTCATTATTTTTATTTCCTTTCTCAGAATAAAGTGGAAGGATTGCGGGACAATCTCTACCTTCTATCAAAGGAGAACCTTCGGGCAATACTCCGTGTTGTACTTGAGCACACAGAGGACTTTACAGATTCGGCATACACCAGCCATGAGAATAGAGAACGCATCTTGGAGCTATCTAAGCAAGCGAAGATGGAATTAGAGCAGCTGCTGTCAGCCTGGACATATGCTGTAAGACACATATTTCTTCTAGCAATCCTGAGTCCACTTCTTGGAAAGAAATACACTTCCAGGTGAAATTGCGTGAAGCATGTTGGACACGCTGGAAATTTATAGATCGGGGGTCCCAATCTAATGACTGTGGGCTGGATCTGGCCTGCAGTGCCATTTCATGTGGCCCTCCACCCCTTCCAAGGGGAATTGATAAAACAAAATAGCTACCCCCTTTGAAACTGTTGGGACAAAATGGCCACCCCCATTATGCAGGCAGGGCAAAATGACCATCTCGCCCTCAAAGATGACCAAGAGAGTGTGACCCGGCCCCTGGCTTGAAAAGGTTGGGAACCCCTGCTATAGATGGTTCAGTGTATTCGTGCACCATAGCCAGTTGCTCCCACTGCAGCTCAATTCAAATGGTTTGTCTGGTGTGGCATACAGAGTCAATAGGTGGCTAGTTTTTGTCCCTGACAAACCAGAGAAGTGAACTATCCAGTCCGTCCCCTGGTTGGAGGATCTCTGGAGATCCCACTATACAAGAGGATAGAAGTTCAGCCCAATCGGCCATTTTATTCTCACATTTATAAGGTGGATTAGGCTGACAGGAAGGTCAATCAGTCCACAAATGACTTGAAACCAGATCTCTAATGCTTTGTCTGCATAGGCCACCACAACAGGTAGGTTTCAACTCCTCTTTCTTTGACCAGGTCCCAGTAACAAGTTCGTGGTCAACAGAAATGTAATGGATTGTTATATGTGATTAATTCAGTGACAGAGGTGTGTCCTGGCAAAACAGCATTTGTGTAACAAAACAATGCATATTGACTCCAAAGCAAACCTCACTTTGTTCACTGTGACTACCTCCAAGTAGGTTCACAATGGCTAAAATCCAGTTTTAAATGACAGCATTAGTAGGTGTGTTGAATCAGTGGGGATTTAGCGAGTGTAAATTGTGAGATTCAATGGATTGAAAACAGAAATGATGTACCACTGGATTTCAGCCATAAGGTTACAGGTGTTTTTGTAAAATTGTGTTTTGCTTATTGTTGCTCAAAATTTGAGTGAAGAAACAAATTGACTGAAATAATATGTTTTGTTGGATTGGGATTGTACCTTTTTAGCAAAGCCAGAAGAGAAAAGAAGTCACAGATGACCTGGAAGTAGCCATACTGAAAATGTGTCAGTGTATGAATGAGCTTCACAGAGAAGTAAGTATAGCTTAGTACCCTGTCTAGTATGTTTTGGACCTTTTTGTGAAATTTCTGCAGAAGAGATACAGTCATGTTGTTGTTGTTGTTGTTGTTAATTTGTCAACTCATATATTCATTGGTCACTTGTAGATGGGAGGAATGTACCGTATATATTTGGGAGAACTTTTATGCTCAAACTTTAATCATCTAAAAGCAGTAGGTGTCCACAATATGCCATCCAGTGTACTAACCTTCTGTTTTGTGTTCTTGTTTTCCACAATACCAAAGCTTCATAGTACAGCAACATCTGTTGCAGCAGACCTGATAAAATATCATTCAGATCATCTTGTTCTGAAAGCAATGAAAAGCTCAGGAGCAGAGGGTAACATAGAAGCTGTCGCAGAACATAGCTGCAAGCTCTCTGAACAGAAAGAACAGTTGACTGAAGTAAGTGGATACCATGTTCATTCATCTATTAACTATAGAAAGGAAGTTTCAACAATATTTGAGCCATAGAATTCAACCCAACTAAGATTCTGCTTATTTGGGTTCACCAGTGAAATTCATACAGCATCTCTCCCCCATTGACATCATTAGTAATCTTCAGCTATGCAGTAATGTGGCTCTCTTAACTGCCTATCTTTCTGCTTGGATGAGCAATGTATGACCAGAGCAGAATAGCAGACCATGTCTCTACTACAAGATGGATGACTTTTGTGGGTCTAGGGGCCAGTAGCGTAGGCACCAACAACCATTCCAAAATGTACAGAAGAAGGAAAGAAAAAAGAAATTAGAAGGGGTGGGAAATCCATTTCTAGGTGTGAACAATTGATATTTCTTCTTCTTCTTATCTGAATCTGAATATTGGCAATCATCATGGCAATCAGCCATGAAGACTGTCCTGAAAATATAATCCAATGGCCTTTCATCTGCCTTCCACATCACAGTATTACACCCATACCACTGATCCAGTTCCGTGAGTCACTTTCTGGTCCTGAGCCCTCTTGGTACACAAAATCCTCATCAGCCCCAGGCCAGTACTGATGAAGCTGCTGCCCTCCATCAAGATGGATTCAAGTGGTATTTAATCCACTTGGGGACCATCACCCTTCCCAGTGGACTTGGCCACCCAAGGCCGTTAGCCCTTAGGATTGTAAGGTTAGTTACATGAAGCCACTGGGTGAGATCATCCGTTCCCACGGGGTGAGGTATCACCAATATGCAGATGACACCCAGCTGTATATCTCAGCCCGTGGAGATCCAATTGATGCAGTGGAAGTCCTATCCAGGTGCCTGGAGGCTGTCAGGGTCTGGATGGGGGACAACGGGCTACAACTGAATCCCGGCAAGACTGAGTGGCTATGGGTAAGGGGTCCTGCGCTATCTCGGGAGTTACCATCTTTGGTTCTGGATGGGGCAGTTTTGCCCCAAACAGACCTGGTGCGTAATCTGGGGGTCCTCTTGGACTCACGACTACTGCTCGAGGAGCAGGTGGCAGCCGTGGCCAGGAGGGCTTTTGCACAACTTCGTGTAATACGCCAGCTACGCCCACTCCTAGACCGGGATTCCTTGCTCATGATCACACATGCTTTGGTCACCTCCAGACTTGATTACTGTAATGCGCTCTACATGGGGCTGCCCTTGGTGACCATTCGGAGGCTGCAGCTGGTCCAGAATGCGGCTGCTCGGGTAGTGATGGGGTGCGGGCGTTATGCTCGTGCCTCACCACTGCTTCGGGAGCTGCACTGGTTGCCAGTATGTCTCCGGGTGCAATTCAAGGTGCTGGTTATTACCTTTAAAGCCCTACATGGTAGTGGGCCAGGATACTTAAGAGACCGCATCATCCCAAGGACATCTGTCCGTCCCACCAGGGCGGATCGGAGAGGCTCTCTTATCATTCCATCGGCTAGAGAGGCGCATCTCTCTAGCACCAGAAAGAGGGCCTTCTCCGTGGCCGCCCCGGCCCTTTGGAACCTCCTGCCAACTGAGTTACGTCTACAGACAGAGCTCCTGTCCTTTCGGAAGGGCCTAAAAACCTGGCTGGCAGGGCAGGTGTGGGGCTCCAGGAATTTGGGGTCCCATGTTGGGTGGCTGATATGATGGGACAGCCACCCCTCCCTCACTCTTTTAAACTTTTAAAATCTTTTTAAACCTTTTAACCTTTTTAAATCTTTTAGATTTTTGGAAATTCAGCGTTTAATTCTTTTTTAATTGACTTTTAAGTAATTTATGAACCTTAAGGTTTTAATTTATGAATTTCTGTAAGCCGCCTAGAGTCAGGTTCGCCTGATTAGGGCGGGATAATAAATCCAAATAAATAAATAAATAAATAAATAAATAAATAGTTAATGGCTGCCTGACACTCGGTGGCCAGACTCAAATTGGTATTTAGAAATATTTTCTGTATTTAGCTATGGAGCCAGAGATTGGGAGTTTGAGTCCCACTGTACCTCCTAGGAGAAGAGCTAGCCGGTGTAGTCATAGAAATGCTGCAGAGTCCCAGAGTGGCCCCCAAAGAAGGAAATGGTAAACCACTTGTATGTCTTCTCTCCCTAGAAAACCCTGCAAAGGGTTGCCATAAGCCAGAATTCACTTGATGACACACAGTTATTGTTATAGTAATGGTTTTGCATTCTCTGTGTTCTGTTTAAAAGGTGAATGGCCATTTTGGATGCTTTCCGGAGCTGCAGATTCACTCCATCTTTAGTGGGTCAGAGAAAGAGCAGGGAAAGGGCATGGGGGCTTCAGAAACAACCTTGGGGGGGAGCACATGTGGACCCAGAACTATACACTGCTTGGGTTGGTTGAAGCATTTTGTCCGCATACAGCTCCATGGGATGTCCCATCTGGTCATCTTTAGAGCAAAGAGAAGAAAGTGCATATGTGGCAAGTGAGTTTGTTAGCAGGCTAACTTTTAGAAAGTGGAAGTTGGGTGCCATGGCACTACCCCTCTTGCATTTGGTAAAGGCAGTCCATAAGCAGATCAAGTCAGTGGGTTATTTTAAAAAATCAATATTGTCCGGTGACAAATCCAGAAAGATTATAGGTCCCATTGATTTCAAGGGAACTACTGATAGTTTAGATTAGAAGTGAATCCCTTATCTCTCTGCTAGTGGTCCATAACGCAGTGGGAGGAAAGAAAGGTTTGAGAGGCAGATGGATGCAGGGTCTGTATTCTGGCAATCTCTCTTCCTCTAGGCTCATTTGGAGCTCCAAGGGAAATTTAGGAGCAGGGGAAGACTTAAGTTCACGCAGCATTTTAGGTGTTCAGAAGATATAGAGTTGCCATAATTCTCTCCCACAAAACCGAGACAGAAGTGTACTTGGCAAAAATGGTTGGGCTATCTACAAGATAGCCTTTTTAAAAACAAACATAATGACAGCTATAAAATACTTTCACATTAAATATATCAATACAGTACATAAGTTTTAAAATCCGGGACTTTAACATGATTTTTATTGAATAGGCCAGGACAATTTTTTCGACCTTGAATCCGGGACAATCTTGGTTTTCCGGGACGTATGGCAACCCTAGTGAAATTGGACCCCCAGGTTTTCTAATTTCTGAAAGCTTTCAACTTTGCACCCCTGCTTAATTTTATGTTTTGTACCTTACTAGTTCCGTAATTAGGACTTGAATGTTCTGCTTTTATTTTCCTAGATATGCCGTTTGCTGAGGCATGTATCTGGAACAGAGCCACTCGAAATTACCTGTCTTCATGCAGAAGACACTTTTCTTGTGACTGGACCTCAGGTGTGTGTAGTTTCTATCTAGTGGTGTTGAAAAGAGATGAATTCAGTGGTGACTTGTACTTGTGAATGTTTACTTGGACATGTAGTACAGCTAAGAGGCTCTACAGCTATGATGGTGAACCTTGGCACTCCAGATGTTCTTGGACTTCAATTCCCAGAAGCCCAAGCCACTGTGAATCCACATGAATGGATTTACTGTGATTTATCCTGTTCTCACTGCCCTCGTCACTTTCGGAAGTGGAAGTAAAATGGATATGGGCGTGTTTTATTTCCGTATGAGCGCATTTTACTCCCACTTCTGGGAACGACAAGGGCAGCGCGGACCAGATGAATGGCAGTAAACCCATTCGTGTGGATTCACAGCGGCTTGGGCTTCTGGGAATTGAAGTCCAAGAACAATTTTTATTGTTAGCTTTTGTGGATCAAGTCCACTTCTTCAGACATTTCGTGGACTTGATCCACGAAAGCTAACAATAAAAATATAGCAGTTAGTCTTTAAAGTGCTACAGTGTTTTTTATTTTATTTTATTTTATTTTATTTATTTTGGTTTGGTTTGGTTTCTGATATGTCTGAACCACAGACTAACACGGCTACTATTCCAAAAAATTCATAGATTAATTAATTTTACCATATTTTCATGTATTTTAATTATTAAAACTCACTAGCAGCTGTTATATTTTCCACCCCTGATTTATACTCTGGTCAATCTATTTTCTTAGTCTTGGAGGTCTAAATTAGCTTCCTCGACTTATATTCAGGATGACTTATAGTCGAGTATCTAGAATTATATTCATTATGTTTTAATAACGTAGCTCAAATATGTGTTTGTATAATGAATTTGCACAGAATGCTCCAGCCATGTCCTTCAGCATTTGTAAAGCTTTCCAAAGCAAGTGCTGTGCTAGGTTTTTTGTTGTTGTTGTATAAACACAAATGGCTGTTTATTCTTTGCTTCTGAGGGTGGATTCTGATTAGCAGTGTCATGTTATATCGACAAGGTCTGCTTTGTTTCTCTCAGATAATCTCAGCTGCAGAAACCCTGACATTACATCCTACCAGTAAGATTGCAAAAGAAAATCTGGACGTGTTCTGTGAGGCTTGGGAATCCCAGCTGAGCGATATGTCCTTGCTCTTAAGAGAAATCAATGATGTATTTGAAGGAAGACGAGGTGAGAGGGCTGTTCTAAGACAAAGGCAACCTACTGTCCTTAAGTACAAGCTGCCAGTTTACAGTGAACGTGTGTATTCTGAGAATTTGGCCCCTCACATAAGATGGTTTTGAGGATATGAACTGGAGCCTTCATGAAATCTGTACTGACAACCCGGAGCTACTTTACGCAGCTCAGGTGGTCCCCTTGTGTAGCCACACAGAAATGTGCAAAGCTGGGAAGGGAGGTTCTCCTAAGTGAAAAACAATGGATCTATGACAGGGGGTCACAGTTGTTTGCAGCTCCTTGGAGAATATCTGCTGTGCACTGAGAACAGGGATAGGCAAACTGCATACCTTCAGCCTGGCATAATTTCAGAAGTCTTCTGCAGATTATCAGTTCAGGCTTGTCCAAGAGTAATCTGTCCTTCTCTCAGAATGAGGGGGAGACAGGGGAGGGATGGGCTCACCTAATTCTGGCTCTGGTCTCAACAACCAGTAGCTTCTGCCTCACCCACTGTCAGCAGAGGTTGCCTAGCCCTTATTTAGAAGGACATGCAGGTCTTCTGTACAAATACCAGAGTTCCTCCTCATGCTGTGTAAAGTGGTTAGCAGCTCCTCTAAGTGTTTGCCTAATGGCTCAGAATCTAACCTAGTCTCCAGTTTTTCAGGAAGATGATGAGTATCGTACTGAGAGTGTGCCTTTTATAATTTTAATTTCTTTGAGGCTCCCTGAGAGTGGCATGGCACATTCAGAGAGGGAAAATAGATTTTCCTAATTATACTCTTAGTGAGTGGTTTTAGATAAGTGGTTTTCAAGCTTCCTATGGCAAGGGGTCCTTTCTGGTTTGATTGGATAACTGAGGAGTCCTGTTTGTAGCTATGGAATCTCTTCCCATTGCACTAGGTTGTGTGTGTGTATTTGTGGGTCCAGGATCCCCTCTTGGGCCTAATAGCTGGTCCACACGAACGACCACCAAGTGGTCTCTGTAAGCTCCACATAGCATGGAGACTCTTTTTGGGCAGCTTCTCCGAAACTAAGGAGACCCCAGCGCATTGTCTCTTGAAAGCCACTATTTTAAAGGGACATGTTTGTTGTACAATGGAGGCATTTGTGTATGTCCTTTTTAAACATAGAAGTGCAGCAGTAAGATGACATCAGAATATTTACTGTTACCAAACAATTGAAAGGTTTTGTGTGCATGTGTGGGAGTTGTAAACCCTCTTTTTTGTCTAACCAGAACTGTTCGGTACTCTTGCAAATGAACTCTCTTTCTTGCTGTACTCTGCTCTCCTTCTGCACAATGTAGTGAATGTAGCTATTTGATTTTTAAACTGCTGTCCTTTCTGCTTGGATGGGATCTCTCTGATGACTCTACACAACTTTTGGCCTATTTTCTATGGTTGGTAAGTCTCCTGGTATTTGTATAACATGTAGAAAAAAAGAGAACTGTAAATGAGCAGGACTGTCTCTTAATGTCCTTGCCCGAGGCGTTGTTCTGTTAGTTGTCAAGAGCCCTTTCATTTCTAAACATAATTTAATTTTCCTCAGAAGAGTTTCTCTTTGGCCTGCATACTTTGTTTTAATTTGGGAAACTTTTTTTCATTCAGTTGTGTTAATTCTTCATTTTACAGAAATGCTAATGTTTGATGTATTTATTGGGTTGTGTGTTTTATAAAGAACAATCACTCAGGGCAAAGGGAGGGAAAAGGTTTTGATGAAATCAGAGAGATATAATAGTCACATTCAATCAGTGAAGCCTTTTAAAGTGCCAAAGGGGAGTATTGTATGTGTCCCACTCTGCTCCCCTGTTCCTACTGTGTTGCCTTCAGAAGGGCCTGGGTGTATGTGTGTGTATGTGCCATTTCCATGCCTTTGAGACTTCACATACAGGCTGAACTGTCAACTGAGAACCCCCATGTTTCCTTCCTATTGATACTACTCACACAGTATGGAGACAGATGTAAAGAGGTAAAGTTTTGCCAGTGATAAAACTAGTTTCAGAACAGAAAACACAACTTTCCTTCCTTCCTTCCCAAGACTTTGTTTTGCCATTTGTTCCAGAGCTGTTGCTAACTGATAAGAGTCTGTGTTCTCATTCTCTCACATCATATGCCTAATCCCAACTGCTGGTCCTAGCAAATATAATAGGCCCATTGGATCAGTGGGATTGACATATAAGTGTCCCGTTACTATTCAGCAATTAATTCAGTGGGTCTGCTTTGAGAGCTACCAACTGGATTTAAACTGTCACCCTTAGACCAACTCTGCAACCATTTTCACCCTCTGAGCATGAGTATTTGAGATAATGGTAGACATTGAGGCAATACTTTGAGAAATATGGGGACAGGCAAGACTGACAGCTGTGGTTGAATTCAGTATGTTAGTATGCAATGCTGTGAAGCGACCATGCCTCATCATATAAAACTGACACCCCATACAAGTCAGGTGGAATAACTTGTAACTTCTGTTTCAAAGTTACACTGGTTTTCACATTGTGAACAGGAATTTCATATAAGCCGGTTCTTATGTTTGTGAGAGTTCTTTCAAACAAGAAACTCAGCAAATGCTATTCTTCTGTGGCACTCCAGTTGTAGGGGAAGTACATCTTTAAAAACTTCTTTTTACACAGCAAACCCTATTCTTATTTATTTATTTACATTTATAGCCACCCCCAATTTTAATGCAAGCACCACTCTGGGTGGTTTAGAATATATAAAAATTATACAACACCTGTCATAAGATATATATATATATAAGAGATCCGAATAAAATCATCCAATAATAACCAATAATAACCCAAAGAGACAAAACCAGATACCATCAGAAAATTTTAAAACCATGACAATATTCATAGTAAGCATTCCCCAAAAGAGTCTGTAGCATTCTGATTAATCCTACCTAGGGCAGAAGAGAGTCTGGCATCCTGCTAGATGGTCCATTTTAAAGGGTACTGGATACTGTTTAGCTTTGCTGCCGTACTGCCATAGAAAACCAGTCCATCTGTCCAGTGGTGGGCTCCAAAAATATTACTACCACACTGTGGGTGTGGTGTGGCGGGTGTGGCCAGGAGGAAAGCCCTACGTTGCACCCGGATTAAGACTACTTTATTTCAAAACTTGGGTGGGCGAGGCCAGCCAGAATTTCTGCTGCCGGTTCTGGCGAACCTGCTGATGCCCACCATTGCATCTGTCACTATGCAGTCTTTGGCTGTCAAGAAATAGAAGTTCTCCCTGTCCTACTTAAACTGATCTCTTTCTGGCTTGTGCTATGGTTGGCTCTTAATCTAATAGGTATTTATGAGAATTTTTTTTAAAAAATGCAAATGCTAACATAATTTGAGGAATATAAATAAGTGCTAGTTGGAAGCAGCATAGTGAGCTGGAGAATCCATTTATCTGTTTTACATATTCTCCTCCTCAGATTTTTATGTCCTCAGTTGCACCGCAAAGCACTGCAAAAATAATGGAGACTTTTCCCTTTTGTTTCTGTTTCGCTCACACTGCAATTTGAAATGGTTGAAATTCCATTAACATAAAAGCCTACATAAAACAAAATGAAAGAGGACTGGTTATGCTTAGTTTCATTAGATGAAAGAAACTATTTCCAGTTTATGAGCTGAAATTCTCTTCTTTAACTGCCCCTCATGGTGCAGTGGTTAAACTGTTGTACTGCAGCCGTAACTGCTGACTTTGTGAGTTCAGTTGGGTCTCAAGGTGAACTCAGCCTTCCTTCTGAAGATGGTAAAATGAGTACCGAGCATTGAGGGCAAATTGCCCAGTGACCACACTAAGTTCTATGGGGCAGTATATAAATGCATTTGCTATTGCTTGCTATTGCTAAATTACATTAGACTAGGTCTATTGAGTCAGTGGGAATTTAGTGGGTCAGCTTCTGTGAAATCTTCAACTAGAGTATGCCCATTTGAATCAATAGAACTTACAGAGGAGTTGACTCACCAAATCCCTGTTAATTCAGTGGGCCTACTCTAATGCAACTTACTACATTAAGCAACAGGATTTCAGCCATAGCCTATACTGTAGATTCTTTGTTGTTCTTTTTTTTACAAAAGCCCTTAGTGGTTGGGAAACATGTTATGCTTTACACAGAAATTGTGTTTCGCACAGTAAACACAGGAGCTCCTGCCCAGAGGACTTGTGTGCAAGCCTCACTGAATTCGGTGGGGAAGATTTGTCAGGAAAGAATTAAATCCCATTAATTTTAAGGAGACTAAAGGATTCTCTGAAACAGAAATGAAAGTATGAAGAGCAGGAATGTGTGGCTTGTCGAATCCTGCACTATTGTATGACCTGTGAGTTTAGAAACACAAGACACACGCATGGAATTCCAGCACTGTTATGGCAAACAGTTTTTATATAAAGTATGAGATCAGGCAAAATATTTCATTTATCTTAGCTGACATACACATTGTCCCAAAGGAAGAAGAATGAATGAATATTTGATATTTTTCAACCTGTTTTAAACTGGAATCTGAACCCAAAGTGCAAGTGTTGTGCTAAATGATCTTAACATTTTTGTTAATTTGGCAAAGTGTTGTTGCACTTTAAAATGCATTGTATGATATTACCAGTGAAATGTTTGTTATGTATTCTGTGTACATTTATGAAATGTTATATACTATGCAGCTGAAATTATTATTTTTAAAGATCTTGAAAGCTCCTAAATGCTATCCTAAAGGAGATCGGAGGTTGAGGGAGACACCTTTGTAAGATTTTTTTTCCTGTTTTATGTCTGATAATCTGAGGATATATAAATTGCTTGACAGGCAAGAAGTAGTTCAATCCAAACAAAAATCATAGAAATAATATTAATTAGAGAATTCTATTCTATTTTTGGTTAAGTTACACAAATACATTTTTGAAGTTAAAAGATCTGCCCTCAAAACCAGACTTTTCCCTCTCTATATTGCTTAGAAGAATGAGAAACTTAAGACACGAGCTGGCCTATTAGTGATTTAATCTTCTGTAGGTAATTAATTTGTAGATTTGCTACAAGTCAGAAGCAGCCTAATGAGATATAAGAACAAATGAGGAACTGTACTTTGTTCTGACACGAGGGGTGAGCAAACTTTCGGGCCATCATGTACCCTTGGGTTCCACTGGAATAAAATTGAGCCCTACCATATCAAAGCAAAAACTCTGAGGAAACAAACAGATCAGAAGTGGTCAGACTTCTAGTTTGATAATGTTTTCAACTCATTAAAAACTTAAAGGGTCAATCACTATTCTTTCAGAAACTATAGTTCCCATTTTTAATTTCCATCCCATAGAGGCTGCAAGGACGTCCTTAAGGCCACACAATTCCTGTTCCAGTTCTACTAGAAGCACTCCCTCTCCCCCTTCCCTTTTGGCACCACATTTGCCGCCATCTTTAAAATATTTTAGGTCGCTATCTGAACTGGGCTTACTGATTGGGCCTACTGATTTTCAGTCACATGGGAAACAAAGTGTGGTAATTTAAGGATCTAATTGTCATTTCCTAGAGACAGTATGTCTGGGGGGAAAAGACAATGTTATAGCAATTTCTCTCATATATTACAAATAATACATTTATTAATATATTTGAACACCCAACAGAATTGGGAGTGGGAAACTGTAACGTGGCTCTCATTCTGTTTGAAGTATGAACAATATTGCCTGGCAGCATTCCAGGCTTCAACAAGAGTCCACTACAGAGTAAGCATATTTGGATGCAGTTCAGAACAAGGCGACACCAAAATGAATCTAATATACACTGGTTCTCAGGGGGTTAATTTAGGCCTGTGTTTAATTCTCCCATTGAAATGAATAGAATACACTTGGTGGCCTCCGGTGCTGTTAAAGTGCTTGGATGTGCAGTTTCTCTGAGTGCAGTGGCAGTAAAGATGATCTTCCTCTGTCTTGTAACTCTTGTGGACCCTAAAATACAGCTCAGTTAGGCTGCTGGAAGGAGGGCCAAGAGGGGGAAAAATCCCACTGGTACCCTAGGTATCATGATTGGTTTCTCAACCAGCTTATTCAGTTGTGTTATCATAGCACAAAAAAGATTTGGGAGAATAAAAGGATGATTAGAGGCAGTACAAAGCATTTCACCACATGGTTCGTACAAAGCACCATTTTTCTGGGTATTTTTTGAATTCTCTCAAAATTGAATTTGCCTCTCCCTTGCTAAGGAAATTTTTGAGAGCACATTCTTAACAGTGAGGAGTATATCTTTTATTGCTTTGGAACAGCTATGGTTCAGTTTGCATTTGTTGTCTTGTTGGGAAGGTGGTTGAACCTCTTCTCTAGAAGTGGTCTGCTAGCTTACCAAGCTAGTCTCCTACACCTCACCCCTTAATTTGCAAATATTATATTTTTTTACACTACAGTATTGTAATTTTTTAATCTGTCGCTTTACAAATTTGGGGGGTTTGATATTGGTGTGTGATGAGAAAGGATGCTGTTAAATGTCTATGAAGAAAATAGTCTCTACTTTTGGTGATGGTTAAAAGGCTGAAGAACAACAACCAGAATGTGCTGGACACTTTCTAATAAACCAGATGTATTTTTACAATGAATTGCTTGGCTCAAGTTTAATTTGTGTTTTCCTTGTTTCATGAGAATAGCTACAGTTAATACTAGTTTAGCCCTGGCTCAACATGTTGTACTTTGCCACTCTATCCCTGGCCCCAAATTCTTGGCTGTCAATTCCATCTCTCATCCATTCCCAATTGTTCCTCTGCTTCCCTTGCAACATACCTTCTGCCTGTGGGATGTGAAAAGTTCTGTTTCTCTGCCTTTTTTGAATCCACTTTGTATTTTATTCTCATCCTTGTTTCATATTGGTTTGTGAAACTAGTTCCTCTTTCCATTTTGAAATCTATACCTTCTTTTTTAGCACATTCCCCCTAACATGAACGTTCCTGCACTTTACCTACCATAATTTACCTCAGGAGTTACAGAATGCTATTTTCACTGAGTGTCAAATCAGCACATTTCCCCCCTTCAATACCAGTGCTGGTTTTCACCAGGACATACCCAGGATGTCTAAACTTTTGAAGCCAGGAACATAAGGAAATATGGAGATTTCCACATATTGAGTTGATGCTCCATGCTTCCTGGGTTCTGGGATTTATCAGAGAGATGCTGGACTGTAGTGATCTTTGGAAAATCGAGACATTCCAGTAACCGAATAGCAGAATTGGTTAGGGCCGTCTCTTGGATCTCTTGTTGGGCAATCATGAAACCTCAAGCTCTGCTCAGCAGTCAATGGGTCGAGGAGGCTGTCATTGCGAGCCGTCATATGGTACATGTGGGTCTTGTGTTTTTAGCTACCATTGAGCAGCACTGCATCTGTTTTTGAACTATTTCTTCCTCTGAAAAGAATGGTCTAGAACAGGGTTGGCCAACCTTGGTGCTACAAGTGTTCTTGGACTTCAATTACCAGAAGCCCAAGTCAACACACCAGTTGATCAGGGCTACTTGGAATTGAAGTTCAAGAACATCTGGAGCACAAAAGTTGGCCATTCCTGGCCTAGAATCTTTCTTATATTTGGTCAAGCAGCCAGAAATTGCTCTTACTCAATTTCTGAGACTTAGATTGCTACTAAACCGTGGCCTGATTGGAAAAACACTTCCTAGAGGGAAACGTGCAACACTATACTATGCTGTCAAAAATAACACACACGCACAGTACCCTTTCCCAATTTTGAAATTAATTTGAGGGGATGGTTCATGCATAAAATAAAAAAGCACAATTGGGGAAAGAGCTTTATTGCCCAATCAAAGTAGCATTGGAATTGAGTCCTTCAGAATTGTTCAGTAGGTTGGATAGATGTTGGTAAAACTTGGGAAGTAGAGGGTGTAAGCTAAATAATTTTTTTAAAAAATCTTCCATGCCAGATATTTTAGCTATGGGAACAGTAGTCATACATCTGTCCCAATACGGAGATTAGTGGCTTATTAGTGGGTCATCTCTGGCCAGATAATTGTTTAACTTTTCTACTTTTTCCTCTAATCCCACCTGTTGTCAGCTTGGTGAACAGTTCCTAAAGACTCAAAAGTTTGCCTTTCCGTGTTATTTTGTTGTTTCAGTAAAGGTGCTAATGAGCTCTGCTTTTTGTTTTATTGAATTCAATGGGACTTTAATGTTCTACTTACTCTGTTTTAGTCATCCTTAGGAATTTCTTTTTACAACAGCAATATTTTGGATGGACAATTGAGACTTGCAGCATCTTGGTTTGTTGAAGGCTGTCCTTTGTCCATTTGCAATTTAAGATGAACATAGAACCTTGCTTTTGTTGGCTCACAGTTTATTATCTAAACCAGGGTTTTCCCCAAACTCTGGTTTTTGGATTTCAATTCCCAGAACCCTAAGTCAATTCCCTAAAGCACTGATCAGCCAATGTACTGACTTGGGCTTCTGGGAATTGATGTCCCCGACGGTGGGAACCACTGGTCTAATCTGGTATGCTAGGTCTTGTGATGTGAGCTTTCTCCCCCCTGTAGAAATGGTCACTCCTCCCCTTGAGTATTTCAAAGAGATGAGATTTTAGAAAGACAGACATTGGGATGAGGGGCTGCTATTTAGCCCACCAGGGCTTCAAAGAGTCCTAAATCTAAGCAGCAGTTAAAATTTTCTTTTTACATACTGAAATTACAGTAGCAGAATACAAATCCTGAATGATCTTTGAAGAGGAATCATTAGAGGTAGGTAATTTTTTTAAAAAAAATTCCAAGCAGCCTAAAGTAATGAAACAAGAAGCTAAATGCATGCATGAAATCTATGTAACTATGTTTTGGTGTGTTATTCTTAGGAGAGAAGCGTGCATACCTATCACTACCAAGGCCTGGGGTAAGTTCTCTTTGCTGGAAGCAACTGTTCTTTCCCTAATTTACCGCCTCCTTATTTATCCTTTTTTCAGTATGAAAATTGCAGTACTGTATCACAAAATCGTGTGCTAGACAGAAAATAAGCCACTTGCACTTGTTAATTTATTCATTAAAGAAGAGTATGCAAGCTGGCAAGCCTTTATAGCAAGAGCAGTTGCTTAGTGGTTAAGACTGGATTGGCCATAAATTACTGAGTTTTAGTAAACTACAACTCTAGTTGAGAGTATTTTATATCCTTGTAACGAGGCTATCCCTCTTTTTCTTGTAAATATTAGTATTGCATTTTATTTTCATGACACTAGGTTTTAGTAATTATTGAGGGATTTTAGTAATATTGTTTTTTAGATAGGCACCCTGCTGTTTTATGTCGATTCCCAGTAGTCAGAGTCAGTGGGATAAATATTTGAACCAAAATACCAGCATGTTTTAGATTAACAAAGCATAAAAGTTGTAGGTTAGGTTAGGCCTTTACTTACCAGCTGCTCCTCTCCACCACAGGTAAATGTGGATAAGGATCATGCTGATGGCAAGTGTGGAAATCATTTTCTATCCATCTTCAGTACTGCATAGCTTTAGAGAAGAGGTCACTGGCCAGTTTGTTACTTACCAGAGTGGCTGCAGTGTAACATGAAAGTTATTACATTGGTTTTATCACTCTGAACAACACTATGACACATACCATTAGAAGTTCAGTATTTATGTTCCTGCCATTGATGTTGGTGTGGAGATTATTCACATGATAGTTCTTTGCTGGATTATTTATTTAACAAACTTCAGAGGTCCATAATATAAAGGTATACTATAGGTTTTGCATGCATGCCTAAGGACCAAGAATTCTTTCTTGTCATCTCATATTTAGAGTAGTCCCTGGCAGTAGGAAATAGGTAAACCTCTGAGGCTTTGATGAACCACTATAAAATCACAGCTGATCATGGTCATTTCTGTGCAGGCTGGCTAGGGTTGGTGAGAGTAATGGTTTATCACATCTGGAGGATTTCAAGAAAAGAGTGCTGGGCCAAGTGGTCTGGCTTGGTATAAACAATCTAGTACTGTATGTTTGAAAAAGGAAGCTGGTTTTTGTTGTTGTAACTGTGTCATCCATGTTGTGTACAATGAGCAGTCCATGATTAATTGACATCCACAAGTTCTGGAAGACCACAAATGAAAGCAGAAGATCCTTTAGTATATTTCAACATTGGTCTAACACAGGGGTGCCCAAACTTTTTGGACCGTGGGCCGATCACGTGGTTCAGGGAGCTGGTCACTAAGGCCCGAGGGCCGGGTGGAGCCCCCGACGCCAATTCATCCGGCCCGCGAAGCCCTCGTTGCTCCTGGAAGCAGAAGTAAAACGTGACTGTACGTTTGAATTGGCGTTGGGGGCTGCACCCGGCCCCTGGGCCTTAGTTTGGGCACCACTGGTCTAACAGCATACTCTTTTGATTACCACAGTCATCTGGAGATTGCGATGGAATTAAAAGTATACTTCAGAGTAGCATACTTTAATCTGAAATTCAGCTTTAACTATTTGTCCATTATGCCTCATTACTAACAGAGGCATTGATAGACTCGTAACATTAGATTAATTAATAATAACATTTAAATTAAATTCTGTTGGCAACCATTTTTTTAACAATGCCCCCTTTCTTAATACAGAAGCATAATGCAAATTTGAAAGCCTTAAAGCCAGTCAGGCTTGATAGTGAGGTAAGTTACAATGTTACATTCATTAGTTGCTTTTGGTATTCATCTGTATAATATAATGAGCAGAAGGAATTGGCTTTTGTATCATTCTCAGGAACAAACAAAACTTGGGAAATTGGGCTTAGAACTGCATAAGCTGATGATACGTGTCGATTCCGAGATGGAAAAATGGGAAGATCCAGAAAATGAGGTGGTGCGTCATGGACAGAGTCTATCCAGCATGGCCTATTCCATGTACCTCTTTACAAGGTAGTAAACAAAAGGGGAGAAAAGAGGGGTGTTAAGGTGAAAACCCGCCCGCCCCTCTTAGAAATCTAGATTGTATTGACAGGAGATGGAAAACACCTCTTGGATGGTGTCAAAATCTGAGCATTGTTTAGCATACCTCTCAGGTAGATGTTACTCTTTTTTTGAACCAGAGCAAGACAAAGGTGAATGGAACCAATTGACTTGTTACCCTTCAAAGCTCCCCCCCCCCCCGGCTCAAACCTCCAATTGCTACTTAATACATTTGTACCTCGCTTAAAGAGCATAATGCCAGAATAATTTCTGACATGAAATAAGAATAAGAATAAGAAGTTATTATTATTGTTGTTGTTATTGTTATTAATATTAAGCAGCTTTAGCTACTAACACCTTTGGAGTTGAAACCACCTTGAGTCAGCAGAATTACTGATTTTTGTTTTCTTTCCTTTTTACAATTTAGAGGAGAGGGACTGTTGAAGACTACCCAGGATTTATTTCAGCAGGCAGAGGTAAGGAAACAATCAAAAGAGGAGTCATGATCTGCCTATTTTAAGTTTCTATTTGCAAAAAATACTAAGTCTAATGCTTAAAATAATGCAAAGTCCTGTAGTAGAAACCCCTAGCAATGCATTATTGTGAAGCTGTGGGGTGTTTTATCCACACCACCCCCTCAGCTATATTCTGAGGGTGGGGTTGCTGTATTAAAAGTCAAACTTCATGGGACATTGATTGATTGATAGGGACTGTAATTAACTTTTCCTTCTTCTCCATATTAGGCCTTTGCTACTGCAGGATTAAAGCTGGCTTCACCCCTTCTTTCATTTTCTAACCAGGTACTGTATAGTTTCCAAGGGATAACATAGCTTTCTCTAGAAATTTCTGATCTCCATGCTTTGGTACTACAAGTAGCTCAAAATACCCAGGTTTTCTTGGATTCAAATCTTGCTACAACCTACCCCTGCATTATTTTTACTCTCCCCTTGTTCTTTCCTACTGGATTCTTTCTCAACCCCAAAACTTTCCAGCCTGTCCCAAGTTTGCATGGGTTAGTAAAATTTGCCCTTGCTTGAAAGCCAGTTTTGTCCAACCTTAGGACCCAGTGCTCATATCTGTTTACAGCCAAAGAGCCAGCTTCGTCTATGTCTGCAGACATTTCTGTGGACATGTGGCAGGCATGGCTAGACATTAAGTTCAGTGTCTTATTTATTTATTTATTTAAATTTGTTTATCGCCCTCCTCCCCAAAGGGACCCAGGGCAATTCACAACACATCAGTATCGACAACAATTTAAAACCAGTTCAAAAAATTAAAAGTTTTAAAAGTAGCTTAAAACTTAACATTAAAAACCTGACTTGCCAACCAGGTTTTCACTCCTTTCCTGAAGGACAGCAGCTCCGTCTTAACCACTAAGCCACTACAATCATACTTCATGGGTTAGAAATCTTTTAATCCACCACCCAATGGCTTTCTGTTATCCATCAACTCTCAATCTCATCTCTTCCTAACCTTCAGCAAACACCAGAATTTTATCAGGATTACCGTATTTTAATACTTTACAGCAGTGTTTCCCAACCTTTGGTTTTTTTGACTTCAATTCCCAGAAGCCTAAGCCAGTACATTGGCTGGATTAGTGCTTTTGGGGAATTGACTTAGGCTTCTGGGAATTGAAGTCCAAAAACCAAAGGTTTGGAAACACTGCCCAAAAGTCACCATACATAGGGAAAATGTGAAATTGTAGCCAAATGTACATTTTTGTACAAAATATTCATCCCATATTTTTACAGAATATTTACAATATATCCTTTGTGTGTTGGCCACCTCTTTCTATAAACAGTCTCTCCCAGTCATGGCAAACATGTTCCAAGATACCTGTTGTTATGCAATTTTGCCTAAGTATGGTGACTTTTGAGACTTTGTAAGTCCAGGAAGCAACAGCTTCCTGCTACACATTTTATTTGCTAATTGTACAGCTCATGCGGTGAGCCTTGAAAGAATTAATGATCACACAGAGAGACACATTCATTTCTCATTCAAAAATACTTCAGAGTTGCTTTACAGATAGGAAACTGGCTAAATTTTCTTGGATTCTTTGGATATTCTTTTGTCTGCCAGATACTTGGTACCTCTTTCTTCTTTTTTCCCCAATGAAAGTTGAGAATCTCAGACAGCTAACAGGGTAAAGAGGCACTAGGTCGCATTGGACTGGAATTCAAGGAAAACCCAGCCAACTGGACAATGCGGCAGATACATGTTCCACTTTTACTTGCTCAGTTCTCTCTATTGCTACTGCTAATTTGGAGTTAGAAACAGGCATTTTCATCAGGCAGTTGGATGACAAGTTAAATGACATACATTGTTCCGGTTGTGAGAAATGAAGTGATTGCATGAGGCCAAAATTTAAGTAAGCTGGTACTAGCTCTATATCAGTGATTCCAACATGGGGCATGCCGTCCGGGGGGGGGGGGGAGCCTTCAATTCCCAGAAGCCTAAGTCAGTACATTGGCTGTTCAGTGCTTTGGGAAATTGACTCCGGCTTCTGGGAATTGAAGCCTAAAAACCAAAGGTTGAGAACACAGTTCTGTATGAAATAAGCTACAATATTTGGACTGTAACTTGATGCTTCCTGCTGTTGTGTAGTCCTCTTATTCCCAAGGAGCCTGAATGGCACTGCATGCTACAGTTGTTAGTCCATCAAATCAATTATCCTTTCAGCTAGATGATGACGACAAGCCTTTACTTCTGCGAGAGATTGACAAAATGGTCCCTGCATGTCAGCAGCTTCAAGTAACAGCTAGAACCCCTGTCCAGGGTAAAATTGCAACTTTTACAAAGGTAAGCTGTTTAGTAAGTTTCAAACACATTCATGCTCTTGATATTTCGTTTCTGTCTTTGTGTTTTTGTCAACAAAACCTAGTGTTTGCTTAGATTAAGATAAAGGAGAAGTGAATACTGATGCATCAAGTATTGCATCAAATAACATAAGATGTGCATATTACACTGTATTATTGGCAGAAAGCAACAGTGACTTGGAATGACTAGAGCTGAATATAAAGAAAAAACATGACTACAAGAAATTACATTACTTTAGGTTGAAAATGAATTGACCCAAAACAGTTAAAAGATTTTCTACACATTGTTTCAATCTTCAGTTCAACTGGAGACTACATACAGGAAATCAGAAAGGCAACTCTGAAGCAACTGAAAAAGATCCTCAAGTGTAAGAAGATGTCACTGGAATTCAGGCCTAGAACTGATTGTTATATACAGTAGCAGAAGCTTGACAGTGGAAAAGACTGAAAACAAAAACTTTAATTCATTCAAAGTTTTGGTATTAGAGAGCTTTATGAATATCATGGACAGCCAGAAAGATGTGCCTATCAAGCCTAAACAGTCTCTAGAAGCAAAGATTACTAAACTGAGCTCATCATACTTTGTACAGTTCATGAGAAGAGAGGACTCATGGAAAAGACAATAGTGGTAGCAAAAGTCGACGGCAGCAGGGAGAAAGGAGGACCAAAATGAGATGGGTTGACAAGAATACATGGCTTTTAACTTATAGGGTTACTGACAAATTTGAAATAGCCTGACAACTTATAACAACAAATTATGTTGGTTTCATGAGAAGGATCTTGAGTAGCAATGTAAAGCTGCTAAAATACAGCAGTTTTCAATTTGGTCAGTAATCTGCACTACTGTGCTTGAAAGGCACTTTGAAGTAGCAATGAATTAACCTTCACAAAAGAGTCAGCAGGTGTGTTAAAAATATAGTCAATCAGCTAGTTAAAACCAGGCAGTGGTCTAAGTCTAGACAGCTCCTCTTACCTAGTTACACTGATGTAGCACAAATGTGTAATTTTGGAGGAAAATTGCCTTAAAATAAGGAATCACTGTAGACATTATCTGTTAGATATTGGATTATATGAATCGGGATTAAGCTGATCATGTCTGCACTCATGTCTTAATGTGGGACAGTCTGCCTCTGAAAGTTTATTATTTAAATTTATATGGCCGCCCACTCACTGAAGCGACTCCAGGCGGCTCAATACCATTTGTATTGCTGTGCAAGATGATCTTGGACAAATAGTTTACTTGTTTAAACACCTTGAATCAGTTGGCAGTTCTAATTCAGCGATACAGTCTAGCAAGACTTTCTACAGAATGTCAATTTAAATAACTGGAGCTGTATAATTGCATTATTTGTTGCTTTTTACTGTTTATGTTCATTTCAGCAAGCAAGTCCATTTGGATGGATTATGTCCTTTACCTCTTTCAAAAAATAAACTCCAGCTACTGATTGATGTACTTTAAGGGAAAGAGGATTTCTACAAAAAATACTCATTTATTTCTCAATCTATGCATTTAGGTGGATACCTGTATTCATAAAGCAAAGTATATTCTGGATATAATGGTCCAAGTTCTTCCCCTCAGCTACAAGTTACAGAGAAAGGTGAGCTGCCATGTCTATGAAGGGGGCAAAATGAGCCCATTTCTGGCCAGAAGACCACTTTGTTTTTTATCAACTCTTCTTTCTTGCAGCACAAAGCAGGAAATGGTTATTTTAGAACACATCATCCATGGAAAGAAAATGGTCTGAATACAGCTCCAAGAGAAAGCAGTGCCATGGTTGGCATAACTGACTCCTTCAAGATCAAATACTTGGAACAACATGTAGCAAACCTCACTGTTCTGGAGAACAAACACTTCTAAGGCGCTTGGTGGGAGTGAAAAGATTTCCAAAGGGGACTTGTACATAAAGCCTATTCTAATTGCTTTCTTTTGAGGAAGGTGAAACCAAGTTAGAAAGAGCGGCTGCAACCTTTCCACATCTAATAGATGTCATGGTACTTGGCAGTTAGCAAAAACAACAGTCACCTTTAATGGCTGTGTATTTTTGTAAGGTTAATAACTATTGTGTTCACAATTAATACTATTTTTAAAAAAATCATGTGCATTTGTGAATGTCTTATTCTTTAAACCCCAAAGATGCTGCTATGGATGTTTATGCACACAAACTGGATAGTTCGCGATATGCTAAATGGAATTCTACTGTTTATTTGTTTAACTTGTGTGATCTTAGGACCCTAATCTGTTAGGAGTAGTTATGGAATGACATCTCAACTCCACTTTGACCACTTGATTTGGCAAGGGAAGGAGAGGAAGACAGCAGCTCTTTAAAGGGCTAGACTTGGTCTGTAGGCACACACTACTCTCCTTTCTTGTAGAAGTGTTAGGTAGTTACAAGAAAGCTTTAATATCGGAGGTCATCGCAAACCCTCAGTTTTATAAAACAAGTATACAGTAGAACCTCATATAACAAATGCATCGTACAATGAAAAATATCATACAACAAAGATTTGAAAAACCCATTGTGCTCCGTATAACGAATTTTTTAATTATACAATCCATTGCATCTTTATGGGGAAAACTGTACAACGAAAATCTCTATGGGAATTTTTTTCCATTGTACGATTTTCCCCATAGATTTTTGTTGTACGATTTTTCCCATAGGGATTTTCATGCATGCAGCATAGAAAAATCGTATAACGAAGTGCCTTGTAGAATGAATTGTTTTCGTTATATGGGGTTCTACTGTATCAGCTTATTAAGGCTAAAATAGGTAGTGTTTAATAAAAAACCAGCTGAAGTACTTGCTTTTTCTGCCTTGCTCCTTTCTATATAACATACTTTAGTAGATTTTTTTACAATGTGGTTTAAGCATCTGTCTGAAATAAGTCCTCAGCTGTTAAGTAGGAGTAACTTCTTGGTATGCTGAGCAGTGTAGCCTTAAATGTAACCTTTGAACACTCTCTCTCTCTCTCTCTCTCTCTCTCTCTCTCTCTCTCTCTATATATATATATATATATATATATATATATATATATATATATATATATATATATATATATATATATATATATATATAAAAGCTAGAATGTTAACTTCATAAACAAGTTGTAGCTGATAAATCTAGTCACTTCAAAGAGGGCATTACTTTTTTTAGTTGAGATGAACTAGTCTTCTCCAAGCTTGTTTGAAGCATACGTTTACTTGCTGTATTAATTAAGATGTCATTATGTGCATTGGTCCTGTGTTTCACTTTTACATTTTCAGTGCCATCAGTCATTTGCTGACCACATATCCCCCATTTGAAATACTGTAAACTTGAGATGGTAATTTTTTTTACCATAATTGAGTTGTCTTCCTCTTATCTTATTTTGATAGAAATCAGTCAATGAATGGGAATGTAAGGTTTCCCAATCCTGTTTGGTTCTCACATACAAAGGCAGAGCTATATAGGAAAAAATACATGACAACTGCATTTTTTGTCAACCATTTGCCACTTCTTTTCTGCAATTTCAACCATATTGGAGGCATGTGTAGAAGTTGGCAAGTGTGGGGAAAGTTCCTGGAAGTCCTGCCACCATCTCTGCATGTCTGAAGGCAATATAGAATAAGGGCTACTGTGTTTTGTTTTGTTTCTGGTTAAGTATTCACTTGTGTCTTGGCTTGCTGCACTTCATTCAGTTATAAGCTACAACACTAAACTTTTCAAAAATAGAAGTTTTAGTAGAGGTAAAAATTTGATTGTAAGCAGTGCTGCCTCTTTGGATATAAACATGAGCACTGAACCTTATATTTGGATATGACTGGCTTTCGAGCAAGGGCAACCTTTCAGTTGCTCCTATTCAGTCTTCACTTCATAAAACAAAGGAGGAACATTGGCAAACAAAAAAAAATTACTTTGGCACAAGAAACTGGAGAATATCTTGGCACTGCTCCTCTAAATAAAACAGTATTGTTAGTCCAGCCATAAGATCCAACGATATTGTTGTGACAGATGTAAGCAGACATTTCATACAATAACATGTGCCTAAAAATTGTTTTAATTGTGCCTCATTTGGCTGAAAATGAAGAACTTTTTCAGTAATCCTGTTGTTCCAGATTCACAGGTTTTGTATCCAGTTTTCAACTCCCTTTCAAATATGAAAGTCACTTTATCATGGGATATACTGGAAAGTGTCTTACAGGAGTCAAACTTCTACTATAAAATATATGTAGATCTCATTCTTGGTATTTTATCATGAAGTGGAATTAAAACGTTTTGACAAAACCTCTTCGTATTCTTTCTGTGTCAAAAGCCCTTCGGTTATTTTCTTGCTTTCTTCAAACTTTGGGAGTACAACTGCAATGTATCCCTCCGTGGAAGGCTAGGGGAAAGATAAAAGAGAGTGAGAGGAAAAAGCAGAGAGGGAAAAAAAACTAATATTTAGTTTGAAACACTCACCTTTTCTTGCAGGAGAGATGGATTGTCCAGAATGTTTTCATTCACTTCTATTAATTTTCCTCTTATACAGCTGCAGAGAATTTCTGGTTTAGTAAAAATTTAGATCAGCAAAAACGAAGCAGTGTCAACAACCTCACACAAATTTACCTATATATGGTATATTCTTCTCCATCAGCACAGGATATTCGACACAGGGGGGCAAGTTCTGTTAGAAACTGAGCGCCCTGAGTAGAAACACAACATGCAGCTAATTAGGGCTATAAGAAGCGACATGTGGCAACAGCAGGACTGCTTTTGGACACTAATGAATATGCTTACTAGTTATGCATATTTCATAACTAGTAAGGGACAACAAATCATGCCATGTGTTACATACTGCCACATTCCCTACATTCATGTCAACAAAACTAATAGACTTATGCAGAAACACATTCTGTGGGTATTATTCAACTAACCTGGCTCAGCATTGTTTACCTCACAAGATTTTGTTAGAAGACTTGTGAGATATTTCTGTTCATTTTGGTAAACCTGAACTAAACAGTTATAGGGCAGCTTTTACACTTACTACTGCTTTGACGGGTATTATCCATATTTTCATCTTAAGTTGCCAGCACAGCTCAAAGCAGCCGAAGGTAGAAGCAGGCATATGCAAGTTTGCATGAGCCTGTAGACAGCTGTTGACCCTTCGCAGAAGGTGACATTCCTTCAGACATGAGGAATGTTCTTTTGCATGGCAATTCTCTGCCTCATTTTGATGTTCTCTCAGAGCAATGACATGAGATGACTCTGAACCCTCCTATAATCAGTGAGTTTCGAACACCAGGAGTCCTAGGTTCAATTCTCACTCTTCCCAACAATTCCACAGCTATTTATAGCATTGACTTTTCCCAGAAGGCCATTTTTAAAAGTAAACGGTTTGACCTACATTCACCCTTTCAAAAATTGCTTGCTTATAAAAACTTTTTTTTTTTGCCAGGAGCATACATACATACCATCTCCGCCTTCTTAATAAGTTCTCTCCCTATTTTTGATGACCACATAAAGAAAAATAAGTTATGGGGTGGATAACCTGTAGCAAAGAGACAGGTCCTCAAGAGCTTGTCTCTTTTTGATAGAAAATAATATCTTGAACAATTATTTACATGGGGAAGGGGGGGGGGCTTTGAGCACATTAAAAACAAAATGAGGCATACCCGTTTTGACTTTCCAGACACTTTATTTTGCAGCCTGCTGCAATTGGCACTGATCTGGTAACTTATGCTTTCAATTGGTTTTCCTTTTTGGAGAAGAGGGTGGGCATCTGCGAGAGTGATAATACAGATTCTACAAGAGAAGACATTTGAACTATTATTGCCTAGTCTCCCATTAAACAACAATCTGGCATTACTACAGAAACTGATGAATACGCTGAATTCTTTTAATTTGGAAAGTCATGCTTTATGGATGATTTATAAAGCCCAAAGCCTTCACTGGAGTTTTTGTCCAAAATTTATAAAAGACAGACTGTACTGGCCAACATTTCTGAAAGTTACAAAGTTCTGCAACAAACTTTTGCCTAGTTTTAACTGGAGCATTTATTATATAGCTGCAATCCAACTGCTTTGATATGTCATAGTGATGCAACAGCACAAATAGTCACAACAGTAAATTGCTGCTAGGAGTTGCCACTCATATTTTTTCTCACATGAAAGATACTTGACTTGGTAAACAGTGAAGAATACAACCAGTAGCACCTTAACTAGTTGCAATTCGCCCATGCAATTTATGCTATTGTGCTAATGTCTGCATACCTAGGCAATAGAATTCTGCCCTATGTTTAATGTATCACGTTAGTTAAGAAAAGTGATCTATGTCCTCCAATAGACAATGGCTTCCATCCAGCTTGAATGGTATACAAATAAATTAATATACAAATGAATAATCTATTCAGAACAACAGAATGTTTCATCTGGATGAAGATCCAGTTGCGCTATGATTCCATTCCATTAGGTGGACAGCTTTACTTAGCTGTAGGACTGGTAAGGCAAGACGTGGTGCTTGTTCCAGTTGGTGAGATACAAGGAATGGATGAATATCCTTGAAGACAGCCAAAAGACATCAAAATTACCTTGCTTACCTAGAGTCAAATCAGAGACCAAATTCAGTGGTTTGCAATAAATTGAGTAGTGACCTCTCTCCCCTGGTGTGCACAAAGTTTCAGGGGAGGTGTTATATACAGTAATACCTCGGATAACACTAAGACTTGGTTCCACAAGTCTTGGTGTTATCCGATTTTTAGTGTTATCCGATGCATGTTAAAATCCTATGGCATGTATCGGATAACGTTAAAGCTCCATAGAGATACATTGTAACCGCACAGGCTTTAGCGGTTGTTATCCGATCCATCCCATATAGGACCTTAACGTTATTCGATCCAATTCTCCTCCCCATATTACTTAACGTTATACGATTTTAGCGTTATCCAAGGTAAACGTTATCCGAGGTATTACTGTACATCAAAAAACATAATTTTCATGTGGAAAACTTACTATTTATACACATCTTACTGTATTATATATAATATACTTTTTAAACTTACAAATGCTTTATTTTCAATTGTAAAGGGCAACATTCTGTTACTCTGTTACTAGTCCCAACTAAGGGTAGACCCATAGAATTAATTGCTGGAGAGTAAGTCAATGCTTATTTAAACCACACTTAGTAATGCTTATTTAAACCACATTGAGGTCTAGTCTACTTGGGGCTAGTAATAAGGCTAATAATTAATAAGGTGTTTTATTTCAAATAAAACTGAGGAGGTATAATGTGAATGTAAGCATAGGATTTTTGTTTATGAAAAGAGAAGATGGGTTTTAAAAGATGACGGAGTCCTAATCTGGTGTGTCCGTTGCAATTTGAAAAGTCTGAATCAGATCCAGTCCCTCAAGCTCCCCTATACACGATAGGTCAAGGGACCCTTCTGAGTAAGATGAGATACTATGTGTGGGGAAATCCTTCCCCTAATTGAATGAAAGAACTATACATAAACATAGCTGTGGATATTATGGTTGTTTTATTTATACTTTGCCTTTTTCCCTATAGAAGGACTCAGGGTCCTGCCACATATTGAGTCCTTATGTTAGCATAGGAGTATCTCTGGCTGTAAATTGTATCTAGAAAAAGGAACCCACTGAATATAAGGCAAAACATACACATACCTGGGGTTGCAAGAACTTACCTGTTGGAATGTTGTAATATGCAATGGTCTTCACCCAGATTACCTTTTACATCTAGAGGAAAATTTTTGACTATTACTTGACAAGTTGCATCAGAAATATACAGAATGCAGGCAGAATGACACAAAGGGAGGCTTCCTCTACTAAACTATAAAGAAGCTTGTGGTACCTTAGTAAAGGTAAAGGTTTCCCTTGCTCGAAAGCCAGTCGTATCCGACTCTAGGGGTCAGTGCTCATCTCTGTTTCTAAGCCGAAGAGCCAGCGCTATCTGCTTCAGCAGACGTTTCCATGGTCATGTGGCAGGCATGACTAGACACCGGAGTGCATGGAACGCTGTTACCTTCCCACCAAAGTGGTCCCTATTTATCTACTTGCAATTTCTTGCTTTCGAACTGCTAGGTTGGCAGGAGCTGGGACAGAGACGGGAGCTCATTCCGTCCTGCAGTACTCGGGAATCGAACTGTTGACCTTCCGTCTCCCAGTCAGCATCTTAGTGACTTGAGCCACTGCATTGTACAAAATCAATTATCGCATAAGCTTCCATGCACCAAAGGCCACCCCAGAGGACGTATGGGGATATCATCTTTAGCTAATACAGATGCATACATGTGTACATGCACACACCCTGGAAGAAAAATATTAGCAACGAGACCTCGTCCTGTTACGTGGAGTCACATGCAGTGAAGAACCTCGCCTTGTTAGCTGGAAAGCTGGTGTTGGCAGTTCGAGCCCCGACTCCTGCATCAGGGATTGAATGCCCGCCTCTGTCCCTGCTCCTGCCAACCGAGCACTTCGAAAGCAAGAAATTGCAAGTAGATAAATAGGGATCACTTCGGTGGGGGAAAGATCTTGGGGGCACGAAAGGAGCCTCATTTGGGCGACCCCCGAGTGGAGTTTCTCCAGCAAAAAAATCCTTTCGACCCAGAATAATTTCTGACACGTAGTAGTACTAGTAGTACTAGTACTAGTACTACTACTACTACTAGTAGTAGTAATAATAATAATAATAATAATAATAATAATAATAATAATAATAATAATAATAATAATAATAATAATAATAGGCCCTAATGAATGTCCCCAAAAGGGATCTGCATTGGGGACTCGAGTCTTCTGCCATGAACCCCCCCCCCCCCCACCGGGCTCTGCTTCTCCGAGCTTGCTTCGCAGCCACCCGGATCGAGAGAGGGAGGGATGGACGACGCACGCGCGCCTTGAAGCAACCATTCTCACGTTACCTGGCTTGTACCAGCGGGTAAAGTAGCGCTCCGTCATGCCAGGCACCGTGGCCACGGCAGCGGGATCTGCGGGGCTTTCGGCCGCCATGCCACGGCAGCCCCAGCTCAGTTTCCTCCTGCCGCTGCCTCCGCCTTCTGCCTGCACGGCGACCCGGAACAGCCTCCCGGCCCCAGGCTCATCATCATCATCATCCTCGCCCGGGCGAAAACTTCCGGGCATCTGTGAGGAGCCATGTTTATATATCTCCAAAGGGATTTATATATATATATATATATATACATTAAATGTTTCCCTTGCTTGAAAGCCAGTCGTATCCGACTCTAGGGGTCAGTGCTCATCTCTGTTTCTAAGCCGAAGAGCCAGCTCTGTCTGCTTCAGCAGAGGTTTCCATGGTCAGGTGGCAGGCATGACTAGACACCGGAGCGCATGGAACGCTGTTACCTTCCCACCGAAGTGGTCCCCGTTTATCTGCTTGCAATTTCTTGCTTTCGAACTGCTAGGTTGGCAGGAGCTGGGACAGAGACGGGAGCTCATTCCGTCCTGCAGTACTCGGGAATCGAACTGCTGACCTTCCGCTTCCCAGTCAGCGTCTTAGTGACTTGAGCATTACGAATTAAAATAGTCCCTTGAGCAGCGTCTGCCGGACACCAGCGCGCCCTGCCCAAAGGAGCAGAAGGCATCAGCCACTGGCGTCCCTCCCACCTCTTTTTGATGTGTTGTTCTTATGGGCTCTCGTTTCGGATTTATGTGCACACCCCCCAGGAAAGGTCAAGGTCACCTTTGGACAGCCAGTCGGGTGCTCATCTCCGTTTATAGCCAAAGAACTACTGCTGTCTGCCTCTGGAGACGTTTCCATGGTCATGTGGCAGGCATGACTAGACACCAGAGCGCATGGAACGCTGTTACCTTTCCCTCCAAAATGGTCCCTATTTTGTTTTTCAGTCGCAGTTGATTCCGACCCTTGGCGACCCCATGGACCATTGGCCGCCAGGCACCATCCAGCCATCTCATTTTTGACCGCCCCCTTCTTCTTATGCCCTCCCCCTTTCCCAGCATCAAGGCTTTCTCAAGTGAATCCTCTCTTCTCATTTGATGTCCAAAGTACTTTAGCTTCATCTTTACTATTTGACCTTCAAGGAGCAGTCAGGGTTGATTTCTTCTAAGATTGACCTATTTGTTCTCCTCACTGTCCAGAGTATTCTCAAAACTCTCCTCCAACACCACATTTCAAAGGCATCTATTCTTCTGTGCTCAGCTTTCCTTATGGTCCAGCTCTCACCACCATACATTGCCACCGGGAAGACCATTGCTTTGACTACGGAGACTTTTGTTTGCAGTGTGATGTCTCTACTTTCCCCTATGTTCCCCAGGTTTCTCATCGCTTGCCTCCCAAGTTGCCTTTTTATTTCATGGCTGCAATCACCATCTGCAGTGAGCTTTGATGCTAAGAATGTAACATCTGTCACTGCTTCTACTTCTTCCCCATCTATTTTCCAGGAACTGACAGGGCCTGTTGCCATGATCTTGGTTTTCTTGATGTTGAGTCTCAAGGCAGATTTTGCACTCTCTTCTTTCAACCAAAACAGCAGCTTCTTTAGGTCTTCCTCACTTTCATCTATCATCTATCCTATTTATTTACAGTACAGTACTTGCAATTTCTTGCTTTCAAACTGCTAGGTTGGCAGGCGCTGAGAGAGACGGGGGCTGGTGTGCACTACTTGGGTCTCGAACGGCTGGCCTGCCAGTTGACAAGCTCAGCATTTCAATCGCTAAGCCACAGCAGTCCCCGATGACCCCAGCAGCGTTTCCTGAATTTAACAATAGGATCCTGGCTGTGAGCTCGACCAGCCACTACGTGGGGAAGGGTAAAAAACCACCTCTGCCCTTCTGCCAGGCATAGTTCAGTGACATGCAAAAAATCTTGGCAGGGCACTACAAAGTCTTTGCGTTTTAAAATGAAGAACATTTTTAAATGCCAACGCTATTTGCTGTTGCTGCTACACAAGCGGAGGACCAGAAGTTCATAATAGGCTGTGGTTTTGTTTTATTTCCCCCCACCCTCCTCTCAAAAGGTCATCGCTGTAACTTTCTAGTTCCTTAAGACAGGAGTTCTCAACCTTTTTAAAACGAGGGCCGGGTCATGCTCCCTCAAGACAGCCTCAGAGGCCAGACGGCCATTTTGCCCTTCCTGATGTGGTGGAGGCGGGGCGGGGGGCACACATGAAATGGTGCTGTGGGCCATATTGGCCCACAGGTTGAAAATCCCTGCCTTAAGGGATTATCAGATCTGTAAACCAAGTAAATGAATTATAATTCAAATTGTAGCCTGATATTAAGGAATGAGTTAAAGTAAGTCCTGTACAGCCCCCTAGAGTCAGGTTCGCCTGATTGGGGTGGGATAATAAATCTAAATAAATAAATAAATAATGCATTCCACAAGGCTAGTCGTTGTACAATTTAATCGCTATATGATGCATGCATTGTATAGTGATGATCCCGATGTGATGGATCATATGATTTTTCCCATAGAGATGTATTGCATTGTATAATTATTTTAGTTGTTATACAGGGCACAATTTTTTTTCAAATCCTCATTGTTGTATGATTTAATCGCTGTAAGAGGCATTTGCTATATGGGCTTCTACTGTTCCATTTATTCAGTCAGGCAAGACAGGACAAAGGAAAACGTGCTTCTCCAGTTTCTGAGCTTCCTAGTTAATCTTTAACAGGGGGCATTGGAGAGGTCAATTGATTCTTTGGTCTTGCAGTTAACAGACAGGGAAGCCTGTAACTACTGTACAGTATCTCCTTTCTTGTGGTTTCTATGTGATACTTTAACTAAGAATTTCCCCTTTAGCAATGTTTACATAAACAGCAATTGATCACTTCCAGTCAGCACTACTGGGCTTACTCCGTTATACCAGTAGTTTATGAACGGCAATAAAGCCTTGGTCAATTTTCTTGCTTCTGAGTGGCTTTTAAGAAAATAATTAAACACTACTAGATAACGGTCAGGGGTTCAGGCACTGTCTTCCTGCCCCGGAAGGATGACCCCGAAACTAAACATCTGTGCAATCACATTTCCCATTGCAGTCTCACACCCATGGTGACCCGTGTTTCATTGTTTTGCAAAATCCCTCTGATGTTTCCGCACGTCTCAGCACCACTTGTGTTAATTATTGCAAGGATCCATTCACCATCTCAAATGTGTATATGTATCTGTCTTGCCTGTGGTCAGCACCCTTTCCCTGCTTTTAGAGAACGGTCCATTTGGCGCAGGCTTCATGGATTGATTGCTTTTCAATCAATAACCTCTGTTACAACTGTTGCACATCTCTTGATTTTTATCCAAGGGAACCAGAAAGGCTTGTTAGCCTAAAGCAATTGGGTCTCTGGTTTTAAACAGATCTATTTCAGTGTAAGACTTTGTGTTACCTCTCTAGCATCCTCTAACATCAGCCAGATCTGATACACAGTTGATTAGTTTTACCTCCATTCCCTTTCAAAGCAGTACTGCATTATCCAGCTGTCTTACTAGCTCATGGCATGGCCCAGCAATTTTCATTTTGTTTTGACAAGGCTATTTGTCTCTCTGGTGCAAAGCTGCTTGCTTCCTTTAAATAACTGACCTGCTCCTGGGACTTGGTATAGTTCTTAGCCTAACTCTTTCTTCCTCCTTCTCCCTCTTATATTTAATGCACCCAGCATTTATGAACAAAACTGTGGTCCTTACACAATACAAAAGCAAGGGCATGATGACAAGTGTGGATCAAAATCTAGCAGTGTTTAAACATTATTTTAGTGGTCTAGTAAAGTGATCATAGTGGTGATACCTTTACTAGGTCGGCCACTAGGTTGGCAGTTCGCGACCCGAGTACTGCTCGACAGAGTGAGCTTCCATCAGTCCCAGCTCCTACCAACCTGACAGGTTGAAAGCAAGAAATTGCAAGTACTATAGGTAAATACGTACCACTTTGGTGGGAGAGTAAACACCATTCCATCTAGTCATGGCTGCCACATGTCCACAGAAATGTCTGCAGATGCAGATCGTGCTGGCTCTTTGATTATAGAGATGAGCACTGAACCCTAAAGTCAGATACGACTGGCTTTCGAGCAAGGGCAACCTTTACCTAAAGGTATCACTTTGCTTTTGCATTCAAATGTTGTGACTTCAGCTTCCTGGGATGCCAATATCTATCCTGCTCCCTTCCATTGTTTCCCTGCATTTTAACTCTGGTCCACAACCACATTACTACCTCTGACAAGTCCCACAGAAAATAACAAAAACATTTATGCTATGACATGGCACAATGTGTCAGAGGACTTTAACTTTTGATCCAGAAAAACTCCCACCAAACCCAATCGTCCTAGAAGTGCTGCAACCATTTGGGTTTAGTTATATATACTTAAATAAAATGAGTGTGTTTACACATCAGGAAAAATACAGGTTGATCTGCTATGATTCACACCAGTGGAAAGTAAGTTGTCCAAATAAGTTCTCTGTAGATGTTCAGGTTTTCAGGGACAGGAGTAGAGAGATGAGCTAACAAATGCTGATTGGCAATTTCCAACTTTCTCTCTCGCTTTTGATTGGTCTCCTAAGTTATCTAGTGAAAGCCCAATTCAACATTGAGGGGAAACTTTTTAAAAAAGGAAACAGTTTGGAGACGAGGGGTGTTTAATTGAGAGAAATGACCCTTTGCTCCAGATCACAAGTGACGGAAAGCCGATAAAAGCAATGTTGAACTCGCACAATGAATTTAAACCAGCAGCAAAGATCCACATGGAAACATCTGCAGAAGCAGGCAGCGCTGGCTCTTCGGCTTTGAAACATCATCTCTGAACATCATCCTGTTACTTTATTAATATCACTACAGTCAAACCTTGCATAAAGAGCGCCTCGCTTAAAGAGCAGAATTTTCTCTGAATGTTCGCTTCGCTTAACAAATAAAATCAACAAAAAACTTGCTAAACAAATTGGGGTTCGCAATCCCCTCCCCCCCAAAAAATTGGTCATTTACAATGGTGTTTCGCTTAAAGAGCAATCCTGTGGAACGCATTATGCTCTTTAAGCGAGGTACAACTGTATTTAGTAACAATCCTCACTGACATCATTGAAGCTGCCTTCTGAGAAGACCAAGTATATAGGATTGTGCTGTTGCCTTTTGTATACGCAGCCTCACAAAATGCAGTAAGTAATTAACCTACACTTCTTCCTTCTGGCCTTACATTATCTTTTTGATTCCCAAGGTCAGGGCTGAGGCTATGTAAAACCAAAGTTGACCATAAGAATAAATTAAGTGATGGCTGCACCTAAAATATGTGTTTGTTCCCAAATAATTAATTCCTATCTTGAGTTAAACTTTAATCCCTTTGGACTAGCTAACCTTGATTTTAATAACCATATTTCAGAGCAGTGAAAGTCCTTGAGGATAAATTAGTACTCTGTGAGTTTACTCACTTACTGCACCATTTAGCTCTGCTGTAGCTTGCACTCTTGAAAACCAAAGAAATAATCAAACAATGGATTTGGCACACAGCTCTCTGGGTGGACAATGTTTGAGTTCTGCAATTATTTGGTGGCTATGAACTAAAGCAAAATCTGTGCCCCGGCAGATTACCTCTATCACCTAAAATTTATTAAATACCACAGTTTTACTCTGGCCTGGTTCACTATGCTACTATCAGTGCTTCTGGAAGGAAGACATTTGTACACCCCTTATTCACAGTGCTTCTGCCCCTGCCAATCAAGGATGACTGAGACTGTAGAGCACAATTTACTACATAGTTTATTTTACAAGAACCTCTGACGTGTATATATATATATACTGTATATATGTTTCCTCTAGTTAAAAAAAATTCTGATAAGTTGTATGATAAAATTTTGTGTGGTGGCATGTTCAACAAGCAATTGGTAAACTATTCTGCAAATCAAACTGGAAATACTGCACTGTTGTAAGAGGGATATATATGTTTTTGTATGTTGCTTACTTGCAGGCTTCCTGTGTTTGTAAATAGTACCTATTCAGCTTGTTTCTGGGTGGTTTTTTTTTTTACATGAGTGATTATTACAATAAATATGTTATTTCAGCTTGATTTCGTTTGATAAAGATTAGGCAGTCTCACAAGGTTGCCATTACCAGGGTATGCCCGATTAGGGCTCTTTCAAATACATGACCTAAAATAGGCCACTTTTTGACCCTCCTCCCCTCTGTGACCTTTGACCGACCCCCCCCCCCCCCGGGAATCATGTGGTTTGAAGATAGATCTATGGTCAGCTGGATGTGAAAAGCAAATGATAATTTTGAAGTCATGGGACTTCATGCCAAACCCTCCTCCCCCTTGACTTTCCATGACTTTTGGTTCACCCGCTCCCCCCCCCCCTAAAATGGTCACGTGGCATTTGAATGAGCCCTTATATCCACAATCTTTGGGGAGGCTCTTTTTGTGTACCCCGGCTCATGTACTACTCTGCCAATTACTGCGAGAAATATGTACCAGTGAGGACTTGGGTTTGGCCAATGAAAAACCCAAGAAATTGGCTTCATTTTGGCAGTCCAAAGTTTAATCTGGACATGGGAAAAACCATAAATACCGGTGTAATGTGCTGTCAAATTGGATCTAATTTAAGAGTGACTCTAATAGGACTTTCAAGGTAAACAAAGTATTTTAAGGAATGGTTTTACAAGTCCCACTTCCTACCACTGGGTTTCCATGGCTGAGTATTCAAACCAAGATCTCCTGAGTTCTATTCTGTCACTTTGTTTACTTCAACACACTGTGTCTCTAGTACAAAGACATAATAATAAATAACTGGTGTTTAAAATGACCAGAATACTGTATACCATTACTGACATTAAACAAGAACAGGGTGTTCCTTATCAAACCCGACTTTTAGAAGTATGCTCAAGGAGATGAACCACATCTCCGGCAAAGAAAGCAGATTTAATTCCAAAATGAATCACTGTATTTCATTTCAATCACAGTCACAGAATTCTTCTATTAAGACTCCTCATTATAGCTAGGATACTACCATTTTGGCTAGAGTTTTACCAAGCATTCACCTTATAAAAATAATTGTAAATATTATATCTGCACACATTCAGAATGATTTTGATATTTGCAAATGGCATCCAATTTAGTGTAACAGATAGCACTGAACCTGGAAACCCTGGCCTAAACCCAGCTGCTACTTTAGAGTAGATTTACTAAATCAATTACTCACTTCAGTGTTGATTCTGCAGTTGGTTCAGTAGGTCTGAAAGTGGAGAAAGCCATTTGAGGTGAACATATTTGAATTGGATTGAGGCGAACATATTTGAATTGCCAGATTTGTTTACCCCAAACTTAACATTTTAGCTTTATTTGTGTGTGCAGAAAGGCAAAAAAAAATGTTTTGGGCAGTAGGATTATTTGAAACTAGCATGAAGGCCATGATATTGCCATGGCATCCACTACCCAACAGCAATAATCTATATACCTGCTCATTCCCCCAAATAATAACCGGCAGCATCAGTGATGAATATATAACTAGGATTATTACTTTTGTAGTGGATTCTGCAACCATCAAGCTAATTGTTCTGCCTTAAAATAGGCTGGAGAACAATATGCCCTGAGAGAGCATCTCTGTTCCCCACCAACTCTGATCCACAAATGCAGTAAAATCCATACCATGTGAAAAATGAATATTAGTGGAAATAAATATACAGTACAGATGACTGGGTGAGATATCAAACAAGACTAGTTCTAGTAACATATTTTCCTATGCAAAAGACAAATCTGCAGTCAAAATTAAGAATTTATATTGGATACTGATCTTATAGAAGTTAGTGCTATTGAATTAGTCTGTTGTCTGAGCCTCCTCTTTAATTAAGCTTAAAATGTCTCTCTTCACCTGCTTTGGAAGTCTGGCAGGTCTATAATATACATGCTTGAAGCTTCTAATAGCACACATGAATTTAGTTCCTGAGGAAGTGAAGGATGTTCTTTCCACACTGTTTCTATGTTTAGCATATGTGGGGTGTGAAAGAGTTGTTCTGATTCAACAATTCAGCCTCTACAGGTCGGCTCTTGAAAATTCATACAACTAAATTTAGACTGAATCGCAAGACAAAATAGACTTCCCACACATTCTTCCTATCCCTTATCCTGCTGCCTGTCCAATATGTTTCCTACAACTCTTTCAGCATTATATTGACATCTCTGGCAATCTGCTTTTCCCCACCCTGGCTTTGCATTTCAGGCAACACTTTTGCCTCAATCCTTTGTACAGCTTGCTGAAAAGATATCAAAACTCCAAAACCCAACCACATATATTTGTTCAATGATAAAACCTGGCTAGATTTAGATTTTGTAGCTGAGGGAGTGAATCTCTTCACTGAAAGACCTGTTTGCAGCCGTATGTTGATTACAGATGCACAGAACACTATGTTTTTTTAATCCAACAGTGAGAATGAAAGGGATAATTGTTAGGTATTTCTACATCTAGAATATTAAAATCAAGATTAGTTCACATTTGTACTGGCTTGAACACATACAAGACACTGCATGCTGTAGATACATTAACAATATTAAATAACTTTTAAAAAAATTACATATTAATAACTACTTCCCTTGTTATAATTTCCACTATGTGTAGTAAAGTATGGCATTTAATAAGCCAGTTTCTTCATAGTGCTTTGTACAGTATTCTGCTGTGTATATTAGAAATTTACACTAAAAAAACCAACAACACCCAAATCTATATGACCAGTCAGTAGGCAATTACATGAGGGGAAAGAAATGCCTATAGTTACAGTATCAATATAATGCCAACATCATAAAAGTAAAGAAAAAATTATGGGTTGGATCCAGAGTCTCATACTCAGGAATGTAAAGGCTTCTTCCATTCACGGAAATGGATGAGACCTGGAGGAAAAAAATCAATTTATGCCCCCTCTCCCTTCCCCATATAGCCCCTCAGCCCCCCACCCCCACTATATATGCTTCTTTGGAAGATCACCCACCGTTTGGAATAGATTTTTAAAGGCCATAAGGGGCTGTATGGGAAAGAGGAATAGGCACAAACAGTCTTTCTCCAACTTAAACAAAACTTTGCAAGTGTTAGTCCAGATCCACCCCTATAGGTTGATGCTAAACACAATTTTATGTTCAAACACAGATATGAGTAGCATGATGCCAAAACCTAACAGAATTCCAGCATTCTGTAACAGGAAATATCCCCAACGGCTGCATCCATGATCGCTAGCATCATTGTGGAGCATTTCAGGCACCTGGATTTAAAAACAAAACACAGACATTCACTCAACTGTAAAGTTTAAACACTAAAAGGGCAATGGTGTGATTTTTATGGAAGTGTTAAACGTAGCAGGTAGCCTTTTGTAATGGCATAATAGGACTAGCATCCTCATCTCCTAACAGGAAGGGCTGCTGGTCAGACTTCTTGCCTTAAATTTTGCAGCACAAATAGTACACTACAAAAGCAAGATTTTAAGAGCTCAAACCACTTAAGTTTGCTCTTCCCTGAGTTCCTCACCTAAATTCCATGTTTATATTTCCAAACGAATACTTGACCTTCTGTGATTCTGGTGCCAACTGAGCATGTTCAGATCATTACTGGCTAATACAGGGGTCTGCCCACCTTCAGGTTTCTTTTAAAGGCATTTTCAACATTCCAGCAAACTATCAGTGAGACTTATATTATAACAAGTGATGGTTCACTGCTACGCAAGGTAGATGAAAGACGTCTGTTCCTTCATGTCTTTTCTGTAATTTCTAAATCAGGGGTTCCCAACCTAAGGCCTGTGGACTGGATCCATTTCATGTGGCCCCACACCCCTCCAAGGGCATTTGAGAAACAAAATGGCTGCCCATTTGAAGCAGTTGGGACAAAATGGCAATCCCCATTGTGCAGGCAGTGCAAAGTGGCCGTCCAGCCCCCGAAGCTGACTGAGAGAGCATGACCTGGCCCTCGGTTTGAAAAACCTGGGAACCTTTGTTCTAGATACATTTAGCTGGTCACAAGTCTAGATCCTGGGCTAGATACGCTCTTATTCACATGCTACTCACCATATCAACAAGGGCCACATACATAAATAACCCAGCAGTAAGAGCAAAGATCCACATGGAAACATTGTCAGCATAGTGGCCAATGAGTATCCCAGTAGCCATCCCAATGTATGCCAGCATGGCTGAGAGGGCATTATAAAGAACAGCTTGTTTGACTGTCATGCCAGCTTTCAGAAGCACAGCGAAATCTCCTGCAACAAAGACATACACAATTTCACATCAGTAGCTGGTCACCATAGTATATCCCTCAGTTCCTGATTTCCAAGATCAGGGGTGCCCAAACTATGGCCCGGTGGCTGGATCCAGCCCCTGTTGCCAATTCATCCGGCCCACGGAGCCCTCGTTACTCCCGGAAGTGGAAGTAAAATGCTTCCACTTCCGGGTGTGACGAGGGCTTTGTGGGCCAGATGAATTGGCATCGGGGGCTGGATTCAGCCCCTGGGCAATAGTGACCAGCCCCTTGAACCACGTGACTGGCCCATGGCCCAAAAAGTTTGGGCACCCAGTCTAAGATGCTCAAAAAGATATTTGAATCCTTCTTAAAATTAGGATTTTCAAAACTTCAATGGGGAATAAGAAGCAAGCTAGCTAACTTTATAAGTTTTTTTATATTAATATTGGACAACTATAATTCTGCACATACAGTTTACATCTGTTTTCCCACCACTTCACTGAAAATCTACCGGGACACCCTTACAATGTTATGTCAAAATAGAATTTTAAAAAATTAATCCTAGGGGTTCTCACTTTAAATACGCTACCATTAAAACATTTGTAAATCACTGGAAAAATTAAATTATTTTACCATGATGCAACCAATTATATTATGCTATTTTAAACAGCACTAATTAAATAGCATTTAGCCCAATTATATTATTAAGGTTTTGATTAGAAATTTCCATTTAGCAATTAACATTACAATATGAATAGCAACATAGTGTGGAAGACTGTACATTGCTCAAGCCATTTAGCTTCCTCGGTTGGCTTGAAAACAAAATTCTAAGGAAATTAAACAGACCCACTTTAATTGATCTTATCAGCTATCATCACATTTTGAAAAAAAGCAAACAGACCCTTGGCCAAATTATCCACAATGCTAAAAACAAAGAGAGGTTATGGAGAAGTCCAAAATATTTTTTCCAGGCTGGATTAATGGGCATTAAAATGGCATAATACAGTAAAACAAAGGCAAGTATAAATTGATATACACTGAGGAGAAAGACTCTAACTGCACATATACTGAGAGGGTTTGAACTGGAAATAACAGTCCAGGAAAGAGAAATTAGTTAGTTAGTTAATACATGTATAGCCATGGTTCCCAACGTTGGACAACCCCCCCCCCCCAGGGGAGGCAATTTTATTTTTAAGGAGTACAATTAGAGAATGATTAGACCAGTGGTGGCAAACCTATGGCACCTGTGCAGGGGGAAATGAAAACTGTCCCATAGCTACTAGTTATGATGAATACATGTCACCTCCAGGTATCAGAACATCTCTGAATATAAGTTGGTGGAAGAAACAGACAGATCCAATGACTCCATGCCATGTTTTTAGAATCTCTACCGGGTATCTTGAATAGTCCCTGGGGAAGGGGACAGGATGCTGGACTACATAAACCTTAAATCTGATTCAGCAAGACTCTTCCTGTACTCAAACAAGGCTAGAGAACAAGAAATTACTTTTATTCACAAAAACTGTAAAGCAATGAAATACCTGGATTTCTACGTCACTAGCAATATTGTTTCTTCTACTAGTTAAAATACTCAAATAATATGCACTAAAGCATGTACATCTTACCTAATTCATGTGGCAACTCATGGCAAAAGACTGCAACAGAAGTGCTCAAGCCGCTGGATAAACCTTCAGTAAAAGCAGCCCCTAAGAGGCATAAAGAACATTACTAAAAATCTCATTTAGAAAAGGCACACAGATTCACACATATTATATCAGCATTCCTCTATCCAAAAGCCAGTCAGATGTTTGGCTAGAATTCACATCATCTCTGATCAATAACCATGCTAGCTGGAAATGATAGCATCTGTCACTCAAAAGATCCGGAATCACTAGGTGGGAGAAGATTTAACTTATACATAAGGGGAAATTATTAAAGTATATGAAAGCTGCAATTGCCTTGGAAAAACAAGAGTGTTTTGTTTTGGGGGGTTTTAAGTACTTCAGAAACAATAGTACAGTTGTACCTCACTTAAAGAGCATAATGTTACACAGGACTGCTCTTTAAGCGAGTTTGCTCTTTAAGGAAAACACCATTGTAAGTGACCAATTGTGACTTCGGGGGGGGGGGGATTGCGAACCCCGATTTATTTGTTAAGCGAGTTTTTGGTTGGTTTTATTTGTTAAGCGAAGAGACCGTTCAGAGAAAATTCTGCTCTTTAAGCAAGTTACTCTGTAAACGAGGTGCTCTTTATGCAAGGTTTGACTGTAATTAACAAAATTGACTGTAATTAACAAACAGCTGACATTCAGGATATTTAGGAAGAACTGTTTCTCCATAAAGTAAAACAGTTAATATTTTAAAACAGCATCAGTTTGTAACTCATAGATGTTAACAAAAAATTAGGCAATGATATCCTCTTTGTAGCTATTTATTTTTTTGTAAAAGTTAGACACACCACCCAATCCACTATGGATCTACATTATATCTTTCATTATCCAGAAAATGCCCTGAGAAACACAGATGACAGAATCATGAGAAGTCCAGTTCTAGCATAAGCCTTTGATCGTACTGTTTCTATACTATCAGAAGCTCAGCAAAGAAACTGTGAAGAGGTCATGGCTGAGAAAAGTGGGGAGTTGGACCAGTCACACAAATGTGAATTGGTCTTAGGAGGAAAAAGGCAAGACAAGGCACTAACCGATTGCAAGGCCATCACTGAAGTTGTGGAGTCCATCACCCATAATTACCATCCAGGCCAGAGTAGCAATGCCCGCATCTTTCAGTTCTTCACGTGAGTAACGCTGGCTATGGCTATGTGGATGGTGGTTCTGATGGTGATGGTGATGTAAAATATGGTGATAATCGTGGTGGTGATGGCTGAGATGATCTGACTGTCCTAGAGTGTCATGTAAATGTGAATGACATTTGTTTCTGCACCCTCTGGATGGATATTCGTTGTCTGCTGCTTCTTGGTGGGAATGAGCTATCATCACTTCTTCTTCTTCTTGTACTACTGGCTTCTGGGAAATAAAATTTGATGGGTCTGGTGAATGCGCTTCCAAGAAGTTTTCTGGCCCTTTGTAAAGCAAAAGAAAAACAGAAATTAGGGCAAGCTGTCCAGGAATATTCACCTGTTTTTTACACTGTAGAACTTTAGTATCTGAATAATTTATTCTTAGAAAATCCCCATCCTCCAATGCTTCTGTTTAAATAGGTCTCCATGGAAGACATACAATGTAGCCTGGGGGAAAATTTGCTTCTGATCTATGTTCAAAAACAAATACAGTGTTCAAAAACAAATAGTTTTATTCTGGAATGACTTTTTATGGATTATTACCTACTTCCTCAAATCAAAATTTGATAAATTCCTAAAAAAATGGGATGTTAAAATATGACTGTTGAAGGCCACAACTCTCTTAAAAATACTAGCATGACTACCTCTTTGAACCCCCCCCCCAAAAAAAAACCCCTCACATTTAGAATTGTACTGAGAAATCTAAGAAATAGACTAAGAACAGTCATTTTTAATAACTGTTTAATAACCAGTTGAAACACAGAACTAGCTTTCAGCCTCTGTGGGTCGAATCCATACATGGGCTGCAACAGCTCATTCTCTCTATAGAGCTACATATAGAAGTGTACAGATGTAGAAAATCATCAGTCTGCTTATACAGTCAAACCTCGCATAAAGAGCACCTCGCTTAAAGAGCAGAATTTTCTCTGAATGTTCGCTTCGCTTAACAAATAAAACCAACCAAAAACTCGCTTAACAAATAAATTGGGGTTCATAATCCCTCCCACAATTGGTCATTTACAATGGTGTTTCACTTAAAGAGCAAACTCGCTTAAAGAGCAATCCTGTGGAACACATTATGCTCTTTAAGCGAGGTACAACTGTATACTGTATATGAATGGACTTAATTTAAATTATAATAAGATCCTGGCCACCTGCAACACATTTCTCAAAAGTTTTTAGCATAAAACTCCCAGAGCTTAATTTAGAGAACAATCCCTCAATGCTTTTTGTAAGGCCACATCAGGTCTTGAGAAAACAGACACAAGAGCTAAGCTATATACTGCTTTTAGGATATCAAAATGAAGATTCAGAGGAATATAAATGAAAAGCTGACAGGTTTTGAAGATAAGAGGGAATTTCATCATCTATCTGATGACCAGAGTAGAAAAATAATGTGTACACACAAACATTGTAAGACGTTGGAGGTGAAAGGATTTTCTGGAGCATAAAAGCTCAGATGGTAAGAAAACTGTGCAGTGAAGAAAACAGACCAAGTGTGAAATTATGCTTGTGGTAACCCCTAGTGGTGAAGTGGGGAATGTTGCTAGTGAACTGTTAACCACAGCAGTAACAATAGAGCCCTGTGATAATAAACACAAGTACACTAGTACCCCGAATAACGTTATGACTTGGTTCCACAAGTCCCGTCGTTATTCGGTTTTTAACGTTGTGCGATACATTGAACACACAATGTTAAAAAAAGCCCTGTTTCCCTGGAGGCTGCAGGAAGCGAGAACATCGGGATTTGAATCCTGACATTTTGGCTTGCTGCTGCCTCCAGGGAGGTGGGAGAACTTTGGAAACAGCTTGGAGCGGGTTTCCCCACCTCCCTGGACCCGGCCGGGGGGGGGGTCAGAGCCCCCAAAATTGGTAAAAAAAAGTCTGTTTTTTTTACCAATTTTGGGGTTTCTGACCCCCCCGCCGGGTCCAGGGAGGTGGGCAGACCCGATCCAAGGTGTTTCTGGGCTTCCCCGACGTCCTGAGCCAGTGCAGCAAGCCAGAATGTCAGAGTTCGAATCCCGATGTTCTGGCTTCCTGCACTGGCTCAGGACGTCGGGGAAGCCCAGAAACACCTTGGATCGGGTCCCCACACCTCCCTGGACCCAGCGGGGGGGTCAGAAACCCCAAAATTGGTAAAAAAAATGGACGTTTTTTTTACCAATTTTGGGGGCTCTGACCCCCCCGCCGGGTCCAGGGAGGTGTGGGGACCCGATCCAAGGTGTTTCTGGGCTTCCCCGACGTCCTGAGCCAGTGCAGCAAGCCAGAATGTCAGGATTCGAATCCCGACGTTCTCGCTTCCTGCAGCATAAAAGAGGGTGGGGGAAGTTCAAAATTAGCGCACATCAGCTCTAGGGAGGTCGGGAGGTTTCCGAAAATCTTGTAATGTTATGCGGTTTTAACGATATACGGTACTCGCGTTATACGGGGTATTACTGTACTGTAATGAAATGAGAATCAAGATCCACTCAGCCAAGAATAATACAGGCCAGTCTCAGTCCTGCTGTCTCTGTCCTTCACCAGTTTGTACAGCAATTTGCCTTAAAGAACAAGGCTTTTTTCTGCAGCAGTAACTGCTCTCCTCTTACATCTGTGATAATAGCTTTCTACCTCAGGCGTACCTAAACTATGGGCTGTGGACTGGATCTGCCCCCTGACGCCAATTCATCTGGCCAGCGCTGCCCTCGTCGCTCCTGTATGGGCATGTTTTACTTCCACTTCTGGGAGCGATGAGGGTGGTGCAGGTCAGATTAATTGGCATTGGGAGCCAGATCTGGCCCATGGGCCATAATTTGGGCAGCCTTGGTTTAAGCAGAGAAAGTAGCAGCCGAATATCTATCTCATCCTGTTGCAAAAGATTGCAAGGCACATTTTACTTCCACTTCCAGTGGGAGGAACCACGTGGACAGCCCACTGAACCACGTGACCGGCCCACGGCCCAAAAGGTTTGGGCACCCCTGGTCTACCTTGTCATCAGTCAGGTTTCTTGTAGGCTAAACTACCTCAGCTACAAACAGGATATGAGATGCATTCAGAGCGGCTTTGTCAATAGGGGAAACAAGAGGAGAAAATGCTTCCTCACTGTGTTATCCTCTGATCCAGGCAGCTTGTATTCCCATTTTCATATTAATAACTTATGCATTATAATAAATACATGTTGCTCTGTATGAGCTAGATCTGGGTTCCCCAAACTTAGTCCTCCAGATGTTCTTAGACTTCAATCCCCAGGTGTGTTGACTTGTGCTTCTGGTAAGTGAAGTCCAAGAACACCTGAAGAGCCAAGTTTGAGAAGCCCTGATCTAGAGGGTAAATCTAGGGGTACTGCAGTAGATGGCAATCTTGAGTATAAATGAAAACACAGCCACAGTTCTTAGTGCACTTATTTGGCGGTTCACAAATTAATTAGCATTTTGCTCCCAACATGTTGGGTATTCATTTTACCAACCTTGGAAGGATGGAAGGCTGATTCAACCTTGAGCTCTGGTCATGATCAAACTCATAACGTTCTGGCTGCAGTTGTTCAGTTACACAGTCGATTTTGACCATATGCGACCCCATGGACTATTGCCCGCTAGGCACCTCTGTCCTCCATCATCTTCCTTAACCCACCAAGCTCTGTTTCCATTGCATCTACAATATCATCCAGCCATCTCATTTTTGGCCACCCCCTTCTTCTTTTGTCCTCCACCTTCCCCAGCATCAAGGCTTTCTCAAGTGAATCCTCTCTTCTCAGTTGATGTCCAAAGTACTTTAGCTTCATCTTTATTATTTGATCTTCTAAGGAGCAGTCAGGGTTGATTTTTTCTAAGATCGACCTTTAACAACTGTGCCACCAGGGCTCTTAGCAGAGTGAAAAGTTGTCCTTTTACAAAAATATTAGAAAAGTTAAAGCTACAAAAATATATATTAAGATAAATTTGAAACCAACGTGAGACATTTGCTTTCTATTCAATTCTTGTTTATTCATACCAGTTTCTTCAAATGGGAAAAACATTTACCAATTTTTGTATGTTAAGCTAACAAAAAATAAATGTAATAAATCACTTAAGAGGGATTTATCCCTCTCAGCAATAGCGAAATGAAGATTTATTGAAATCTGGCTAACAGAAATCTGCTAAACAAATCTGCATATGTCAAGCTCATAATCTATATGTAAGAGGGATTCAACAAAAGCATTATTCTGTAAGCAAATATCCAAAAGCAAGTACAATAGTACCCCGGATAACGTTATGACTTGGTTCCACAAGTCCCGTCGTTATCCGGTTTTTAACGTTGTGCGATACATTGATCACACAATGTTAAAAAAAGCCCTGTTTCCCTGGAGGCTGCAGGAAGCCAGAACGTCGGGATTTGAAGCCTCCAGGGAGGTGGGGGAACTTTGGAAACAGCTTGGATCGGGTCTCCCCACCTCCCTGGACCCGGCAGGGGGGTCAGAGACCCCAAAATTGGTTAAAAAAAGTCCGTTTTTAAAAAAACCAATTTTGGGGTCTCTGACCCCATCCCCCGCCGGGTCCAGGGAGGTGTGGAGACCCGATCCAAGCTGTTTCTGGGCTTCCCCAATGTCCTCAGCCAGTGCAGCAAGCCAGAATGTCAGGGTTCGAATTCCGACATTCTGGCTTGCTGCAGCCTCAAAGAACTTCTGGATTTTCTTCCTTTTAATGCTAGCGTGGGGGTGAGGGGTGGTTGGGGGGGGGAATACCCACCCACCCCCACGCTAGTATTAAAAGACGTATCTCCCTGGAGCAGGCAGGGGAGTTAGAGATCCCGAAATGGGTAAAAAAACGGACTTTTTTTTTAACCCATTTCGGGATCTCTGATTCCCCCTGCCTACTCCAGCGAGATCAGAGGAGCTGATCTAAGCTGTTTCCAAAGGTTTCCTGTTCCCACTTCAAAAATAAGCTGTTTCCACTTCAAAAATAGCGCACATCGGCTCTAGGGAAGTCGGGAGACCCGATGCGCGCTATTTTTGAAGTTCCCACACACTGCTGGAAGCTACAATGAGTCAAATGTCAGCTACAATGCAAGCTACAATGAGTCAATGCAAGCTACAATGAGTCAAACATCAGGCTTATCTTATCTGCAGCTTATCTTATCTCCCTAGAGCAGGCAGGGGAGCCCGAAATGAGAAAAAAAAGTCCGGTTTTTTTACCCATTTCGGGATCTCTAACCTTCCTGCCTGTTCCAGGGAGATAAGCTGCAAATAAGATAAGCCACCCTTCTGCTACAAAACCACACCCTGCTAGAAACTGTAACAAGCCAAAAACGTCAGGATTTGAATCCTGAATTTTGACTCATTGTAGCTTGCAGCAGTGTGTGGGAACTTCAAAAATAGCGCGCATTGGGTCTCCCGACCTCCCTAGAGCCGATGTGAGCTATTTTTGAAGTGGAAACAGCTTATTTTTGAAGTGGAAACAGGAAACCTTTGGAAACAGCTTAGATCAGCTCCTCTGATCTCGCTGGAGTAGGCAGGGGGAATCAGAGATCCCGAAATGGGTAAAAACAAGTTCAGTTTTTTACCCATTTCCGGATCTCTAACTCCCCTGCCTGCTCCAGAGAGATAAGTCTTTTAATACTAGCGTGGGGGTGGGTGGGTATTTCCCCACCACCACCACCCCTCACCCCCATGTTAGCATTAAAAGGAAGAAAATCCAGAAGTTCTTTGAGGCTGCAGCAAGCCAGAGTGTCGGGATTCGAACCCTGACATTCTGGCTTGCTGCACTGACTGAGGACGTCGGGGAAGCCCAGAAACAGCTTGGATCGGGTCTCCACACCTCCCTGGACCCGGCGGGGGATGGGGTCAGAGATCCCAAAATTGGTTAAAAAAACGGTCAGATGACTAATCAGTTAGTAAAGGATACTGGGACTGGAGTGGCTCAAGTGGCTAAGATGCTGACTGGAAGGCGGCAGGTCAGCAGTTCGATACCCAAATACTGCAGGACAGAATGAGCTCCCATCTTTGTTCCAGCTCCTGCCAACCTAGCAGCTCAAAAGCAAGAAACTGCAAGTAGACAAATACTCTACTTTGCTTGTATCCATGGTGGCGAACCTTGGCACTCCAGCTGTTCTTGGACTTCAAGTTCCAGTAGCCCTATTCAGCGGGGGTGTTGACTTGGGCTTCTGGTAACTGAAATCCAAGAACACCTGGAGTGCCAAGGTTCACCATCACTGGACTATATGAACCAAAGATTTTGAATTTTAGTGATGTTACATATGGGCTCACTTTTTCTTTTGTATAACATTATATAATCACTCCTTCTCCAGCACCCTCATCCTTTCTTTCTTCTATCTCCACTTTTTTTTTTACTGTTAGAATATTTATGTTAGTAATCATTTTGAATTTTGGACACAAAACCTAAGAACTGTTCAACAAGTGTTCTTTTATTTAATGATGTACATGAAACTTTTTTTACAGAGGCAGAAACTTGTAGATCAGGGGTGCCCAAACTATGGCCCATGGGCTGGATCTGGCCCATGGCATTTAATAATCCGGTCCACACTGCTCCTGGAAGCAGAAGATAAATGTGCCAACGCATGTACAAAATGCTGCCGTAAAGCACACGCAGCTATCGTGAACACATTTATAACAGCTGTGGGTGCATTTACGGCAGTGTTTTGTGCATGCAGGGTACATTTTATTTCTGCTTCCAGTGGGACAAACCACATGACCAGTCTGCTCAACCACATCCCTGGCCCAAGGCCTGAAAAGTTTGGCCACCCCTGTTGTAGAGGAGCAAAACTATATCAGCCCCAACTGGTTCAATTCCAACTCTAAAACAGCAAAACTGTTTCTCGTCAACTAACACAGCAGAATTGATTGCCATAAGTAGCTAATTTTTGATACCCACTATGTCAAACTTCCTCTTACAAAAACGTGAAAAGAATGCTTTAATGTCTTTTTAAAAATTTGACAAAGATTTCAGCTATACCTAAAAAGAAAGACCCAAAGAGTTAAGAAGTGAGAGCAATGTTCTCTGCAGTGCTATTCAGAGATGTGAAGTCCTGTATCTTGGTCCCCTCTTGAATCATGTGCCTAAGGCAGTGTTTTCCAAACTATGTTCCACAGAACACTGGTGGACTTCAGTTCCCAGAAGCCTGAGTCAGCACACTGGCTGAGCAGCGCTTTGGGAAACTTACTTAGGCTACTAGGAACTGAAGTCCAAAAACAAAGTTTGGGAAATGCTAGCCTAGAGCATGCAGTTCCTCCTTGACAAAGAGGACACAAAGCACAACCTTCCATTTTTGTTGCTCTGTACAAGCACAGATCTGTTATGTGCAACTGCACAGAGACCAAAATAACAACATTTTGACTAACATTGCTGCATTGTTTACTGACACTTACTGTCATCTGCATCTATTTTTTCTTCATTGGCTGAAAGCCGGGAATCATAATTAGATAGCTGCTTCTTGATTTCTGCTTCATCATCTTCATTCTTTTTCTGTCTCCAGAAACATAAACACTGAAGTTATTGACAAGTTAGCCACATAACTCAATCAAACACCAAATGTATCAATAAAGTATCAATATATACTCGAGTATAAGTCAGGTTTTTTAACCCCCAAAATGAGGTCCAAAAATGGGACTCAACTTATACTTGGGTCAATGTAAACACTCAAAAACATACCCACACAAATGTCTAAATTAATTATTTTTACTGTATTTTCATGTATTTTAATTACTAAAACTCACTAGCAGCTGCTGCATTTTCCACCCCCGACTTATACTCGGGTCAATCCATTTCCCTAGTTTTAGAGCTCCAAATTAGGTACCTTGACTTATATTCGAGATGACTTATAGTCGAGTGTATATGGTTTGTACAATACCCCAAACCTTTAGAAAGCTCTGAGATATTTCAGGGAAATCTCACAGAATTAATAAAACAATACAATTTAGCATTAGTAACAATCAAAGCCTACATCAGGGGTTTGCAACCTATGGCCTGCGGTGACAAATCATCTGGCCAGCAGTGATGACCCTGGAAGCAGATGCATTTACGACAGCTGTAAATGTGCCCACACATGTGCAAACACACCCACTGCAGTTTACAGCAGTGTGAAACCACGTGTCCAGGCCGCTCAGCTGTCTGAGGGAGCATGGTCCAGCCCATGGCATGAAATGGTCGAGAACTCCCTGGCCTATATGGGTGATGTCAAATTGCAAAGATTTTAATTCATAACTGGTTCTAAACACTTAAAAAAATAAACAAAATTTCTTACCAATCCTCACTACATTTCAGTGGTGTAATTTATCTAGCTGATAATTTACCCCAAAAAGAGAGCTTTTGATTGTAACTGGGTTCAATATCCCAAAAAGCTATTCCTTGTAACTTGAGTACAGTAAAACCTCGGATAACACTAAAACTTGGTTCCACAAGTCTTAGTGTTATCTGATTTTTAGCTTTATCCGATGCATGTTAAAATCCTATGGGACACATTGGATAACATTAAAACTCCATAGAGATACACTGCAACCAGTACAGGCTTTAGTGAAAGTTATCCGATGCATCCCATAGGGTCTTAACGTTATTCGATGCAATTCCCCCACCCCGCACCCGGATTGCTTAACGTTATGCGGTTTTAGCGTTATCTGATGCAAACATTATCCGTGGTATTACTGTACTTTAAATTTCAAGGGATTTCAATGAAAGGATATGAAGCAGACACTTGTATTTCCTAAAACAACAAATGTTAATAAAAAGATACCACTGGTTGCCAGAACACACTTAACATAGGCAGAATGGATACAAAAGTATTGGCTCTACCGAAACAGGCTATAATCAATTACAAATAAGGAAGGTGTGGAAGTGTGCTTGGCGGATAGTTGTTTCTTGCTCTCCCACTGTTACTGCACAGAATTCAGAGACGGGGTAGGGGGAGAATTAAAGCCACTCTTTCCAATATTATTTTCTTACCTTTTTTTTCTTGCCCTTAAACTGCTTGATTAAAGTGATCAAGTGCTCAACAAGAAACATAAAATACAGCCCTCCCAGTGCCGTGAGGCCCTTCCATGTAGAATCCAAATACGCACTTTGGTCTGAACTTTGAAAAACAAGGTTCTTAAAAGGAGGGCTTTTACTGTGTTCTGCTAAGGATTTTTCATGATGATGATGATGATGTCTTCCATGAGACTAAAAGGAAGAGAAAAAGCCATTCAGACACTTTTCCAGGGAAGACAAAATGGGGGGGGGGGGGGAGAGGGGAGAAGAAATGACAGCTTATCACAGTGGTGGCAAAACTATGGCACACATGCCAGAGGTGGCACTCGGAGCCCTCTCTGTGGGCACCCATGTGGTTGCCCCAGCACAGAGTTTGCCCCGCCCCTCTGCCTAGCAACCCAATGAGAGCGCTTCCTCCCTCCCCCAGCACATAGTTTGCTCCGCCCCTCTGCCCAGCAACCCAATGGGAGAGTTTCCTCCTTCCCGTGTTGTCATTTTGTGAATAATAAGTGGGTTTTGGGTTGCAGTTTGGGCACTCGGTCTCTAAAAGGTTCGCCATCACTGGTTTATCATCTTATTCTGAGATAATGCTTGTGTCAGTGAATATGAGAGGTATATCTGGAAAAGAGCGACATTGGTATTGTCAAAAAAAATTATTGTTAACGGAGTCCTAACTAAATTGGCTGTAATTAAGATTAAGACTGAAATTCTAAATTTGGAATGATTATCTGAGAGTAACCCACAGAAAACTGAAGGAGATTTAACTCAATACATAGACTGGGGTAGCTAAAAGTTAAAAAGAAATGGCTAAAATTAAATCAGAATATGAGTCAAACTAGAGGTGGTGCTTGATATGGAAGAAGTGGACAGGATTACACTGGTTGAGAAACAGACACTTTCCACCCTACATAGTAACAGAATAATGAATCATCCAACGGTGGTAGATACAGACTAGACAAAAGGAAGCAGTGAGGGTACCTAGTTAAGCTATGGAATTCACTACCACAAAAATGTAATAATAGCCACTGAATTGGATTGTTTTAAAAGAGGATCTAACTAATTCATTGAAGAGAAAGCTATCAGCAAGTATTGTTCCTTAAAGCTTTTTGTACACCCAGGATCAGAGCCAAAATGCCTCTGAATGTAAGCTTCAAGCAGCCACAAGAGAGAGTCACTATCCTGATATTGAATTTGTAAACTACGCAGAGCCATACACTCAGCTGCTATGGAAAGTAGGATTTCAAACTAGATTGGTTTCTTCTTCTGATCCAGCAAAGCTCTTACATAGATAGTAGTTAAAATGTTGGTCCAAAACAGGTTTTAATCCTCACTGAACCATGAAACTCACTGACTGATGTTGGACTTATCAATCTCTTTAGCTGGACCTACCTTACAATGATTCTGTGAGATAAAATTGAGAGAAACATGCACAGTGGCTTGACCAACTGAACTGGCCCAACGTCACCCACTGAATTCCATGGTTCAGCAAGAACTAAAATCTGGATTGACCAGGTCCTAGATCAGGGATGCCCAAACTACAGCCCATGGGCTGGATCCAGCCCCCCGTTGCAAATTCATCTGGTCCATGCCTCTCCCAGTGCAGGTGCACTTTACTTCCGCCTCCGGGAGTGGTATCAGCTGGATGAATTGGTATTTGGGGCCGGATCTGGCCAGAGTATGGCCACCCCCACCCCTGGTTTAAGCCTAAAAATCTATCTCATCTTGTTGCAAAACATATCGGTTGCAAAACAGATTGCAAGGCATGTTTTGCTTCTGGTGGCAAGAAACACGTGACTACCCTGCTGAATCACGTGACCGGCCCATGGCCTGAAAAGTTTGGCCACCCCTGTCTTAGATCAACATACTAACCTCTACACCATGCTGACATAGCAATATCAAAACAGGGGATGAGCTCAGAGTTTAACTGTTTTCTCACACTCATGCTGGTTCTAACAAGCCTTCTCTCCACTTAGGACAATTTGTATTGGGTATGATTGGTAAACTTTCACTACTGCACTGGGGGGGGGGGGGGGGCTGAGGAGAAAACAATTAAATTTTATCTCCCCATAGACATGTCACTGCTGGATCCCCTACCACTACAGATTTGCATTTTAAATGTGCACTTTCAGAGCAGTCACATAACATCAAGTCAACTTTCACCCTAACAATGTCAGAAACCAAAATAAAAAGGTAGCTCGAGGCCGAAGATAGAAAACAACATCATTACATTAAATCTTTCATTTTCTTACAGATGCTCTAGAAATAAATCCAGCCCCCCAGCCCCCAAACAACAACCACAACTCAAGGGCTGTTGTGATACTCCTTTTCTTTGTCTACACGCCTTTTAGCAACATCTAAATCTTGGCAATGGTATGTCCAAACTGCCACATGCATAGTTGATACAAGCAATAAAAAAATACTTACATGTGGCAGAAGATGTAAAAGAGCATCTCCGCTGAGGGTGCCAACTGCTAATGCCACAAGGAAACTTAGCAAGAATTTAAAGAATACACGGTTCATAAGAGGCACCAGTATTACTCCAAGTAATGAAAGAAAACTGATGATGGAAATAGATATAAATCCACCAATCCAAGCTGAAACAGGAGAAAAACCAATTAAGATTACAGCAAATTATTACTTTCCTGAATATAGATCTCTCCCTTTTACTTCCTTTCATAATAAAAATGTCATACAATACCATCTAGCATTGAAATAGCCGAGGACTGTTTTCCCCCACCCAAGAATTCAGCATAAAAATGCTGTTTAATTGAGAAGTATTTGGATGTTGTGCCATTTGGATACATTTGCCAAAACTTTAATAGAAATATCCAACATAAATTCTTACTCAATACCTCACTTTTAAAAAGGAAGTTAATGACGTGTTAATATGGAAATCTTGACTTCACCAAAAAACTTACCTACTTTCAAGGAGTATATTTTTGGAGGAGTTTCTGCCTTTTCACTTATTGCATGAAGTAAACAATATCTGCCATCAATCTGGTTGATGATGGCTGGACAAAGATAACTGAACTGTGTGTCTGTCAACAGAGCTTGTTTACTTATTCCATGAGAAACCATAAGTTTTAATGCACTGGAGCACTGCAGAAAAGAATAATGCAGAAAAATATAAGCATAAACATTAGGAGATCTGAGTTCAAATTACAGCTTTTTTCTTGAATAACTGATAAGCTTCAAGTGTTTTGTTAAAAAAAACATACCAGAAGCAAATAAATGAGGCAAAATACAAGGTCACATTGTTCTATGCGCAACAATGAACAAAATTATTTGCTCATATATACCTGTTTCTGGCACCAACAAATGAGTGCATGGTTCAAATTCTGTTGTACAGCTCTGTCTGCACAGCAGAAATAACATTGCAGAGTAGCGAGTTACTGTAGATCAGGGGTGCCCAAACTTTTTGGGCCGTGGGCCAATCATGTGGTTCAGGGAGCTGGTCACTAAGGCCCGGGGGCCAGGTGTGGCCCCTGACACCAATTCATCCAGCCCACAAAGCCCTCGTGGCCGTACGGGCACATTTTACTTCCACTTCCAGGAGCGATGAGGTATCATTTTGGTGGGAAGGTAAACAGCATTCTGTGCACTCAGGTGTTGAGGCATGCCTGCCACATGCCCATGGAAACGTCTGCAAACAGACAGCATTGGCTTTTTGGCTAGAAACAGAGATGAGCACTGAACCCAAAAGTCAGATACGACTGGCTTTTGAGCAAGGACGACCTTTACCTTACCTATGAGCCCAAAGTGTTTGACAGCATTTTAAATACATAAAGATCTACTGGGCAACTTGATCCTGGAAGAAAAAAATTATGAGCATGTTCACTCAATTGTTTAATAAAGAACTTAAATTAATTGCAAGTTTTGAAATATGGCACAAGCCAACCTGATGCCTAGAATGTTTTTTAAACATATATAAAACCAAGATTATAAATAGCAGTTTACCTGACTACAGCAAATAAAGTATCACTGCAACATGACAGGCAAAGATTTTGCAAAATGGAATAGGACATATTTCCCCTCACTTTATGGTTGGCATGCCAATTTAGTAACACTTACTATGTACTATAAATATTCAGGACTAATCAGTTTTGTTAGTTGTGAGGCTACATTAATACAGCCAAACTGCACACCTTTTTATTAAAAGTAACCTCTGTAACTCAAAAGGTTTAATCAGGCAGCCCAAAAGAATAAATTGTGTGTGAAGTTATAATACCCAAATATGATTCATGCAGAGCTTAGAAATCTAATGGCACCCTTGTAAGCACTAAAATACAAGAGCCTGTGGAAAGTAAAATGCCAGCATGAAGCTCCAGAAATGACTCTTTTGTACAATAATAATTTTGTGTCAGAGATTACTCTGGGTTCAAAGGATTTTTGCTGGAGAAACTCCACTCATGGGACACCTGAATGAGGATCCTTTCATATCCCCAAGTGCAGCCCTCAAGTATCGACATCCAACCTTCCGGTCTCCAAGGTCGGCGCCTTAACCACTAAGACACTGGGGCAGCAGCATGAAACCACCTGAACCATCCTCAATATATTAGAATGTTATGCATGAAAGCATGAAGAAGACTAAAGTGATGGCAGTGGCCACAGATCCTGCCCTTCCTACCTTGAAGACACTCAGACCTTCTTGTGAAGAATGTAAAGCTCTGAATCAGAGACTGTATGCATGTTTGAGTACCCATGATCTAGTTCCCATGATCAGGAAACCTGGTAGAGCACTATTCCTTATCACAGCAACTCTGCATGCAGATAAGATAGCGTGTGACTCTTACACATATGTTTCTCTCTGCCTTTTAATCCTCTCTACAATTTCAGGTGCAAATCCTGAATAAAGCTATGACATTTCTATGGAAGCAGAAAAGCATTAAGCTGATCACCCCAGCAAGTGAGAATAAGCAAATTGTGGAGTTCTTTATGTCGTCTGGACTGCAACTCCCAAAGTTTCTAACATTGGCTGTGTAATTCAACATCCCAAGTGCCAGGAGATACCCAGCCCTGAATTAGACAATAAATAAGGTTTCCACCAAGAACAAACAAAATCACAAGTTTATCAAGCTTCATAACTTTCCTAAAACAAAGAAAAAAATTGAAGCACCTCTTGTGTAACTTGCTTTCTTATTTTAGAAGACATGTAACTTCCTCTTTCGGATTCCTTTGGGAAAATGAGCGATTCGTTTGCTTTCCCATTGACAACCAAACTCACATTGCTGCTTTCGAGCACAATACTGGGGTTGGGGCTGGCAAAGTCTACATGTGTAGACTTCAATTCAGCAGTCTCTGTATGCTGCAGCAGAGGGTTACCCTCCGTGGCTATGGTGTATGTGGAAGCAGTCATAGCGACTGTGGTGCTTTTGCTATTCACAGGACCGGACTGGTGTCCAGCGTGCCCTATGCTAGGCAAATCCTTTGCCTGATTATTCCAAAGATCTTTCTTCCCATCGCCAGACTCATCAGTAGGACAACCGGTTTTCTCAAAGTTTGTACTGGGTGTAATGTGATTATGATGGTGGTGGTGATGGTCGTGCTCCTGGGAAATTCTTTCGATCTTCTCAATGCCCATATTCCTTAGCAGCTTCCTGAATCCCTCAATGGTCAACATATTCTTCTCGCCGTAACGAGAGAAAAGTTCCTGAAGATGATGTCTCTGCATGTGTGCGGCCAAATCTACGTTGACATCAGTTGACTTCTCAAGAATGAGCGTTTCTGCAGTTTGCGAAAAAGTGGCTTGTTCCAGAACATGATGGCGAGATTCACAAAGTAAGAATTTGAAAAGTAAGAGGGAAAGGGTCAAAGAAAGCTTATTTGCCATAGCAAAGCCCTGCAAACAGAGAATGAGATAAAAACAAGGTTAAGAAAACTGTTCAAGTATCTCTCTCTGCAATTGATTAAACAGCAACTGAAACTGAACATCTTAAAGAAAAGTTTGAACTGTATACCTGATGCTTACACAACTACAAGGACGTATAATGAAATGCTTCAGTGTGAAACACTCCAATTAGGATTCCATCCATGCCTTCTTCCAAGGTATTCCACTCTATTTCCACAATCTTTATTTTCTCAACAGCCTCCCACCTACCCATCGTTCTGTGCCCACCCTACACATTCAGCCTCCACAAAGCTTTTTAGAGGTCTGTTACTTTGTTTTTCCCTCCTAAATATAATCTGTACTCAAGTTTACCAAGTTCTAGTCCAACTGTCCACTATACCACACTGATTCAATAGCACATATACATGTAAATTTCTAAAGTACAGTATTTCATAGCAGGACTGGTATAAACAAGAACACTTTGGCATATTTGCGTGAGTATCTTTTTCAGTCCCTGATACAGCACTCTTCTAAGTGTCCTGTCTTAGTTGTAACCTACAAGAAATCCTGTAGAGAGCTATAACTTAAAAAACAACAACAACCCCAAGATAATAACCTTGCTAGATAAATATACAATAGTACAGAGAATAATATTATTGAAATTTGTGGTTATTCCAGAGAACAAAATATACAAGTAATGTTACTTTGGATGAAACGCATAATTTATGAATGTTCCATAACTAAATGTTCTGCACATTGTGTTACCAACAGCAAATCTATCCTAAGAGACCAAATTCAGTTTGTTTTAAAAGTGACAAATGATTTTCACCACATCCAGTGATGGGATGTTACTGGTTCGGACTGGTTCGCCCGAACGGGTAGCACCCCATCAGGAGGGGGTTGCGGGGGGGGGGAAACCCTGGGTGACAGGTTCAGTCGCCTGTCCAGCCCCCTCCAGAAATGTATTTCCGGGCAGCCATCAAACCTCCATTTAATGCATGCACAGTTCTATTTTTTAGTGTGCATGCATCAAATAGAGGTTTAGTGCATGCACACTAAAAAAGAACTGTGCATGCATCAAACAGAGGTTTGACACATGCAGTTATTTTTGTTTTTTTTGCTCCGCCCATAACCTCATGACGTTGGCTACGCCCACGACGTAATGACATCACGGTAGGGTAGCAAAGAATTTGACAACCCACCACTGACCACATCCGAAATGATTAAAGAGAAAGAGTATTGTCATTAGACAAAGAGTATAGTACACAAAAAGCGTAGCACAAAAGCAGCAACTTGTTTCATTCTGAAGCTAAATTTAGTTTTTGAAAAGGCACACATATTCTTTATAGGCAAAGTCAAAGGTTGGGGCTAAATATTCAGCATATTTTAGACTGGAGCATTATTCCTCCAGTATTTATTTCAATGCAATGTATACACAAGAAGTCTTGCTCTGTTCAGCAGGACACAGTGCTGAGGGCTACAATTTGCTTAGAGCAGTGATGGTGAACCTTTTAGAGACTGAGTACCCAAACTGAAATCCAAAACCCACTTATTTATCACAAAGGGCCAACACAGGAACAGGGGAAAAAGGAAACGTTCCCATTGGGTTGCTGGCCAGAGGGGCGGGGTGAACTCTGTGTTGGGGGAGGGAGGAAGTGCTCCCATTGGGCTGCTGGGCAGACGGGCAGGGCAAACTCTGTACTGCACAGGTTCCCAGAGTGGGCTCCGAGTGCTGCCTCCGGCACGCGTGCCATAGGTTCGCCACCACTGGCTTAGAGGTTCAAGAAGCCATTGTACGTAAGTTTCCATAAATGTTATGCTTAGTAGCAATACATTTCTCCATAAACACAGAGAGAATTTGTTTTAAATTCTGACCTTAGGCTGGCAGCAGACAAGCCAAACCTGAACTGTCCTTGCCCAAGTGTTAAGATAGGCAAGTCATGGTTACTGTTGCGACTTGCCCACCAGTCAAATTGTGTTGACTCTTGTGTTTCTATCACCGAAGTGTTTCAAGTACTGTACTGTATTTACCCACCAGTGTCAATATTATGTTTAATTCTTTTAAATACTGTAACAATGAACCGTTTTCACTGTTAATAGTCTTCCTTTTAATAATATAAACGGTCTAGGATCCTTTTTAGGAGAAAGGCAGCATACAAAAATTTCAAACAAATAAACACATAAATGAATAGAATACTGTCTTGCAAATAGGTTTGCGGGATGGTGCCCATGGCTCACGAGTTGTGCGAGTTCCCAAAGTGACCACAGGCGAAGGGACTCAGGGCCCTAGTAACCTTCCACAGTTTCCTACACAACAGCCTTTTTGTGATGGGTCACAGCTTCTCCTGCAGAAGGGAAGAAAAACTGCCCCTGCTGGAATTCCTCTCCTACACAACTATGAGAAAGGAGCTCTAGAAGAACCTGATTTCCCTGCCTTTACACAAGACTCACCTGGGTGACTGAGAAACCAAAGCCCTCTCACTTAACCCAGCCTCCAGATCTCTGGGAAGTTCAAGTAAACGGATTCTGGGGAATCTGGAGGAAATTCGTGGAATATGTGATTGTTAAAAAGAAAGGAGTTAACCCTGTACCGGAACAAATGAATTTTTGGAAAATGTAAATGGATATAACCCCCCTGGACATTGTATATAGCACAGAGGTGAATTAAGCAATGAAGAATATATGTAGTAGAGATAATAGAGGTATTAAAACATACAGATATGTTTTAAATCTATGCTGTTAGCCGCCCAGAGTCAGGCTTGCCTGATTGGGGCGGGATAGCAAGTATGAGAAATAAATAAATAAATAAATAGAATTATTGGATGAAGAGTGATGATATAAAAGTTGTAAAATGTATTATTGTTCTTTTTTATATTCAACATACAGTAAAACCTCGGATAACGTTAAAACCTGGTTCCACAAGTCTTGGTGTTATCCGATTTTTAGTGTTATCTGATGCATGTTAAAATCCTATGGGATCCATAGAGATACATTGTAACCACACAGGCTTTAGCGGTTGTTATCCGAAGCATCCCATAGGATCTTAATGTTATCCGATGCAATTCTTCCCCCCCCCCCCGATTGCTTAATGTTATGCGATTTTAGTGTTATTCGATACTAATGTTATCTGAGGTATTACTGTATATCAAGTGTATTATTCCTGTGACTAATTTCTTTTTTGTATTGTATGTTTACTTTCTTTATTGTTTTCTTATTATTCAAAATTTATAAATAAAGAACTTAAAACACAGATCTCTGGGAAGGGTCGCCCATAAGGTGACCAGGCAACAGGAAGAGCAGCCCTCTGCTGCCTGCTCTTTACCTCCAGCAGAACGATAGACTGCCCCTGTACAGGGAGGCTTGACCAGACATGTACATCTCTTTCTGCTTCCTCCACTTTACAGCCCAAGGCGGTTTCTCCTGCCTCCACCCGATCCTCCTCCTAATCGCCAAATGGGGTGGTGAGTGGAGAAAGGCTGATCTGATGGGACAGCCACCCCTCCGCCTCACTCTTTTTAAATTTTTTAATTCTTTTTAAAACTTTTTAAATCTTTTAGATCTTTGTAAATTCACGGTTTAATTCTTTTTTAAATTGATTTTTTAAAAGTAATTTCAAACCTCAAGGTTTTAATTTATGAATTTTCTGTAAGCCGCCTAGAGTCAGGTTGTTCGCCTGATTGGGGTGGGATAATAAATCTAAATAAATAAATAAATAAATAAAGGAGGAGGGAGGGGAGGCAATAGCTGCTTAAAAAACGGCTGTGCTGCAGCCAGAACGTTGCGAGTTCGATCCTGACGGGGGTCAAGGTTGACTCTCGTCCTTCCATCACCAGGACCCAGCATGTTGAGGGCCAAAAAAAAAAATGCTAATTACCCTCTGGGATCCGCCCCACTAAGCGCTATGGGGGCGAGTTTTAATTGCTATTATGGTCAGGTGGAGAATGCTTCCTTCCCAACCAGCCCAAAACAGACCCAAACATAAAGCCCGAAACAGACCCATATTTGGGTGCACCACCCCCACCACCCACCCACCCCACCAGGGAGAAGGAGCCTTCCCCGACCTCTCCTCCTCCTGTCGCCCAGGCAACCTGCCAAGGCAAGCACACACTCACCCAGCACAAAGCCTCCACATCAGCACACCTGCTCCTCCTCCTCCTCCTCCTGCACGCACACGCGCGCGCACAAGCACACTCGCCTCCTTTCTCCCCGAAAAAGCCCCTGACGCGGCGGAACGCCTGCCACTCCTCCCAGCAACGAATCAGGGGCCTCCTTTACCGTCACGAGGGCTGCGCGGAGCCAATAGGCGTGGCTCCTTCCCCACCGGTTCGGGCCCGGGCAAAGGAGCGGGGAGGGGGAAAGGCAAGACAAAAGAGAGCCTCCAGTACGACCCACGTGGTGGGGGGGAGGCGCCGTCGTGCGCATGCGTGGCGTTGAAGAGTGGGTTTATATTTATTCATTCAAATTTATACCTCACCCTTTAGTTGCCATACATACGCTAACTAAATAAAATATAACCCGCCCTTTTGGGTGCGAGCACTACCAAAAGGGCGGGTTATATTTATTTAGCGTATGGAAGCTAAAGGGTGGGGTGTATATACAGTAATACCTCATATAACATTAGTATCGAATAACACGAAAATTGCATAACATTAAGGAATCTGGGGGGAAGAATTGCATCAGATAACATTAAGATCCTATGGGATGCTTCATATAACAACCGCTAAAGCCTGTGTGGTTACAATGTATCTCTATGGCTCCCATAGGATTTTAACATGCATCGGATAACACTAAAAATCATATAACATCAAGACTTGTGGAACCAGGTTTTAGTGTTATATGAGGTTTGACTATATATGTGTGTGTACAGTTCAACAGTTAGGACAGAAAATGGAATGACTGAGTGGTTTGGAATAGGAAAAGGAGTAAGACAAGGTTGCATTTTGTCACCCTGCTTATTCAACTCATACACAGAACACATAATGCGCAATGCAGGGGTGGAGGAATCACAATTTGGGATCAAAAATGCTGAGAGAAACATCAACAATTTGAGATATGCAGATGATACCACCCTAATGGCAGAAAGTGAGGGGGACCTAAAGAAGCTCCTGATTAGGTTGAAAGAAGAAAGTGAAAGGGCCGGCTTGAGACTCAATATCAAGAAAACCAAGATAATGGCAACAGGCCCTATCAGTCCCTGGAAAATAGATGGGGAAGAAGTAGAAGCAGTGACAGATTTTACTTTCTTAGGATCAAAGCTCACTGCAGATGGAGATTGCAGCCATGAAATAAAAAGGCGACTGATTCTTGGGAGGCAAGCGATGAGAAACCTGGGGAGCATAGTGAAAAGTAGAGACATCACATTGCAAACAAAAATTCGCATAGTCAAAGCAATGGTATTCCCTGTGGCAATGTATGGATGTGAGAGTTGGACCATTAGGAAAGCTGAACGCAGAAGAATAGACGCCTTTGAGATGTGGTGTTGGAGGAGAGTTTTGAGAGTCCCATGGACAGCAAGGAGAACAAATAGGTCAATCTTAGAAGAAATCATCCTTGACTGCTCCTTAGAAGGTCAAATAATAAAGATGAAGCTAAAGTACTTTGGACATCAAATGAGAAGAGAGGATTCGCTTGAGAAAGCTTTGATGCTTGGAAGGGTCAAGGGCAAAAGAGGAAGGGGACGGCCCAAGATAAGATGGCTAGATGGTATTGTGGAGACAATGGGCACAGAGCTGAGCGAGTTGAGGGGGATGGTGGAGGACAGGAGTGCCTGGAGGACAGTGGTCCATGGGGTCGCAGAGGGTAGGAATCGACTGTGCGACTGAACAACAAAAACAGTTAAACTGTATTATTTTAATCTGATTTTATATATACATATACATATATGTGTGTGTATAAGATCAGATTAAAATCATACAGTAATAACCCATAAAAACACAAGAAGCAAATCCAAATGGCATCAGAAATCTTAAGCCCACCTTAAAACCACAACAGTGTTTATAATCAATTAAATTTATTATTTAATTAAAACAGTTGTTTTTCCCCAGTGCAACTGTTTTAATTAACCCACTCCTTCAGTGCTTGGAGACTCGACTGCTGTGTGACGGGGTGAGCGCCTGTTGTCTATCCCAGTTCCTGCCAACCTAACAGTTTGAAAGCAAGAAAGTGCAAGGAGATAAACAGGTACCTCTTTGGCGGGAAAGGTAACACATTCTGCGTACTTCAGCAGCTAGTCATGCCTGCTACATGACCACGGAAACCTGCAGACGCTGTATGTAGCGCTGGCTCTTTAGCTGTAAACGGATATGAGCACTACATCCTAGAGTACGAAACTACTGGCTTTTGAGCAAAATCAACCTTTAGTTTTCTTCAGTGCTGTTCTGGTCTGGGTTTGGGGCTCCCCCCTCCCCAATAAATCATCATATTTAAATATACAGGAATGTACATCCCACTCTATCATTTACATACATGCCTTTTAACAGCAATTATTTCTAGCCCACGAATGAAAAATAAATCTTAGTACTGTACATCAAAACTCTGGTCATTTTAATGTTAGCTCTCTGTTCCTCCTGGGAATTCACATTCATAAATTCAGATCATCTAATTTTATTTCCCTGAAGATCCTCTGTGATAGAGTGGGTTGAAAGATCATGATCAGGGCACTGTGAGGTTTTTAGCCAAGGGAAGATTTCAGCTGTTTAAGAGGATCTTTGAGGCTTGTTCCTGTACGTAGAGGACTTTATTTTAATATCTGTGGGAGCATGCTCTGATTTTTGTATTCTTATAGAAGGGGAGATGGAATTGGACAAGCAGCATAGTGTTAAGTTAGATTCCAACAAGCTATAGTTGCCAAGAGCGCTTAGTGGTTTAAATATCTGGATGTATAGCAAGAGAGGTTCGGAGTTCAATTCCACACTGTGCCTCCAGAGAGAAGAGCCTGCATATATGTAGCCTTGGGCAAGCTGCACAGTCCCAGGGTGTTCCTGAAAGAAGGGAATGATAATTCACTTCTGAGTACCCTTTGCTTAGAAAACCCTGAAAACGCTGGTCGTAAGTCAGAACTGACTTCATGGCACACAAACACTACAGGATTCCCAAAGGATGGGGAACTATTGATCTTTCTGATATTGACGATATGTTGCTCCCATCAATAAAAGCCAATGGAGTGTGGTGGACAGAACATTGTCCAATAACTCAGGAAACCTGGGTTCAAAACCATTTTCAGACATAGGGGTGATGACAGCAAAGAAAAACTACTCCAAGGCATATTTCCAAGGAATATTATCAGAACTGGCCACTAGAGACCACTATCTACAATGTAATGTTGCAAAAGAAGGAATTGTGTTTCCTGGGGAATCATTTCCTAAGCAGACCTTGAATGATTCACTGAGGCATTTGCAGCACTCAAACACCCCCCCCCCCTTGTATGACTTACGTATGTGTGCATTTATACAGGTTTGATGCTTTCCATAGTTTCAAGTATCCAAGGGAGATTTTTGGAATGTAACCCACATGGACATGGGGCAATCTGTATTGGCAAATTCATCATTTCTTTGGCTCTGTAGAAGGGCTGAGGAAGTGAAAAACAATTATGATTAGGGCAGCAAATATGCAATGTATCATTTTTTTAAATAAAAAAATGGAAAACTTCCTCTTATAAGCTTTTTTCTTCTTCTTTTCTCTAAACAACTTGGCTATAGGCAAGCTCTTAACTGGATCGTTAAAATAAAACAAGCCAAAGCTTCAGGCAGGAAGCTTTCCATTTGTCTTTTATTTTTTTAAAAAGTGTTGTTTTCTGCCCTAATGTACACTTTAAAAATTCACTTCCTCGGTCCCTCCGTGGAACTGAAGAAATGTTTAATTTGTGAAAATTCTGAAGTGGCTATTTTGTTAAACCACTTCACAATATTGGCAAATTACAGGAAGGCTTGCTTTTGTTCTGTTTCCAGTGATAACATGCGCTGGAAACAGAATGAACCTGAATGATCCTACTTGTACCACAAAAACCAAAAGCCCTTGAAAGGTATGGATAGAAACCCACAGAAGATTATTTCCTTTGCTCCTGTGATTATGTTGTGCAGACATTGTTGAAACAAGTTAACTACCTGTAGTGATCCAATTAATGGATTCAATGCCTATCAGCTCACACCGTCACATATTTAGAAAACTGCTAGAGTTGCTATAGGTCAAAAAACTTGATGCCTCCCCTCAGACCCAGCATGCACAGTAGTTAAGAATGATAGTTGTTATGAGCTAACGCTGCAAAGTTGAAGATTCCTCATTTCCAGACTTGATTTTTTATTTCAGAATCAGCATCTTTCTAGGACAAACAGTCCAAGTGTTGAGCAAGTATCCGCTGTTGTTTGGTAAAATTCTAATGAAAAATGCTGACATTCCACAACCCCCAATGTTGAAAGCAGTGATGGGCTGGTTTGGACCGGTTCGGCCAAACCGGTAGCAACAATCCGGAGGGAAGTGCCGGGGGGTAGTAGCCCCCCGGGCAACTGGTTCGGTTGCCTCTCTGGCCGCCCTCTGGATGAATTTTCCGGACAACCCAAAATGGCTACTTGGAAGTGCGCATGCATCAAAACTCCATTTGGTGCATGCACACTGAAAAATAGAAGTGTACATGTGTCAAATGGAGTTGAGACACATGCACACTTCTGAGCAGCCATTTTGGGCTGCCCAGAAAGTGCGCAGCGGCTGGAGTAGCGGCAGCGGCAGCCTTTGCTTGGTGCCCCGCCAGGCCGGGCCCAGCCAGGCTGCACTGCTGGGCTAGGCTGTGCTGTGCTGCTGGGCCGAGCCAGGCCAAGCCAGGCTAGGCTGTGCCGCCAGGCTGCTGTGCCACTGTGCTGCCATGCCACTTTGCCACCACAAACCACCACCACGCTGCCGCTGTTCCTGCCTGCCTGGCTGCTGCTCCCCGATCCCAGGGTAAGTGACGGGTTTGTGTTTGGGATGGGTGGGTGAGTGGGTTGAGGTGTGTGTGTATTTTATGTATTGTGTTTTTATGTGTATTTAATGTCTATTTTAATTTGTATTTTAATGTTTTTTATTTCTATTTAATGTCTATTTTAATTTGTATTTTAATGTGTTTTTTACTTCTATTTTTATGTGTACAGTCAAACCTTGCATAAAGAGTGTTTCACTTAAAGAGTAATTAGGTTAAAGAGCAGAATTTTCTCTGAATGTTCGCTTCGCTTAACAAATAAAACCAACCAAAAACTCGCTTAACAAATAAATCAGGGTTCGCAATCCTCCCAACAACTGGTCATTTACAATGGTGTTTTGCTTAAAGAGCAAACTCACTTAAAGAGCAATCCTGTGGAACGCATTATGCTCTTTAAGCGAGGTACAACTGTACTGTATTTTTTATTTTTAACTTAACTTTGGCTCTCCCCACAACATCATGACATTGGCTCTGCCCATGATGTAATGACATCACAACTTTGGCTCCACCATGATGCCATGATGCAATGACATCATGACATTGGCTCCGCCCACTACGTCGTCTCCGTCCACAGTGTGGTAGTAATTTTTTTGACAGCCCACCACTGGTTGAAAGCCTTGAAAAATACCATGGTTATAAATTCTGCCTCATTTCCCAAAAATAATTCTATTTCTGGTTTTAAAAATAGTTTCCAGTAAGTTTTGTTCACATCTTGCAAACTAATAGCTGTGGCTTTCTTTACTGAGTCAAACCATTTCATGTTAGATTTTCATTTTCTCCTACTGCCCCTTCCTTTCCCAGGAATGTTTTTTTTTCTGATCAGTTCTGTATTTTTATTACATTTATTCCTTCTTCTTTTTTTGCTCTAAAATGTGTTCAGACTTGACTCAATAGAGCATCCACTTTTCTGCCTTTCTGGTTGTCTGTTGTGTCTGTACGTTCTCTTCATATGCCACATTTCAAATGACTTGATATGGATAATTTTGACCTTGGTTTCCAGTAACAATATTTGCTAACTTCCAGCTCTGCCCCCCCCTTTTTTTTTAAAAAAATTGAAAGGCAAGGAGACATCTTTTGGGAAACATGCACACAAAATATTTGTAAAGCTTTTGGTCTGATATGGATTTTCTTCCTCAGGTTGCCAAACTCAAAGAAGAGGTTTGGAAATTGGAACATAGCTTTCTAATCTATATTCTGAAGAGCAGTCATGGCAACTTTCATTTATCTGAGAGGTTAATGGGTCTGTATGTTCCTCTGTTGCATGCGTTTCACTAAGTCACATCTTTGCTTCATCATTTCATTAAGTCCAACACAGCTCTTCAAAATATTTTGGCACAGAGGGACTACAACCATTTACCAGCTGTCCTTGCTTTTGTCCTCTCCCAGCAGCCATAGTGCAGATCATATGCTCATATTCTGGGATTCTCTCACACTAGGTAATTCTACATGAAGGTTTATGAATGTAGGGTATTGTGCTTCTTATGCACAATTCAAACACTAGGAAGTAGCCAAATATTGCTACACAATGTGTCTGTGATGCCAGCAGGAAGAAGGATGTGAAGCCTGAATGTTAATAACACCAGTGGCAGCAGTCAAGAGAGTCTGCATTCACACAGAGGACAGTACCATCCACAGAGAGAATCAAACAAGTGATACCGTATAAACTCAGATATAAGCCAACCCAAATATAAGCCAAGGTACCTAACTTTGACCTGAGAAACCAGGAAAATAGAATGTCCCGAATATAAGCCGAAGGTGGCAAATGCAGCAGCTGCTAGTGAGTTTCAATAATCAAAATATGGTACATTAAAATAAGATGCAGTAGAAAGGAGTTTTCTCCATGCCAATTGAGATGTGCCGATGATAGGATGGGAGAAGTGGGTGGTGAAGGCTGTTAGCTGCCGCCTTTTTCCATTGTACTCAGTGACCCAAGTATGTTGAGACCACCTTTTTGACCTCATTTTTAGGACTGAAAAATTAGGCTTATACTCGAATACATACAGCAATTCCAGAAAATCACTTCTTTTTTCCCATCAGTTAACCACTTTTCACCCAAACACAAAGCAACTGTCATGGCTGTTTTTTAACAAGTGTGAATGGTAGTGTGCAAAAGAGTGTATTTTGTAGATTATCTTGACTGCTGCCATTGGTGTTGTTAACATTCAGGCTGCCCTTGGCTATATAAAGCTTGGCAACTTTCTGCCCAGTGGTAACACAAACACAATATTGTGCAATATGTGGCCAACGACTGGCATTTTGAATTGTGGATGCAGAAACACAATATTACACCTTCGTAAATTGGATTGGTTTTTAATAAATTGATTAGATTCTGTTCATTGATTAGATCAAAATACTGTACAGTGATGCTATCAGATGCATTTAAACTGAACAAGTCCCAATTGATTTGTTGGGTGGCATGTTTGCTCAGGAAATGGACCAGTGGGGAACACAGCTACTAGAACAGTGG